>VXAV01008076.1:301267-319306 GCA_013399715.1 Alectura lathami | reverse complement strand
TTGTATTATTTATTTATGTGTAAATTTGCTTTCAAAGAACAAAAGCAATTACTACCTTTTTTTTTTTTTTTGAGGAATCCCATCATAATTAGAGCAGTTCCCAAGGCTGCCTTTTGTTTGGAAAGAAGAACATAAATAATCTCTATCCATGCCATCACAAAAGAAATAATTTTTGAAATACAGAAGAGCTAAACTTCTTTCAAAGTGAAAAGTGAACTTGTGGGGAAAGGTGTTACTTCCATTGCCTGTTATAGACCTAGCTCTAATGTTACCCTGGCAGTAAAATGGCTTAAGGAAAAGCAGAGCTAGAGGAGTAATGTATCTTAGTAGATAGCTGGTATGACTGCAATAGGAAAGATACTTCTTGGTGCACAGGTTATTTTTAGGTCCCTCAGTCTTTAAAGCTGCTCCTTTTATAAGCTTCTGGACTACTGTGTAGAAGTTCCTGTGTTCAGAGCCAAAAATCAAACCAGTCTCCTTTTCTAACATAGTATGTGTATTTTTGTGTAACTAGTGCATTGCTGTTTGGAGGTGAAGGAATGTTCAGTAAGTCAAATACCTAAGAGAAGTGTAAGATAACTTCAACCATTTCATCTGTCAGCTAGGACCTAAATGGCTACAGAAGGTACAAAAACTTGTGTGTGTATTCTTTTAGATTTCTGATTAGACAATGCACCCACTGCTTAGTAAATGTGAGGAATTTTGCTAAGAGTTTTAGCATAGAGGAAGACTTAAACATAGCCTACAGTGTTTTACATGGTAAAAAAAAAAAAACTTCAAGTAGGCCACTGTGCAAAGATATCCTGGGCTTCACCAAAGTTGCGTGGAATTTGTGAGATTTCAGAGACATTTCTGTGGAATCAGAGTGTGGGGGATCTGTTGAAATTAAGAATTTCTCATCAACAGTACTGTTTTCAGTAATGCTTATGGTGGAGAGAGCTGTGAGAAATCACATGCATCAGTTCTCATAGCTGTCTGTTGGAGCCTGTCTTTTCAGAGAAGTAGCGCGCTTTCTTGCAAGGCATTGCTTTGGCATCTAAGTCTCAGTAACTGGTTCTGGTACTGGTAACATAAGTCTGTTAGGGCTGTTGATGTGACTCATTGTGAAACATTGTTCTTCCTTAGCAGCATTAGCTGTCTCTTACTATTACTGGCTTTTTTGGCTGCGAAGAGAAGGGTGAATGGATCTACCTGTCCAAAAAATACCATCAAAACATGCAGTGCATGTAGGGTCTATGCAACAAGGCTGTTTCTTTCCAATATTCCCAGTAATGGTTGGATTAGTGATTGTTGTAGAACTGTTTCTCTAAGAAAAAGCTGAACTTCACAAAGAAAATGTGTTCAGAAGAAAACATAAAACACTTGAAAAGGGCAGAGTTCAGCAGAGATAAATTTTTGAATATTTAAAATCAGCGTTATTCACAGTGGAGTCATACTGTGCAAGGCCAGAAGACGTTTTCAGGAGGTGTTTACGATATATAATGCTTATTTCCCTGACCAGTGTGCAGTAGCAGTCTGTGGAAGGGCAGTGTTGGAAGGTTAAAACAAAAGAGTAAACCATCTCATCTGTGTCACTTGTATTTTTGACGGTTTTCAGCTAGTAATGTATCCTAAGTCAGCTGGAGCAAGAGTGATGCCATTCTGGGACACTCAGCTTTAAACTTCCTAAAGAATATCACAGTGATTCTTCTCTGCATGATTTGTTGTTTTCCTAAAGTTTTGTGTTTAAAGAGAAAAAGTTTGTTTCGGGCAAGTGGAGAAAAGTGAACAAATATGTTCCCTATACCTACTGTAAATTACTTGGCTGTTTTTTTTTTTTTAAGGTTAAAAAAAATACCAACAGTATAACAGTATCAGTCTACTACCTGCAATAATTACAGAATGCTAATGTAAACATAACTTGAATGCTTCAATGTTTCTACAGTTTTTTAGATAATGATAGAATTGAATCCTTTCTGACAGGTCAGTATTTCACCAGGCAATCTGTTTTCTTTCAGTTGTAATAACTAGGAGGTAGGTCAAATAAAAATGCTGGTACAGAAGAGAATTTCTGGTGATGGGACCCTTTCAGTCGCCTGTCTGAGGTGACTGTTTCTAGAGAACAACTCAGATGTTTTTTGTGGATTAGGATTCTTGCATTTGCTTGATTTTTTTTATTCTTATTATTTTTTTTAATGTTCCTTGGTAAGAGTTCTTCTGAAGATGCAGCATATTTTTTTTCTCCTTCTGGTTAGTTGTCCTTTCTGTGTGTGGAGGCACAGAATGAAGGGTTGTATGTAGAACATTAGAAAGATCGGAACTAGAAAGATGGTTAAAAATAGAGTGGTTTCCGTAAGAGATGTGACTAAGGCATTTTTGAACTGGAAAAGAAGCAGTGGAACAGGGAATTGTTACATGCACCATTCAGTCATCTGTGAAATGAGGGAGGGCAAAGGGTAATGAGTTGTGCATTGCCTTTCAGTACAAAATCTGTGGGGCTTCAAATGTAGGAGCTAGGCTGAAAACTATTAAGTGGTGTTTTGTGTGTTTTCTGCAGACAGAAAAGTTGAGGCAGTCCTTTGCCAAAAGGTGCTGAGTGGTAAATCTTCCTGTGTTCCAGAGGCAACCAGAAAAGTTCATGGAAGACAGATTTGTTTCACTAGAAAGTAGTGAACTGAGCCTCAAATAGCTGGAGAATGGAGGAACACTGAAGGGGAAGTGTTGCTGGGTTTGCTGTCTCCTTATATTCTCCCATAGGCACTGGTAGAGGATGAAAAGCTAGGTGAACGTTTGGTCTGGTACGGTACAGCTGTCTCAAGTTCGAAGAGTATTTAAAAGCCAGAAAATCTCCACATTTAGTTCATATGCTGTACAGATTTCTTGAGATGCTCAATTTTATAAAAAGACAAAACATAATCAGAAAACTACAAATTCTCAGGAATGAATTATTTTCTCCATTTAAACAGACAAGATCAGAATTTTACATGGGAATTAGGAAGAGTAATTAGAATAACAGGTTTTTACTGTTTTTTTAATTATTTCTTGCTTTATTTTTATTCTGCGTTTTAGTCTGCTCTACTGTAGAAAGTCTGCTGCATGCTAAATGCAATGCTTAAAATTCCCTAAGATGGTAAGGGATAAGCTACAAATATGGACTATCAGGCAAGCCCTGGAGATTTAGTTAATCTGACCTAGATGTTCTTTTGATGATTGAGACCTGCAGTATGTGAAAACACTTCTCAATTTCAAAATGAAACACAAGGATATCTGTTGTATAACTCAGCTGTCCTTGTAGTGACAGACACATCAATCATTTGTGAACAGGAAAGGATTTACTATAAAAAGTTTGTAGCTTTGGAGCTGTTGAGTTCATTGGCATTCAGATCAGCAATGATATTGGAAGTTGTAAGTGAATTCAGCATTTGAATTTTACCATGCCCTAAAGAGGATTAGCTACAAATGCAAGCAACATACTTTTTTCTTTTTCATTTTCAAGAGCCTGTTGCATAAGATGTTAATTCTTAACTTAATTTTCAGTATGTTTTATGTGAAACTGCTTGTTGGATTTAAAAAAAAAAAAAAAAAAGCACTGCCTGGTTATCTGTAAACATGAATAACTGTGATAAAATCTAATTGGAAAAATCAGCAAGTGCCTGGAAAGAAATACTGTGTTTAATTTATACCACTTCTGAATGCTTGATAAGCCATTATTATTTTTCTATAACCTGTGGGGCTGAAGCTATTTTATAGTACAGTTAAATACCCAGAGGAGATTGTCCATGTTGAGGATCTGGCAATGGGAGCTAGCATCCTATTTAAAAACAAAATAAATAAAAATGATTGCATATACTGGTTTGGATAACTGGCAGGATTGTATGCCCTAACATTCATTCTGCAGAGCACTTTGTTTCATATTTCTTCAGCAAATTTTAAGGTCTTTAACTGAAGCGTAACGTGCTGGTTTTTTGGTGTACGCTGAGTTATTTCAGAAAGATGTAACGGTGGTAGTTCTGCTGTTGGAGGGGAAGACGAGGGAAAGGAAATTATTTATCTGTGTTAGAAAAGAAGGAAGGTTAATTGACTTTTTCAACAGTAATTGTTTCCACTGTTTTGGAACCAAGACATAGCATTTGTCACAGCTTTTTGTTCAAGCTGCCTCTTAGTTTTTATGCAAAATTGTGTTCAAATGTTGGAAATCATGCTTCTCACTTCAGCAGAAGAGGCTTCTTATAACATTAACAGCTAAAACCCTTCAAGAGTCAAAACACACATTGCTAGGTAGGAATGAACAGACATTTCCTTGGAAGCACTTGGGGTTGTATTCATGTGAATCTGGACACCTGAAATGAAAGCAGTCCTCTCGCTGTAAATGATCCCTGTGCTAAAACAAGAGACTGGAGCAAATTCAAGTAGTCTTGAAGGAGGGTGTGGGAGTTAAAAATGATGGATGCTTTGCTCACACCTTTTCTTGCATAGTTTTTCTAGACACAGTGTGGACATAAGTAGTGGAATGCCTGTAACTTGTTTCTTAAAGGATTTTCAGTTGTCCCATGTTGATCTAAGAATTTTGCTGTAGACAAAATTTTGCTGTGGAGGAACTGATACATTTGTTATGATCTGTGGTGCTGAAAAGGCACAACGTGGTAGTCTGTTCTATATAGATGGAGTTCACAAAGAACTGAAAGCTTTTTTGAGCATGTGTGTTGCATGGCTGTAGCCCACTCAGAACAACAAAGGAACGAACAAGCAAAGCCTCACCTAACCTGGGAAAATGGACAGCAAAAAGAATTATGGTGTACTAACCATTAAACATCAGTTCTTCTGTGGACACAGTAAGCATCTGCTCTGCTCTGGGATGGGAGTTACAGTTAGTGCACCTCCCATCTTCACTGGCAGCTTGTCACTTGGTTAGTGCACTGCAGCTGCATGTTTTTCTCAGTGAGCATAGCAAGAGAGGTCACAGCCTAAAAAGCTATTGGTTTTAGATGCTAATAGCTGCAAGAAAACTATTGTGAGACAGTAAGGGACACTAAATGCTGCCATTGTGAGAGGCATGGTTTTTTAGTTGCTAAGGTATGGCAGTGGTGTCCAGTATGAACTTTTCATTGTGAAGACGGTTTGGAAACATCTGGTACAATTCTTTACCATGAGTAAGAGTAACTATTACCACGGGTAATAGCAACAATACCCTTACGGTGGTGATGGCAATTATTTAATACTTCAGTTCATCTGAAGTATATTCTAAAGCAATTCTTTTTGTCAGTGCAGACACAGCAGTGTTCAACCACAAAGGAAAATGTCTAGAATAATGTGACTGCAATTTTTAAGCCTGTCATAAATGCAGCTTAACTTGATTATCTGTGAGCTTGTAGTCTCATTCAGGTTTAAAAAAAAAATAAAAATAAAAACTGTTATCATGTGTACCTCTGATGTGTTAACTTTAGCTTAGAATGTTCTAAGTGAAGTAATGTGTTTCTTCTTGTGGAAACATTATTTTACAGACTCCTGGTTTGAGAGCCCACTCTGGAAGGTTGCACTGGTTTGCAAAAAGGTGTATATCAAGTAATCAGGTATGTGATGTCTTTAGAGCAGTCGTATGTTGCAAGAATAACTGTTTTGAAAGAATTTGTTAGATTTTCTTTTTTCTGAGTGGACATGTGACAGGCTGATGAAGTGAACTTAATGCTCTGTGTAAACGCTGTTGTATATTTAAACAGAGATATCTTAGATGAGTGCACATAGCATTTCAGTGCACATCTGTAGAAAAATAATTGTTTGGCTGAAGTGTAATGGTCTTCTTTCTTTTTAAAGATGGAGACTTTGGAGCAGTTGGTAGAATTAACTCAAAATCTCTTTGAATGTGATAGAGATGAGATGTACTACTTCCTACTTCAGCTTTGTGGTAAGTTAGCATGGACTCCTTTTCATGTTCCAGTATGTTTTCTTTTGTTTGGAGATGGAAAATAACCCTGAATTGGAGAGGGGTTCTCTAAGTAGCCTGGATACAATGTCTGAGACATCTTGCAGAGGAGGTGAATTGAATCACAGAATGGTTTGGGTTGGAAGGGACCTTAAAGACCACCCAGTTTCCAGCCCCCTGCCATAGGCAGGGACACCTCCCACTAGACCAGGTTGCTCAGAGCCCCATCCAGCCTGGCCTTGAACACTGCCAGGGAGGGGGCATCCACAGCCTCTCCCAGTGTCTCACCACCCTCATTCATTTTTGGAATAGTTTCTTCTTCGGATTTACTCTAAATCTGCCCTCTTCCAGTTGAAAGCCTAAAGCCATTACAGAGTTTTGTAAAGTCAGTACAGAGGTTTGGTTGTTGTTTTTTGTTTGTTTTGTTTTGTTTTTAACCTGCATAGCAGTACTTCAGAGCTTAAGTAGTACAAATCTTCCATTCTATGTTACTGTGTTGTGTCCTCATTTGAAAGTTTACTCTACTTTTCTTTTTAAGATGCTTGTAAGAAGCAAAATTGTGAATTTCTTGTATCTTTATAGCCATTAAAGATCCGGAGTCTATTGTAATTGAAGCTGCCTACACCTTTTGTAAAGGTGTGGGATATTTTAAAAATCTACCAGTTCTTAACTAACCACAGCCAAACTTGTGCTTTGTTTATGGAAATTGAGTACTTCTCTTTTTTAATTGAAAGCTCACTTGTATACTGTAGACTTGATATAGAATGTATCTGCTGTGATTTTCATTTCCTATATTTTTCTGTTTGTGTTGGTTTTGTTATTCAGTATATCATAATGTATTATAGTAAAAATGTTGGAAATTCTGGATCTACTTATTTTAAAGTCTTGAACACTTCGTGTTCTTCTGATTGGATGTTGAACACTAAACAGTAAATTGGGACATGAAAAATAGTATTACAAGGATTTCTACGTATTTCACAACATTTACACCAAGTCTGTTGCAGATGCATGTTAAGGAGCTGTTGCAGCACTTTGATATATTTGGTCATGGGAAACTTGCATTTGAGCTTGAAGTAATTTTAGGCTGTTCCTCATGTATATTTTGGTTGACTAGAGCTAGCAATGATGTTATGCTAAATGAAACACTATTAGAACTCCTTTTCAATAAAGCAGTCAGGTAGGCTGCTTCCCCATTGCATTTAACCACAAGCAGAAGAGGTGAGTGTTTAACCTAAAAAATGACCAGAGACTTCTTGGAATTTTTGTTACTTTTTGTTTCCTCAACAGTCTCAGAAAGCTTCAAGGCCTAACTGTAGCATTACCCAGTTCTGGCTTTGCATATACTGGTTCAACTCAAAAATCAATAGGCCTGAAAAGCAATCTTGTCTCAACAGTAGGGAATCTTCCTTCTTCTCCACCATCATCCTGTTCACCTCTGGGAGTGAGTAAGTGTGACAGTGTGCCTGCTCGGAAGAGAATCTAAGAAGATAGAATTTATCAAGTTCTGTCACACAGAATCTTCAGTCTTCTTTGAAAAGACAAAAACAATTCCATCTACTCAAAGAAGTGGAAAACATTTGTGGGTTTCTGTCACCATAAAAGACAACAACCATGCACATTCCTGCTTTCAAGCATTTAAAATTATCTGTCAAAGCTGCCCTATGCACAGGTACAATAGAGTGTTGTCTCTGTGCACCTGAGCCACAATTTCAGATCTATTTTAAGAATTAAGTAAATCTGCTACCTAGTCCAAGCTATAGAATAAGAGAAAAAGTCTTTTGGGTCTAACCCTTTCTCAAAGCTCGGACAACTTCAAAGTTAGATCAGATCACAGCCTTGTCAAGTAAGGTGTTGAGTGCCTCCAAAGATGGAAATTTAAAAGCAAAATGTTCCAAGGTTTGATATTCCTCTACTGCAACTTCTAATCATCAGCTTTCAAACTATGTTGTGCATTTCCAAGGAGAGACCTGTCAATTAGGTAGCTGAAGACAGCAATTAGACCCCCATTAGCCTGCTCCTCTCCAGGTAGTACGAAGCCCACCTTCTTCAACTTCCTATTTTCTTAATGTACTCAAGCCCCATGTCTGTCTTGATGGCTGAATTTTATGCAGTTGTCAGCATCTGTTTTATAGTTGTGGAGACCAAAACAAGCACATGTAAAGGTGTCAGACATTTTCCATCCTCCTCAGTTGACTGCCATAATAACCAGTATTTAAAAATGTTGTCTGGGTAATTTTGTCCTTAAAGCCAATCGTTTGAATTCAGGTGGTCACTGAGCTTCCTGCCTCTTCCAAAAAGCCGAAGTGATGCCAGAACTTTATTGAAAGTCCGTTTGGATTTTTGAACTTAGAAGCAGTGCCTTAGAATGTTAAATGTTTTGTAAACAAACTTTTTTCCAATTGTGTCTGCAATTTACAATGAAGAATGTTAGAGTTGATGAGATGGAATGGAAACTTTTGCAATGTATTTGTATTGATTTCTCATTCGTTTGAAAATTCCTATGATTTTTTGGAGGTTTTGTTTGATTGTTTGGGGTTGTTTTTTTTTTTTATTGCATCCTCTGTTGTCTCCTGTGAAGTAACAGTAGGTTAGAATTTTTCAAGTTGATCATATGAAGCAGAAATACCCAACTGTTCAAGAATTTTCCAAAGAGATGGCTCTAGATATGTATGTATACTCTGAAATGTGCTCATACCAGAAAACTTGAATGTTGTTTCAGATAACAACTCTGACTGGGGAAAGGCTGAAGCTGTTTGGACTAAAATTCAAGAGGAAAATGTTGTTCCTCGTGAGAGAACGCTAGCCCTACTGGCTGATATATTAGAGAAAAATGGTCAGGTTGTCCCATTTGAGGTACCTAAGGTAATCTGAGTTTAACTTCGCTGGGTAACGATACTTTGGAATATACATCTTAGCATTGAAAGTTGTTAACTAATAGGATTACAGTAATTTAAATAGGCTTTTTTTTTTTTTTTAAGACTAGACAAGAAGAAATGAGAATTCCAAGTTATTCTACTTCAGAAGAACGAAAACTAAGGATGCTTTGCAAGAAAAATAATGCAAAAGGTAAGCTGAAAACCACTCTTTGCCCCCTCAGCTCTAAGATTTTGATTAAATACTGAGCAACAGGTGTTTGCTGCTACTTTGTTTTTTTGCTAATATGTTAAGAAAGCTGCATGATAATCTCACCTGACAATGTTCTTGCTTCAAAAGTTGGATTGAGAAGCATATGCAAAAATGATTAAAATGACATTCAAAATACTGACTCTAAATGCATGTGTGAAAGTTGGTCTGCAGTGAAGTTGCGAATACAGAAGTATTGCTAGTCTGTAGTTCCTACTGTTAGGTTAAACACCTTTTTCTAGACTTTCGATTGTATCTGTTAAACATAAGAAACTAAATTCATTAACAGGGTCAATGCTGAAAATACCCTTTTCACCAGTGTAGGTGCCTCTGTGGTTCCCACACTTGTTTGGTCACAAGTTTTATGGTGTGAGACATGATAGTAATCCTTCTCTCTGTTCTTCTCAAGTGAAGTAGCAGGATGCGTTCATGAGATGGCAGTTATCCAATAAAAGTTGTTCCTGCCATTGAAGTCTTAATAATAAGATATGGTTCCAAAATAATAATCTTAATAATAAGATATGGTTAGATATTCTGACACTTAAGACATAGATTAGGTCAAGTAAACAGTTAGAGGAGATGAAATTAGATGACTATGCTATGGAGATGGATCATTGCTCTGAAGAGGAGATTCTCCCACTATATTGGTGTGGCCTCATTTTGCATATTGTGTGCAGTTCAGAGCTCCGCTGTTGCAGAGCATTTCTTACAGAGCAACGGGCATGTGAGCAACCCAAGCTTGTGAACAGTCCAGCTTTCTCAAGGACATTCCTGCACAACAAGATAAGGAAATCATATTTTGGAAAACAACTGCAAGATGCTGCTGAAGAACAATGGGGTTGGTCAGTTAGGCACCAATCAAATGTGGTAGCTAGGGAGCGTACTTTCAAAGCACTCAATTGTAACTGAGCACTTTATCTTGGTAGACCGCGTGGTCACTTCGGGAGGACATATAATCAAAACAACTGCACAGTAAACGGCCTTTTGGCTTTTTGGCTTTTGGCTTTTCCTTTCGCTGCCTTTTACCTATGAATGCCTTGCTGTTTGATCTCCCTTACTCCGCAATCTAAAAACGATGTGAAAGTCCTTAAAAGCATCCAGAGGAGGTAACAAAGCCGACAGGGCAGGGAGGCATGTCCTGTGAGGAGAGGACAGCACTTGGGTTGTCCAGCCTGGAGAAAGGAGGCAGGGAGGTGACCTCTCTGATCCCTGCAACTCTGATGAGGGGAAGCAGAGGGAGGTGCCAGGCTTTGCACCTGGGAGGTGATGGCAGGGCATGGGGGAACAGCACAGAGCTGCACCAGGGGAGGGTAAGACTGGAGGTTCAGAACAATTTATTTCTGTGAGGGTGGTCAAATATTGGAACAGGCGTAGGGCTGCCTGTCACTGTTCAAGAGGCATTTGATGCCCTTGTGAATCTGCTTTAACTTTTAGTTAGCCTTGAAGTGGTCAGGCAGTTGGGCTCAGTGATCTTTGTAGGTCCCTTCTTACTGAGCTATTCTATTGCTGTCTTCCTCTGGGGCCTTTATCCATTATTATTATTATTATTATTATTTTCTGTTGATGTTGCAAAGCTATTTGTTTGAAGGGAGAATTCAATATGTTACTTGGCATCTTTAGCTTCTTTAAAATTAGTTGTCCACGTTTTTCCATAGAACTAGCAAACTCATCTTCCTGTTCTTCCTCCTACAAAGAAAGGCAGTGCTAAAAGCATGTGTTCTGAGCTGTAATACACAGACTGTAAAACAAGATCAAAATCAGCATGCCCACAGCTCACTGTTGGAAAACCCCTGGGCATCTGGGTACCACCCAACAAGTAAAATGGCCTTATTGAGAGATCACTTCAGATCTGCTGTTACAAGAAGTGAGTAGCTTTTCTGCAGAAACTTCTCTGGCTCAGATGAAAGAATTAACTTATGCTTGGTATTTGTCTGCCTTTCTGTATAGAAAGGAGGAGTGTGCTGAAGTGCAGTTCTTCTGGCTCAGTCTATGCTTTCTTTAAATAATTGGAAATCTGTTTTTATCCATCTCATCTAAAAAACTTTGTCACAGAGTGAGAGTTTGCATAACTGGGCCTTTCAAGGGGGGAAAAAATCAGTCCATTCCTAGTGTTTGCCAAGGTGTAAAGCATTTTAATATTCTGGAGATATTTTATTTGCCTATGCTGTCACAGGAAATAAGGTATTATTTGAAAAGATGTCAGAAAATAGAATTAAATGGGCTAAAAATAACTAATCTTGCTGAATTAAAAGATTTATAAATACAAGATACCAAGTTTTCTTCTTGTCTGGGATTTACCAATGTTTTACAAGTTGGATCGGCTCATTTTGAAGCTATGAGTTCTAAAGAAGGATCTGTTAGTCATTCACACAGCTTCTGTTCTTAGTGAAATGACCCTACAGAGGTGTTGCGTCCCAGGCGCGCTGATTGCAAGTATGAAGTGGAGTCTGCGTATTCTGTATGTGGGAGGTTTAGTCCTGTACGTTATGGTAGACATAACATTAATATTTTAAGGAAACTTTTTATTCTGGTAAATTTTTGGAATCAAAAGACAATGTGTGAAAAAGATAAATATTTTTTCACTGTGCAACAGATAAAATTAATGGAATGCATTTTATAAATATTTCCTAGAAAATTGTCCTGTGCCTTCAATACCAGAAATGAGATGAGTGGAGAACAGGAGGAAACTTAATATATCTTTGACCTCGGAGGGAGACTGGTTTAGAAGAACGATATAAATTATAACTGCTGACTGTCTGTGGTGACATTTGATACTGAATTTACCAATAAATTACTGCTGCCTCTTTATTCAAAGCAGCGGTGCTTGAGAGGAAGTGCTGTAGAGCTGTTGGAAAATGGGAAACAGATAAATTCTGGGAAGCAACTTGTCTTTGTGTCTTAAACTAAGTTATCACTTTTATATATCAGTATAATGTAGTTTTGATATGAATGTAATAGGGAAAAATATAATTTTTATCAAAACCTTTTTGATAGGAGATAGGTAAACTTAATTGAGTTATGTAACTCATATTATGAACTTACCAGCTCTGACATGGGGGTGTTTTGAAAAATCTGTTGAAATCTGTTTTCTGAAGTGCTTTATTTATTCAAAGTCACATTTTTTTTATTAATCCTGATTTTGCACTATGAGAACATGACTCCAGGGGATCCTGTTAATGCATATCCCAAGCAACTACAGTTGCTGAAACAAATTTGATTGTCTTGAGAACTGAGATTTTCTTGGCAAGTTGTCACTTTTCTAACAAATTTTTCTACTTGAAATAGCTGGTGTAACACAATATGATTCTGAAACCAAGAAAATTCTCTCTTGATTGCTAATATACTTCAGTAATTTTAGATGGCACCTACAGAAGTAATAAGTTGATAATACCTGATCAGACATATATCTCTGCCTGAGACTCATCTAGATGCACTTCTAAATATGCTACATACAGGATGCAAGATGGAGTCATGAAAATAATCTAATATGAATAGGATAATCATTCTGAGATTGGAATCGACGTATATAACAAAATATTCTGAAACAGCACAGGAAAACTGAGCCCAAGTTTGAGTTCTTCATTGACCTAGTCATTAGAAAATTATTTAAATGTATTTCCTTGTAGAAACAGGTCTAATACTTTGTGGACCGTCATTGATAGGAACATATGCTTGACATGTTCACTGGTGGATGGAAAAGTCCACCCAACGAGTGGAAAAGAATATTCAAGCATGGAGTGAAATCCATGCTTGCTATCTGAAGACATTAGGCGTCTCCAATCATAAGGAGTTTTTTGATTAAAAAGTAGAATTTAAGTAGACATTTACAGGTAGAAAGAACAAACATATCACTGGTCAACTAGGTTTTTCTTAATGAAATAATGAGCTACACTTGCAATAGATTATACCAGTGGGAGAGCTTTTGTTAATGTTGGATGTGATTGCTAGTCTACAGGTACTTCCAATTTCAGAATGCCACTGGATTTAGGTGTGAACACTCCTTTACAAATGCTGGTATTCAGCATCTGAGCAGGCAAGAGAATTCAGCACTTTGCAGCAGGCCAAGCATTAGACTGATAAGTGAGCATGGGGGAGGATTCCCAGGCCTTTTCTGTGTCACCCTGTTGTTGTTTTATTGGTGTTTTGGTTGACAATGGAGTCACTTCTGTAATGTCAGACGTCAGTCATATTCTCTCTCCATCTCTCTCATGTCTCTCTGTATCTCTCATATACGTGGAACTCACATACATGGAAGTGGGCTTAGTTTTTTACTGTGGTATTCTTATCCATTATCTCTGTGTATCTATATTTAATGTATCCAAAGTCCAAAGTGTCCAAAGTAGGTTATGGATGGCAATATTAATTCTATTACGAACTCAGAGTTTGTGTCTTGTGAATAACTGATTTTATACATGGTCACTTCTGCGCCTGCATTGCAGGAAGTTTTGATGCAAGTTTTTAAGACCAACAGTTTAACACCAAGCACTTAGGCTTTGGGGAGTGCCAGTTCAAAATTCCACAACACACTGTAGTAAGTGCTATTAGTGTGATGCTTTGTCTGGCAGTAAGATTCAAATGAGCAATCTTCATCTTTACTTTCAAAGTATAAGAGAGAATCCTTACTGCATGCCTGTGAAATTTGTAGTGAGCCTAAGTATTTCTGAAAAGTTGTTTAAGAGGTAATTGAGACTTAAATTTTAATTAGTGAAGGGTTTTTTTTTGGCCTTATTAAGGGAAAGATGCAGTCAGTTTTAGATGTAAAAAATAATTTGTGCTTCTTAATGCAGCTTTCTAGCATACCTTACACCCTAGGTAGCAGTCGTAGCTGCATGTTTATAGCTGTATAATCTTGTTACAGAAAAATAAATGACTGAAAATGTGCTTATCATTTTTTTTTTCCCTTTTTGGTAACATCTTTTCATACACTGACAGTTATTGTGAATGCATGAAATAAAACTGTTAATCAGTCAAACAGACGCAGTGTAGTTTACTTGTTAAATATCTGTATATTTGTAAATTGTATGTTTTGTATAAATCTTGTCGTAGCCAAATAATTTGATCTCCCCATATTGGAATCACCTCCTATATTATTTGTTAAACGCTGTTGTGATCGTGCACCAGGCACTGTAACTATATACCCCAGAATTAGGTGTTGCGTGAGAAATCCTGAGTGTTCCCCTTCTAACCGTTTGTGTTGGTATGTAAGCAACAGCATTACATAGTAAACCAGCAGTAGCAAACTCCTTGTTCTGTGCAGATATGCGTCGGCTGATGGCTGTATACAAGCACTTTCAAACAAGCTGTGACTAACAACTTTGCTCTCAAAGGTGTAAGAGGATGAATGGACCTTTTCAATGAAAAGATGACTTCTTTGTATGACCGGCATCATTGGAACATGACCCTTCATTCAGGCTTTTTGTCTTTTTTAGAGGCCTACAATGTTTTCCTGACAGCCCCAGGGAAGAGTGGCTATCATTATCATACTTATGACACCCTCATAAAAGCGTTGTTATCACAAGGTTGTCTTGAAGAAGCCATCCAAGTGAAGCACATGTAAGGCTCGTCTGTGTCTGGGGAGTTTTTATTCTTGGGTTTTTCTGCTTTGGGTTTCTGGAGATGTGTGTGTTTGTTATTCTTCCAATAGTTTCTGAATCATCTTCAACTAAATTTTTATATTTCAATGGGAAAAAAGCTCATGACTGGTAAGTAGTAGTTCTGGTAGCAAATATACTGCCATATGAGGCATTAGGATGCCACATATTAAAAAATGTACTGGAAAGACAGTGTGTATTGCTGATATTTTAACTAACAGTATCAACAAATGCACTTGGCATCAGAACTGAAAGTCTACCCTTCTGGCAGTCTGCCTTTTCCCCTTTAGAGCAATATCCAAACAGACAAGATTCCTTCACTGAACAGCCCCTGAGCCTTCTCCTCAATCCCTATCCCTGCTGGTGCCCTTCCCTATCCATGCTGTCTGGCAGCTGGCTGCCTGCCAAATGCAAAATGGTACATTTGACTGTTATGCCAGTGGCTAGGAGATGACCATAAACCTCAGATCCAGCTCTTACACTTTGAAATAGATCCAACCTGCTGTCATGCGTTATTAGAGTTATCAGAACCGAATTAACCTTTAGTGAGTTGTGTGGCACGGCACTTGCTTTCATTATTGCCTGTAATGTGTCTTCTGGTCAGTTTATAGACTTCAAAATAAGTGTTGCTAGTCATCAAATCAGAGTTAAGAGGAGTAAAAATTTAGTAACTTAAGCCCTTTGGTTTCTTCAGCTAAAACAGGAACAGTGATTTTCATCAAGTGTGTTCTCTGACTGCATACACTGTGCCTGTAGGTAACACAAACAATGCGTAGGACACTGTAAAAATCTCATCATTTCTAAAGTCAACTTAGTTAATGATTTCCAGGAACAGTATGGTGTAAAAAGGTGTTCATTATTTTCACGTTTTCTTTAAAATTATCTAGACCAATGGAATGTCATCAAAAAACATAGAAGTTGTACAACACTTTTGCAACTCAGAGTCAGTAACAGAGCTGTATGATGAGGAATGTTTGTGCTTGATGAATATATGGCTTATATAAGGGAAAAACTTCAACTGTTTATCAGAGTGTGCTCCCTGAAATGAGAATAACTGATAGTTATTCTCTTGTAGTAAAAGATACAAAGGACATGTTTGCAAGTACAAAGGATGTTGTAAAAAGTTCAGGTAGTCAGTTAAACACTTGCAAAAATATGTAATGTATAGAAAGATGTCTTGAATGAGTCTTCAAGAAAGAAGTTTGAAGCTTTTTGTTGAAGACTTGTGGGTGCGTTGACTGCTTCCCTGCTCTGTGCGTCAAACGTGCTTGTAAGGAAGATGCACAAAATATTGCATGTTAGAAGCATTTATTTGCAGACTGGAAGAGCGGAGAGAATGTAACAGTTTGTTCCCGGTGCTGATACTTCAGAATTCTTGCTTTAGACAATAAGTGTTTTACGATGCAAAATGCAGAAAATATAAATAAAAATGCTAAAAGACTGAAGAAGTTCAAAATGTGTTGTTAGGGTTGAAACCTCTAAATCTTAAGATGCTCAGTAAAAGGGGAAATACGATTTAATAAGAGGTTCTGGTCAAAGCCAACCACAGTAATAACCACCGTGCTTTTCAGACCTCTCATTTTTTATCTTGTGGCATAGAAAAGCCAAATAATGACATTCTAACAAGCTTGTTACAGTTCACTGTTACATCAAGACAGAAAATGTTTACTGTAGCAGTGTTTATAGTGTTTATCTGTGCATCTTTTTTCTAATTAAAAAACCACACTTAAATCAAGCATTTTCAAGAGTCTGTAAATGTTAAATCATTTACTGAAATAGAGGCAGTGATTTTTGGGTGCACGTGGTTGAGGAATAGTAAATCTGTATGTTTCACACACATTTCTGCGTGCTTGACAATTTGACCAACCTTGCATTACAAAGAGATTATTCCTGCGAAGCCTAAATGTGTGCAGTGGCCTGAAACTTGTGCAACTCTCAGTATTTTCACAAAATACATGAAAACCACCTTCATTTGTATAACCTAGCATATATTTTTTTTTTACACTGCTCAAAGCCAAACTTGAAATTTGAATAATATGTAGAGAGCTTTAAATGAGTGTTAGCACAGGCAACAAAACAAGTAATTTTTGTATTTAAAAAGGCTAGATTATTTTAAAACTTCCTTATTCTTATCAGAACTGAGAAACTTAAATGAGAAAATGATGTGGTAGAAGGAAATTGCACTCCCACTCTGCATTTGGAAGCAAACAAACACACATGCACAAAAGAGAAAAATCAACCCAGAAGGTTACTGATCTGTTGGTCAACCCAAGTCTAGTTGCTTTGGCATTCTTGCACTGTTTTAAGGAATATTTACTGCATTTACTCAAAGAAGTTTTAAATAGAAATTTAGGAGTATGGGAATGATGGATTAGTTCTGTAATAGTAGCTAACATCTATTTAATCACACTAAAGATTGGAAGATTGGAGAAAGTAAATCCTTTGTTATATGTAATTTACAGTCTCATGCATGAATTGTTGACTTAAGGGCTTTGACAGATGGGACAAAGAAAAAAAAAAAAAAAAAGAAAAGGCAGAACTGAGAAGTGGGTGCTTAGGAAGGGATTAAGAGGATTGGTTGGGAGAGTAAGAAAATCCCGAGTCCAGTGACTGCATTTGTGAGCCTGGGAGACTGAAAGTGACTGAGAGGATAGTCATATTGTGTACTATGTGAAGGATTTTCTTGGGATTGAGGAGAATAATTTAGCGATGACCCTGCTTACCTCCCAATCCGCTCAGCCTATAAGTTCAAGTAGGTAGGCTGCTCAGTTGTTTGCCACAAGATGATCAGTGAGGTTTATCTTGATTGCTGATATGGTAAATGGCAATGCCCCCCCTTTCCGTGTAGAGATTTTGTAATCTAGAAATGAACATTTGTAACGTTATCCTCGTATATTAAAAAATGTGGCTGTATGTCACTGAGGAACAGGAATGTTTTGAAATACAAGATCAATGTGAGGGCTGGATAGTCTCTCTTGACTAATTTCCAGAGTGTTAGAAAAGCTTCAGCAATGTTATTAAAGATTCTCTTTACCGTAGGTATGTGAACTGTAGTATTATCAGAGATGAAGAATTGATAAGCCAAATACAATTTTAACACGGCTAAGGCAGCAAATGTAGTGTGTTCACTTTAAAAAACTGTATACATCTAGATGACAGAAATTTGAAAATTAATCAACCAAATGATATGGTGTTAGTTCATAATATGCTTTAGTTTATGTTTAAAATATACAGTGCTGAAAATAAATGTTTCATTTTTATTGCTGAAAGAATAGTTTTACATTTTATAATTATGGTGACTATTGAAAAAAGAAGAAAAAGTATCCAGCTTAGGATACAACAGAACAATGCAGGGCATGCAGTTATTTTAGTCATCTAATATGTCAGCATTCAAGAATCTGAACCGATTGTTTAAAAAAAATCTTG
>VXAV01008076.1:290078-301161 GCA_013399715.1 Alectura lathami | reverse complement strand
TAAGGCAGCAAATGTAGTGTGTTCACTTTAAAAAACTGTATACATCTAGATGACAGAAATTTGAAAATTAATCAACCAAATGATATGGTGTTAGTTCATAATATGCTTTAGTTTATGTTTAAAATATACAGTGCTGAAAATAAATGTTTCATTTTTATTGCTGAAAGAATAGTTTTACATTTTATAATTATGGTGACTATTGAAAAAAGAAGAAAAAGTATCCAGCTTAGGATACAACAGAACAATGCAGGGCATGCAGTTATTTTAGTCATCTAATATGTCAGCATTCAAGAATCTGAACCGATTGTTTAAAAAAAATCTTGTACTTTGTTTCTTTTGTTGCTCACTTCCAACTTTGTCATCTGTCAGAATGCAAAAAAAAATTATCCTTCTATAACCATTGACAGGATAACACAAAAGCTGTCTCCAGGTCGATATTTTGCAGCAATATTTTTAACATACGAACAGTAGTTTTTATAATTTCACCTTGGTGCTCAACCATTTATTATCGTATCAGAAGCATGTCAGTAATTCCTTTCTAAATGTCTGCTTCTTTTAGTGCTGAGACCCACATNCAGCCTCCTCATCATATCGCAAGTTAGGCGGGATTATTTGAAAGGTATGTCACAATGCTTGACCTTTACGTCACATTAATGCCTCTGCAGATTTTTCTTGTAACGCCCTTCGAATACTTGGATAAAGGAGTCCATTTAGCAAATTACCTGCTTATCAAGAGCCTTTTGTGGTAGCTGAGAGACGTAAATTACTGTACATGCATTTATAATACAGCTTGAATATGAATGTACTTGTCATTTGACCACTTAGTCCAGTTTCCATTCCATTTAACACAAGATGGGTTTTCTTAAGATGAATCACAGCTCTTCAGACATGCAAAATTTGTGCTCCAGAACGAGAGAAAGTACAGGCTTTCAAGTGCGTTAAAATTCACAGCACAAGTCATTTTGCTTTGGAAATTAACATACTTTAGAGCATCTGAAACAATTCCCAGCAGTTGTTTCTTGCATATTGTGGTGGTTGTGTGAGATACCAGATGAGTTAAATTGACTGTTAAATGTGCATGATTGTGCACTAAATGATTATAATATTGATTTAAAAACTTAATCAAATACTTTTTAATAGTTCTCAATACCAACAGTAACAAAATATTCAGCTTGGCTCTCTTTTTAATGTAGCAGTCATGATAGAAAAGAAAATGGTGGCTGAAGAGTATGTGAGGGTACACAACAAGATGGTGGGTAGAGTTCAAAGTTGTGGTGTTTTACTTCCTGGCGTTGGTAGTTTTGCAGCCTAGAGCGTTCAGCTCTACAGCATTACATTCAATATTCAGTTGCACAGCAGAACTCATGTGAGAACTCTGCAAGCACATAGTTTTCCATGGAGTGTGGTCTTTTACCCCTTTGCAAGTGGAAGTATGGTGTTGACATGTGTTTTCAACAATATTTTTAAGCATAAAAGCAGCTACATATGAAAATATGTATTGCATTGAACTGAGTTTGCCTTTTGCACCAGAAGGCATACCAGAAAATCCATTTTTGTTTCTTCCATCAGTTAATTTTACTTCATTCTATCTTGCGTAGCTGTAGTAGTCCATACGTATGTAATACTAGACGCATTAAAGTACTCTGGGATGAGCATTTAGACACCTCTTCTTACTTGTACTCTTTCCTGCAGCTGATAAACTTCTTTCAAATTCCTCCCCCTTCAGTCTGATGTCACTGCGTGATGTCATCGACTGAAGTATTTGTGGTGAACGCAGTTGCATTTCTTGTGTTGGCAAGTCTTAAATTTTTTTGCAGCTTTCAAGTCCTTCACCTAAGTCTTTTGTTTGATTTTATTCTGATAAATTTTCTGGTTTTGCCTCTGTCACTAAGTTCTGCCACTTCTGATCTGAAATATTACACCCACAAATCTTCCCTTCTTCAGAACATCAGTGATATTTCTGTATTGAGGCAATCTTTCTTTAACTAGGTTTTCTTTTTAGCTAGCATGCTACATTGTTTTTCACCTCAGCCCTCTCAGTTGGTACACTCCAGAAATGTTACCTTTGGCACAATAGAAAGTTTTTCGGGAAGTCTCTTGAATTGCATGAGTTTGCACCATTTTCCTTTATTTTGTGCTTTGAACAAGTGTTACTTTGGTAATTTTATTGAATGTTCAGAGTTGATCCCTGTTTCTGTTTTAAATATCACTACTACCCTTTTTGTAAGTGAAGCCTTGAAAATGCAAGCTACTAAATGTTTCAACCATATTGGTCATTTTCCTCATAGATCACTCAAATTTTAGGGCAAAGTCTTTTTGTAATCTTACACTGGTTAGCTCCATTCTTGTGATGGTAGATATACCTTGTGAGCTTTCATTTCTGTAAAACTTGCCTGCTTTATCACTGCCTCAGAGAGTTCAACATCATTCTTTGCTATGTAATAAAAAAATAAAAGTAAAAAAAGTTACGTAGCTCCCTAAGTATCCTCAACAGAGCTCTAATATCTTCCAGCAAGAACTAAGGTTATTTAAAGAGCCAAAACTGAAGTTCTGTGGTATGGAATTCGCAGAACTTGCAGGAAAGCCTGTTTAAAGATAAATGGTAGGGTTTCACAGGCAGAGGGAACTTCTTCTAAGTACGGAAAAACCAAGGGGTTAAATTATGAGTTCAGATTAGTAGTAATGAGTGCTTAAGGTACCGGCAGCATTACCTAATGTGCTGCTGGAACATAGTTTCTTGCAGTAGTGCTGCATGAATGCAACTTCCAAGTCTTTCTCTGTCCTTGTTCTTGAGAAGGCTGGGCGTGCTACGTTTACAGTCAGCAGAGAATGTGAACTTTACAAGTGTGTTGTTAGCTTTTAGATTTCAATAATCTTGCCCCTGATGTATCGCTCCTTTTGTTCCCTAAACAAGAAAGAAAGAAAAAAGAAAAATAGGTCAGAAGGGAAATGTGATGTGAAGGAAGGTTAGGCACACAGGATGTTTTTCTTCCTCTCTCTTGTGAAAGGTAATATTTGGTTTCTGCAGTACCTGCACATTGAATGGGAATGTTAATGCTGTGGAGTTCAAGTGGGTGTATATTGTGTTAGAAGTGTTATCCCTTGGTATGATAATTATTATCTGTGATTAATCCTGCCTGTGCTGGTGAGGAGTAAGAGTTTTTACCAGAGGGGCATGTCGTTCTGTGTGTTTGCTCATCTATAATCTAAATTGACATGAATTCTGGTTAGATAAATGAGAGTGACTGCATCTGTGCTGGGCTGTGGGAATTTGTGACAAACACACTGAAGACTGATTTGGGTTTTTGAACATAGGTAGCTGCGATCATTTTAGGAGTTCTTGAGGTAACTGTCCGGTTTTGAGTTTTTTGTTCTTACAATGAGACATGCTTTTATTTAAAATTGTGTTGATAGAGTTTTGCTGCACACTTAAGATATTAGACTTAAGGGATTTCAATAGTGAACTGAATTTTTAAACAAAATTGTGTTTAAGTGTGCAACGTTTTTGATTTCCAGTAAAAAATGAAAGTAAAAAATTCATTATAGCTTGTTTGGAGAAAAAACAAGCTGCAGACATTCTGACCTGAAGGTCATAAGGGAGGGCACATGACATTGCTGCTTTCCCTGAGCTGGATACTGACATAAAATAATTAAATGTTAAACTTATTTTAATGCTTTTTCATTCAGCATTGTATCCTGAACTACTGTTGAAAGTTTTATGTGTATGTGTTATAATTCCCTTTAGCAAATTGGGGGCATAGCTTCAGCAGAGGAATTATTTTCTATAAGTGTTTCTAAAAAGGTAAGGTAAATCATACTGGTTGCATAATCGTCTTCTGGACTAAAGTCTGAATTCCTTTTTCCTTATTTCTTCACTCTCAATAGATGCCATTGCTGCTTTCCAAGGAATGCTTGACAGTGGCTTGTTGCCTTCTAGAACAGCAGTTATTGCACTTGCTCAGGCTTTAGCCTTGAAAGGAGATCTGAAGAACTTAAAAGCACTTGAAAACATGGTGGAAAGCATCACGACATCAGTTGGTTTATCATCCTCACTAATTGCTAATGCTATTGCATTGGCTTATGCTAAGAAGTAAGTATTTCTAGGACTTCCCACCTTTCCCACAAAGTAGTGGGAAGTGGCTTATATTACCCATTTCATTCTGTTTCCGTTCTTGGCGTTTCTAGATGTTAGAACTCCTGGCCAAGTTGTGTTGTGCCGTTCAGTTCTATTCTAGTCTCATTTTACAAATACGTTTGGGATTTGGAAATCATTTAAGGAAGTGTAGGATAGCTGCGGGGCATTTCGGAGAGCATAAGGTCTTCTCTGTTGGTGTAATTATCTTTGATACTGTTGTTCCAACATACTGCACCTCACTTAGTGTTCTCCTTGTTGTTAGATCAAAAGCCCTATGAAATCTGTATGTCAAACAGAATTACTTAATATAAAGAACATATAATATTATGCCAGAAATAAAAACTGTAACCTGTTCCGGTAATTAAAATTAAAAAAAAAAATTATTGTGCTTACCCTCAGAATGTGAAAGCCACGTGTATTTTTGTGGGGTAGTTTTACACTTTTTCCAGTATTAAGAAATGGAGGAAAAATCAGCTCCTGTACCGTTCTAGGCTGCAGTTTCCATCGTGACAATTATCCCCACGCTTTGATTATCCCTTCATTCAAATATCTAATTCAGTATCACGTTCTGCCTAGCGTTTTTGTTTTAGTGGGTATGGTGGTGCTGTGCTAGTTTATCCTTCCCATGAAACTGCACAGGGAACGCACTTTTGGAGAAAGTGCATACTATGAACTTCTCAAACATCCTGTGCAGGAACTAGTCTGAAGGAATCCTACGTATTCTGCTATTTATTTCAAACCAGTTTCATCAGGTAGAGCTCCTCTTTCTAATTTCCCTCTCTAATAGCTGGCTGTCTGTGTAGTGTACACAGATACCTGACTGGCCTCAGGCATCCCAGACCAGAGAGAGTAGTTGCTGAAGTGTCTGAAACAGCAAGATTACTTAAACTGAAGGAGAACCATGCAGGCCGGTTCCAGTAGTGATCTCACTCTTTTCAGCCACTAAAAAACCACAAAGAGCTGATTCTGTAAATACTGAAATCCAAGTGGTCCTTGGCACACAATTGGAGAGAATTGACTTTTGCCGAAATGAAACAGCCCAGACAGGAGAGGTACTTCAGGTTTAGTCTCAGAAGCTGCGTGTCTTTCTGTGTTTCCTTGCCATGAAAGGGGTTGCACAGTCATGACGTGTTTGTAACCTGAATCAGACTGTCTGCAAGAACAGTTGGGTAAATCGCTGCGTGCAGCACAGGTTAAGCAAGCAGCAGCATCTTCTATTCTCCCATACCCCGTCTAGCTTAGCTGTCAGAAAAGACTTGGCAGAGGCATAAATAATAGGCACCTTGTGTACTCTTACATGTCTCACAAGCTGTACCTGGCGAGCTACGAAAAGCAGGTCCTTACAGGTACTTTTAATTACCTGTTCATTCGTTGGAAGATTTAGCTTTCCGATACAGTTTTCAAAGCATCTTTCTTAGCTTTCAAATGTGCTGTGTTTCTGGTTCACCTAAAAGCATTTATCATGCTCTGATTTCTTTTTTTAATTAGATTTGTTTTTAGAGTGGACTGATAGAGATGTCATTTGAACTTTTTAGAATGCTTAGAAGTAGAGTTTTCACTTTAATGAATACTTCCTGCATTATTTAATTAGCAATTGCTGTACTTATGGGTTAAGACGAAAGTGTTTAGGCAAAGGTACTGGCCAAGTGACACTTAGTATCGTTTTCTGCATCCAAAAAGGCATGCTTGGGGGGAGTTGGCTAAATAATTAATTGAATAGCATAAAAAAATACTTGAGTTGTCTGCATTAATTATTCAGATACCTTCCACTAATGTTTTGATTTTATCTTCTGGGTTTACAGAATGCTTTCTCAACGCAGCTAGCTAGAACTCTTTGTTTAGTGACGGAAGAAAAACTTGTCAAAATTACTGAGGTGTTCTAAAGGTTAAAGGTCATTCAGAAATTTGACTTAACAGTTTAATTTATTGAGTCAGTCATAAGTGGTTTCCCTTTCACAAAATCTGAATGAGGTCATAGGCAATCAGTCATTCCAGGGAAGTATAACACTAATGTAAGAAACAAAAATAGAAATGTAATTGTTTCTTCTGGTGTAGAAATCTTGATTTCAGAAATCAAGCCAGTTCAATACTTTTTTTTTTCCTAGCAATGACCTTGATGCTGCTGNGCAATGACCTTGATGCCGCTGTGGAGTACCTTGAGCCTCTGCTTATCTCTGGTGCACAGAATCCTGATCAACCTGTCAAAAATATTTCCTTTTTGTTAAGAAAGGTGTCTGAGGAAGGATTAGAGCCAGCTTTGGAAAAATGTAAGTTAATTGCAGCTGTATTTAAATATTCTGACTAGACAGAGGTGTTACAGAAGAGCTATTACATGTAAAACCTGCTCAGTCAGCATAAATCATGTCAGTAAAGTTTACAAAAGTGCTTTTTCAATCAGAGGTTGTTCTTATTTTCTTTTTCCTAATATTTCCTATCATTTTGTAGTTAGCGTGATGGCAGAACGACTGGCCAATCAGTTTGGAATTTACAGACCTGTCACAGATCTTTTCCTTCAATATGTCAGTGCAGACAGAGTGGATGATGCCAGATCTCTACTGCAGGTAATAACAGAGCACAAGAGGTACAGAAATGCATAGAGCTCTTCAAGGGTAAACTGAGAAATTATGAAAAAGAGGTGTTGTGTAGCATAGGCTAATACTAGTATGCTTTTGAATACAGAATGAATATCAGTAACACGGATTAGACTGTTCTAAGACATGAGATTAGTACTAGTGGTCTAGCACTAATAGTTGCAGTGGGTGCCAAAGTCAGAAAGCCGTTTGTCTTCTAGCAGCCTGAAGGAAATAAAGACATGTATTGCACAAAATTCCATCCAAAGCAAATATTCTTTAGTAAGTTTTCTGTTAGAGTATTGTTTCTTGCAAGCCATCTCCTTGCAGCTTGCCACGTCATTTCTTCAGTGCTGTAAAGCTAAAACATCTCTCGCTGCTATACAGTTTGCAGACTAGAAGTGAGCGGTGTTGACTTTTTGTGGCCATGATATTTCACGTGGTTTTTATAACATTGTGTAAGCTGTATTCAAGATTTATTATGAGCTGAATTTGCTTTCTAGTCGCTTGAGTGTCACAGGTTCACTGAAAGACAAATGCTGGTCTTCAGGCCACAGTCTCAGCTAAGTTAGTGATGTTCAAGAAACGGCAGCTGCATTCACACTGTTTTTGCAGAGCGAGACAGAGCCCAGCTGGAGGCAGAATGAGCAGTGGCTGGTGAGGCCTGTGCGGGCGTGGAGCCTCTTGCCGGTGGTCGAGCAGCTATGTGGTGCTGCAGCCTGCAGGGGCACCTCGAGCTGGGGCCCCTTACCGGCTCCTGGTGGTGAGTGCCACTCTCACCAGCTGCAGGGTGTTTCCAGGACCTTCTTTTGAAGGAAGAATGCATGCTGATAAGTGTGTTCAGTGTGACTTCTGCTACAGAATGA
The DNA here is from genome assembly GCA_013399715.1 of Alectura lathami. Lineage (NCBI taxonomy): Eukaryota > Metazoa > Chordata > Aves > Galliformes > Megapodiidae > Alectura > Alectura lathami. The sequence continues at coordinate 293,590 of VXAV01008076.1, read as the reverse complement.
GATGTGTTATTTGAATATTGTCCTGTCCAGAGTATTACGACTTTTATTATTATTATTATTATTATTGCTTTGCCTAACTGGTCATCTGGGTACTAGTTTAAAAGGAGACAGTGATGTTAATATAAAACCCCATTCATATCTAGCAAGAAATATCACAATGTGAAAAACTCTCAGGTTACCTTACTCTTGCTGACTTTTCTCTTTCACTAGGTAAAAAAAAAAAAGTCAGTTATTATATCCTGCATTTGTTGAGAAATTTTTTCTGCATTTTTAAGTAAAAGCTGCATGTTCTCAAAAAAAAAAAAAGTTTCCTTTCTTGTTTTTCTAAAAATTTTTTAGTACAACAATATCCCACTGTTAGAAGTAGGTTCATGGACCTGCAACGTGCTTGAAATAACATTGTGTACGCTGTATATCAGTGGAGAGTATGTACAGTATAAATACATCAATTTTTCATGTTAAGTGAGCGTTCACATATAAGTTTGAGTTAAAACTTGTGTGAGACAAAATTTGTTTTATGTATGCTATGGGAAAAACTGAAGTTGTGTCCTTCTTGACTGTTAGTGTGGATCAAGTGTTCAACTAATAGGTAATCAGAAGACAGAAACAATCGTTGTCCACTTGAAAAGTGGAAAGTAAAGCACAATCTAAATGAACTCTCTCTTGTAATAATCTGAATTGTTGATAATACACACAGAGAATCCTTGCATTCAGAAATACATCTCAGAATTTAAACTCCCGAGGAACAACAGATTTTTGTGCTGTCTGGCAAGAGTGCTTTTACAGATGAAAGTCAGAGATGTGTGATACTTCAGCATAAAAGAGGGCTGTGGAAAACCTTTCTGAGGCTAGACCGTCTCTTTCCTCTCACAGCTCTCAATCAGTAGAGAGTGTTGCAAGTTTTTTTTTCCGTGAATGCTTTGCCTCTTTATGACTATGAAGCAAATTTTTGTCCGAGCACTAGTGGTATGTGGTTGACAACGTTTCTGTTTTGGTTTCCCTGATGGAATGAAGCTTCCCACCTTTTCACCTGGACCTTGAAAAGTTTGCTGTGTAATATAATATTGCACATAGAGAACATTCATAATGGAATAAAGCAATATTTCTTGTTTGAAGATACCAAAATACTAACTGAATGTAGAAATTCATTTTATGTGTTTTCATGTGCACAGCACCTCTCTTCCTCTGCGTTTTGGTATGCATAAAATATCGTACATTTTATAAGAAGTACTGTGCACTGTAAGAATTTTAAGACTGACACCTCTGAAAGGCATAAACTAAAATATTGTCTTGTATACTTTGTTTTGCCCTTCTTTCTCAAGTAAGATAGATTTTTGATTTATCTGTTCTGTCTAAAACTTTTTTTTTTTAAGTTCAGCTTCTCTCTCTCTCTCTCCCTCAAACACTGTCTATTGCAGTGAAAGCCTTTTATAAAATAGAGAGATTGAAATCAGTCCTTTGTATGCATAAGTGTAGGTAATTATACTTTAAAGAGAACTTGCTTTGTACATTTTAATTTTTATAAAGAAACGAGCAGTTATCTCCCTGACACCTTATTAAATGTATAATTAACCTTATGATCCCTAGCTCACTTGTGAATGCTTGGCAGTATAATTGGAGAGGAATAGTGTTTCTCTTTTTCATTCTTTTGCAGTCCTAAATCTCGTTTTTGTGGTATGTTGAAGTATTAGTTTAATTCTTTCCCCTTTTGTTTTAAGCAAACTTTCTACCTAGCATTTTAAAAACAATGTTTACCAAAATGGTGCATGAAATGAACTTGTTTTTTGTATTCAGTGTTTTTGGTTTCTTTTCTCTTTTAAACTAGGTCATTTATTTGCTTTGTAGGCAGGCAATAGACGTTTAAAATAATGTTTTAATATATGTATTTGGAAATCTTCACCTTAGTCATGTATGTTTATCGTTAACCTACCATGACAGGTACATTAACTATTTCTTTTTCTTCAGAGGTGTGGTGGATTAGTTGAGACGAAGAGAGCTTTTATGAATTTTATGGGTAAATCAGCATCTAAACCTGGGCAGGTATAACTTTTTTTTTCATGTGTATCATTGTATAGGTGGCATATAAGTATGTAGTACATACTACTTAATCTTTGTTGAAATATTTTGGATCTTGAACTTCACAGTTAACAGCTTGGTGAGATTTCTCAGGGTGGGGGGAAAAGGTTAATTTGCAGAGCCAGTCACTGTTGAAAGAATAGTTTATTTTATGAAGTGTAATGAAAAGGAGAATGTAATTAATATTTTTCTGTTCTTCCAGTAATTTCCTCTATTTTTGATGTTGTACTTCGTATGCTACAAACTTGATGCTTTTTATGTTTTTACTGCGCTATCCAGTTCAATATTGCAACCTGAACAGATTTATTTTGTTGGCTGCATTGTAGGAATACAAATGCAAGTTAAAGAGCCTCAGCCTCTCTCTAGTGATAAAGTGCCTCTGTTTACATTAAGGGACTCATTCCATGTTGCTTGCTGTAGTGGTTTGGGCATGCATCTAGTCTGAGCAGCTGTTTACATTCCTGGCTTTGTGCTCATTCCTTGTAATTCCAGATGTTCCACATGCCTGCCCTGCTCCTGTCCCTGCTCCCCACTCATGTTGCCCCTCAGAGTAATGCAAAAAAGAAACCAAAAATCAACAAACCAGCCACACATGGATTCCCTTCATAGGGAAGTAGCATCAGGAGACAGTTAATACAAAAACTAGATGAGGGAAAACATGTTTTTATTTTGTGGAAGTTGCTGTTAAATACTCATTTATGGATTAAAAAATCTGTTGTAAAACTGATGGTGATAAATACCATCTTTTGGTGTCTGGAAGAATTTTGAAAACTTGAAGTTTTCTAGCTTTTGGGATGAAATTTTAATAAGAAAGAGAAGTTTCTAGTGTGTGATAAAGATGTTAGTAACTTCTGTATACTTTTCTTCTTAATTCAAGACCTGAGGTCTTGAAACTGATGTCAGAGGTTGTGGGAGGGAGACTCCAGTTTTAAGAACATTAGTCAGTGATCTGACTACTTTTAAGCACTGATCATAGCTACCATTGACCTCTAGGTCAGTGAAGGCTGCTGAGTGGTTTGAATTTTTTTTTAATTTGGTTGAAATCCTGATATATTCTCATTAATGCATGGATAAACATTAAAACTAATGTATAGTCTCCTTCAGTAAGGGTTTTGGTCCCATATTCTGTTCATTTTATTGTTTACCTGATTTCTTTGGCTGTTTCTTAACCACATGAAAGTTTGGGAAATAAATATTATGTCTAAATTCAGTTAAACAGTTAGCCCATTCTTTATGATCAGTATAGTTCTTTTCACTTAAAAGATCTGAAATAATGGTATTGGTTTATTTGAAGTTAATGCTCCTTTTGTCTGTGCTTTAAATCTCATAGGCAAAGAGGATCGAGACACTGTTAGAACTGATTCCTGATGATCTGGATTTGGAAACTGCATACCGTCACCTCCTAAGATGTTACGGTAATTTTCTGTTCTTGGAAT
>VXAV01008076.1:273804-288303 GCA_013399715.1 Alectura lathami | reverse complement strand
TTACCCCTTTTCTTCCATTTTTGATACTTTCTGTGGTGGTGAGTTATGTTAGTTTTGTTTGGTGGTTTAAGTGAAGTATGCAGCTTAGGTTGTATTCTAGCTCAGAGGGATAAAAATAAGGTCTTTATTTAGAAGATTTTTTTTTTAATTTTTTTTTAATTACAATTACTAAGCTTTAAAACATTATTCCTCATTTTGGGCTGAGTCTAACCTTGCAGTATCAACTGTTTCCTAGAAAACAAATGATTCTCCAGTCAAATGCCTTGCTATTTTTAATTAATTGGAAAGAAAGGAAAATGAAAATAAATGGACAAATAAAATAATTGCTTATGCGAATTTAGCATAGATCTGACAGAATACAGATTACAACTGAAAGGAGGCATACACAGATCTACCATTGAACAAGTAAAGCGACATTTACACTTGGCCTTGTCTCGAGAAATGATCAACTGCTAGGACTAGATTCCTTCCAGAATAAGGAAATACCATGTAAAATCTCATTTGTATGGTCCGTTAAACACAATCCAAATATGATCTTTTGTTTTCCATACAATAAATGTTTCTATTTTAAGGAAATAGGAAGTTAACAGTTTCTATTAGGCTTTTATTGAAACACTGCTTTTTGCAGTTTCTGTGGTAGTCTCCCACACTCAAAAAGTAGCTCAGCCACTTGCCAGATGTGAGTGGGAAGCTCCTCTCATGAGAAGGGGACCCAAGCTATCAATTTTAGNTACATATATAATAATATTAAAAAAAAAAAAAAAAAAACTAGATGCCATGGTATCCTTGTTCCCAAGGTGCTAGAACTGTTGTACTGCTTCGAGGACCCCTGCAGGCAGCAGTGAGCTGTTGGGGATCACTGATTTCATCCTGATGCTGCTTAAGCAAAGGTCTGAGCAGCAGAAATGTCTGTGGTTAAGTGTGAGTTGGTAGAAAAGGAAGCAGAGAACAGGACTACCCTGTTTCCCCCTTCTCCCACTTCAGAGTAAGGAGAAATATACTTCACGTTTACAGCTGGAAGTGAGTAGAGCTGTAGCTAAAGAGTGGTTTAGTTAGTGCCTGTTTTAGCTGGTGGTGCCATTTATGTGTAACAACCAGCAAAATGTTCTTGGTTACCTAAGCACTTAACAGCTGTAGTAGTGTTAGTGGGTCAGCAAAAAATTTCTTCTGCCCATTAGGATGAAGTGAATTTTTCTTTTTTCTAAGAACAAACACCTGACCTTTGGTTTATTCCTTGCTTTAGGTCATAGTTTTGATGTAGCCAACGCCTGTAACAGTAACAATTACTCTGCCTGTACTTAAGAGAATGGAATTCTGTTCTAAGGTTCTCACAAGCTGAACATTAGTGGCTTTGGTTTTAGCTTTTATTTTATATCATTTGCCTCGGAAAGACGCATATGGCTTTGCACTCACACCTTAGAGTGGTGTTCTCACTGTGCAAGCAGCTCCTGCTGCTTATTGTTCCAGCACATTCTTGAAGGAATTGCTCATACAGCCTTACATACAAGGGGAAGCTGGAATGGCAGTGTGTTGTGTTCTGTTCCCAGGTGAATTGTCAGCAGGTATGAAGAAACACCCAGAGTATTTGTAATATTGTATATTAACATAACTAGTAAAATTCTTAGAATGTGTTGTTTTTTTATTTCTCCCCTCAGAATTAGATGGGGATGTTGCTTCTGCAAAGGCTGTGTATGAGAAAACGAAGGAGAAGAAAGTGCAGCTGCCTGAGCTATCTCTGAAATCTCTAGCAGCTTTTCTGAAGAAAGCAGGAGAGCCTGTCCCTTTCACTGAACCCCCTGTGAGTATTTCCTAATTAAGAAATGGATCTGCAGAACGGTGTATGTTCCATGTCAATAAAACAAATTGCATGAATAATTACACAGGGATTAAATCTCTGCAGAGCCTTCTCAAAGGAGGCAATAATGTTTGAAGTACTGAGTGTTCTAGGAGCTGTAGTAATCTTGAGTTGCATTTGACTTGGGGAAATAAAGCTCGTGGGGCTTACTGTGTTTAAACCACCTGGTCCTTATCCGGTGTTCATCTACAGGTGTATGTTTATCAAATGTCCGTGGGGCATTCAAGAGCTTGAACTTTAAAAAGCTTGTAGAACGCGTGTTCCGTTAACAATTAACGGGTTTTAGTTTTCATTAATTACTAGCTTTATATCTAATGCAAGTAGCTGTCTTGGTAGGATGGGATTTTAGAACTGTAGGAATTATTTTTGTATTGCAGCTGTACTTCTGGGCTGCCTTGCCAAAAGACGCATGCAACTGTGCGAATGCATCTTACTTGAGGGTGACAAATGGCAAGGCGCTAAATCTGTCAAAACTGCAAACACTTCTCACATCATTCCTTTGACTAGTAGTCTGCTAGTATCGCTGAAGGAAAACAGGCTTTAAATAAAGACTTACTGTATTTTCCCTCTCTGATCAAACTTTTTATTGCCATCTGCTAGCCACTTTTTGTATTATGAAATCAGTGTTTCCCTACAGCTTTTTAAAGACCTCAATTATATCTAGTTTCTCTATACTACTTCATGATAAATGTGATTTGCTTTTCTCTTTTTACAAAGAATCAGAAAAAATTGTGGCTTAAAAAGTTGGAGCCTGTTAACAGCTGCTTTTTTTCAACTTTGACGTAATTTAAAATACGAATTTTTATTTAAACTGTGTAAATTTGAAACCTAGAGTGTCTGTTTCTTACGTGTAATTAATGAAAATAACATTTTATTCAAAGTTGCTGGAATGATTCATCTTCTGATTTCCCTGTTCTGAAAAAATTAAAATACAGCTTGATGTTTAAAAGCATCTTAGAATTTTTTTTTGGCACAACTGAAGATTGCAGTTTTAAAGTATTTTCATTTTTAAAATGAAATTGATTATATTATTGCATTTTGTAATAGAAGCTTCATTATTCCTTTTTGGCAAGGTTTTCATTTTTCTTTTATTCTCTCTCCCCGATATTTCTCTTAATTATACAGACTTCAAGGTAGATGCAGCTTTTCGTGACAGAGAATAATGGATTTTGATTTTGTCAGGACTCAAGACTTTGTTCAGAATTAGTAACTTTTCAGTTGAAATAGTGTTGAACTTGTTTATTCCACTCTATTTACAGGAGTCATTCAAATTCTATGTGGAAAAATGGAGGAAAAGAAGATCAGAAGCATCATGAACAGTCTTTTATGCTGTAGTTGTTTATGAAATTAAATATTACATTCAATAAAACTTAGAAAAGTATGTTGTTCTGTGTAATTTCTAATATAAATACTGTGTTAAAACAGCGCTTTCCATAGCTGTAACCAACAGAAACTTGTGAGTGGAATGCTTTTCTCGTGTTAAAATTGCTAATGAAATACCGTGGTGCAGCTTTCTAGGCTACTTCTGTTTTGTTGTATGACTTGCTACAACTTCAACTGTATTTTGACTAATGTTGATTCACCAAATATATGTATATCAAGAAAGTTACTAGAGGGGGCTGCAACTGTAACTTCAGCAAACTGTTATCCTTTGTTGGTTTTGCCTGGTCTGTGTGCTTGGGAGTGGAAGTAGAAGGGTAAAGAACATGCTCTTCAGAATTCATCTGTATGTGTACAGAAAATAAACAATCTTTTTTTTTTTTAGATTTTTCCTACATGTACTTCTCTTGTGTTTAAGTATCTTAAAGGGTTTGATAATTAAAGGTAAAGACAAAATACGCCTTTTACACTGGCATAGGTCATAGTTTTGCATCATTAATTCATTCTCATAAATGTCAGGCTAATTTTAAGGATATATGGTCTGCGCATCTATGAAGACATGCCTTTTAAACAAAGGAATGTCCATTATTTGCAGGGACAGCAGTTGCTTACTTGCTGGGAGACTGACAGGCATGGTTTGTTTGTATCAGTATGGGAGTAAGCCTAACCTAATGTAAAATTTTACCATCCGGAGTTGTGGGATTGTGTGAAACTCTGGCAGTCTTACAAATCACAAAGATAAAAGGCGCATAGAAAATGCGTGCCATATCTCTTTTGAATAATGATGGAAAGCCACAAATGCATGAATGTAACAAGTGGAATACAGAGCCTCTGTAGTACTTCTGACAAGTTTTAATGAATGTTGTAATTTGGTCCCCCACAGCAAGGCTCCAAATGAATGCTTGCTGCCGTATGTTTACTTTGTTTGATTTTTACATTTTTGGTTGATTAACCTTGCCAAATGCTATATAGGCAAGCCTATGGAAATTAAAAATGCATATCTGCACACAAGATTTAGGTGATATTTTGAAAGATTTGTACTGTAATCTTTGTATGTCAAAGAGTAGTAAGAAATTGGGAAGTAGTTTCTTTAAGATTTCTAATTAACTAGCTATATGTATGTTTATAAATACATGAAGTTCCTGCTGTACTTCAAAAAAAAAAAAAAAAAAAAAAAGAGGCATAACTAATCAGGAGTTGCAGGGAATGTTGAAGTTTATCAAACAAACTAAATGAATTCTAGAGTCACAGAATATCCCAAGTTGGAAGGGACCCACACTGATCACCGTGACCAACCCCTGGCCCCACACAGCACTACCCAAACCCAAGCCCTGTGTCTGAGAGCGGTGTCCAAACGCTCCTTGAGCTCCGGCAGCTTGGGGCCGTGCCCACTGCCCTGGGGAGCCTGGTCCATGCCCACCACCCCCTGGTCAGAGCCTTCTCCTAACCCCCAGCCTGACCCTCCCCTGACGCAGCTCCATGCCGTTCCCTCGGGCCCTGTCGCTGTCCCCAGAGAGCAGAGATCAGCGCCTGCCCCTCTGCTCCCCTGTGAGGAAGCTGTAGGCTGCCATGAGGCCTCCCCTCAGCCTCCTCTGCTCTGGGCTGGACAAACCAAGGGACCTCAGTGGCTCCTCACACCTTTTGCTCTCCTGACCCTTTGCAGCCCTCCTTTGGGTAGTTTCTAATAGCTTTATGTCCACCTTCTGATATTGTGGCACCCAAACCTGCACCTAGTGGTTGAGGTGAGGCCGCACCAGGCAGAGCAGAGCAGGATGATCCCTGCCCTCGCCTGGCTGGCAGTGCTGGGCCCAGGCACCCCAGGGCATGGTTCACCCTTTGGGCTGCCAGGACATACTGCCTACTGCACTGGTGGTGTATTTTTTGATGGCTTTTGCTACTTGGCTTATAAAGGCTATGGGGGCTTCACACATTGATTTTGATGGAAATGGGGAGATGATTTTTGCTGGGTGGGGGATGTCTGGGTTTGGAATTCATCATGGAATATTAACATTATTCTAGAATGGAGTGGAAAGAGCTGAAAAGTCTTGAAAGCCATCTTGTTACAAATGTGGGTGGGTTGCATGGAAAGATTACCTGCATAGTTCTAGCCATCTGGCACCCTTTGTTCCTATGTTGTCAGAAGACACAAATGTTTGAGATTTTATTCGTAGTCTAATGGTTGTTTGCCCTGTCTGAAAGCAAACCTTGGCCATCAGTATTTAGTCCATTTCATTTCAAAAATGGAGATGCAGCTTTTTTTTCTAAAGCTGTAGCTAAATTACAGGTGTTTCAGTGGAACAGCAGCGTAATTGAAAACAGTTTGCAGCCCTTTTTCTAGAGCTACAGCTCTTGTATTTAGAGGTCATCTAGTCTATCTCAATTTCACAGCAGTGGCTGTGTCTGCAAGTGGAGTCAGATCTGTGCATAACTTGAGGCAATGGGCCTGTGTGCTTTGGGAGCTAAGCTAGCACATAGGATAGGGAAGAGAATCAGTATGTGCTGCTTGTTTCAAGCCATCCTTGCAGGGGAAATGAGCCGCAGTTGTGTAGATTCAGAGTAAGGTTGCTGACAGGGAGCTGGGACCCCATGGGGTGCTGGACCTTTAGCCCACTTGACCAGGTGCCATTTATTGTGAGGTGCTGCACCCTTCATTAGTCGGTGCTACCACACTGGCAGCTTGTTTGGCTGCTGCCCTCTGAGGCAGAAAAATGCCTGTTGCAGCCACCAGATGTGTGGAAGTAGGAAGCAAATTTCGCAGTCTGTAACTGGCAATAGTAGTTAAATTGTTTTCACTTCTGAAATTGCAATTTGAGGGACCTCATGGAAAGTTATGGGCTGAATGAACCCACTGCTGAGCTGATTGAACATCAGTGAGGCGCTGCAGGAACACAATACCAAGCAGTCCCAGGGTTTGATGGCAGCAGCGACCAAGGTGCATGCTGATCTCTTCAGATCATGCTGCAATAGCCCTGGCCCATGTGTTGTAGCAGGGGTGGAAAGGCAGAAGTTATTCAAGGGGTATGCAAACCTGCCATTGTGTGATAATACTTCTGTCTTTCTGTTCCAGTAAATGTTTCATGTACAATTAAGGAATGATTACACAGAGTAGCACAGTCTCTCCTGTCTCTAAAATGTGGGACAGTGAGGGATTGGTGCCACTCTGGGAAACAGTCACCTTGGTCTGAAGCAAAGTTATCCTGGAAAGGTTTTGCAGAATCGGCATTTGTGCCATCTCTTCTAGAATACGCTTGAGATGATATTTCTTGTGCGTTGGTGTGCTGTGGGACTCAGCCACTTCAAGCATGAAGAAAAACAGAGTTTCAAAGGTTAGCCTTTCTGCACCAAATATGTAGGCAGTTGCACTATTTCTTTCTTATATTCAAAGAAGAAAACCTGGGAGATGACAAAATGCAGAATGGCAGTCTTGCAAACTTGTCACGGTGACTTATTAGTCCAGTTACAAAACTTATTCTGTCATCCTGACCGTAGCACTTATCCCTTTAAAGCAGATAAGAATTATTTGCCACTGGCCAGTGGCCAAGTGGAATTGTGCAAGATTCAGGACAGGTGAGGCATCTGCGAGACGGGAGTGCGCTTTTCCAGAGGCCTCCTTAGGAAGCTGAGAGCGTGCTGACGTGAAACAACCCGACATGTTACTGTAAAAAGCATAAAACTATGTGAGCACGCACGTGTTTGCATACTAGTGTGCCCTGATTGGGGTTGAGAGGACTGGAAAAAGCTTACTGCTTGAATTGAGGTGATTTAATATTGCTTCTGTGCCCTGTGCCACATGATGCACTCATCTTTCCTCCACCTCCCCTTGAGACTTGGGCAAGATAAAGCTGTTGCTTGTTTTTTTTTTTTTTTTTTAAGCTCAATGTGGAAAAAGTTTCTTTGTTAACTACTAATATAGTAATTTTGCAGCGAGATAATTATACACCGTATTTCTGCCCTTACCTACTAAAACAGTTCGTTCAACTTGCTGTCTCCTGAGACCCTTTTCCATAGAACGAAATGGAGCTTGGTAGGTTGGGAGCTGTCTCTAGACTCTTACAACGTGTGCCCTCTGTTGAAAACTGAGTAGCGGAAGGAATCATACCTTCGGTAGTAACAGCTCAAAAGGTTTTTATAGATTGAGTGCCTGAGTCAGCAGGAACCCAGCTGCAGCTTACAGCAAGAAGGTGGGATTGTAGCAGTGATGGTAGGAGCACAAGTGCACGTAGTGACAGAAATAGGATGGAAACGTGTTCACCGCTGACTATTGCATTTCTCAAAGGTCTGGAGCTCCTGGATGCTCCAGGAGGAAGTGGCAGAAGTGATGACCATGACCAGGAAGTTTTGCTGTTCAGTGATCGTTGTGAGCAATCTGTCAGCATCTAGAAGTAAAGTCCAACTTCCAGCACTGGTATGTGCTAATAAAGGTAGGTGAATTCTGGCATTTAATTCAGCCTTTTAGTAAATATTTTTCTTAAATTTGTTCTCATAATTTCTGTGTAAAGTCAACTGCAAAAAAAAAGATTGCCCTTCCAGAATGGTTGCAGCCTCTGGTGCTTTGCCAGTGCCTTTGGGAAGCAATAATCAGGGGAAATGTAATGTCCTATTAAGTCAGAGGCTTCAGCTGAGACTGTGATTTAATCCCAGGATGTGTCTCTAAGTATGAGTATGCAGATCCCCAGCTACATGAGCACTGGGTTTTCCTTCCATGAGGTATAGAAATAAGCAAATATGGAAGCCTGGGGTATGAGTTTTCCGTTTCCTGTAATTACAAAAATGAGATACTAGAAACTGCCTCGTGCAGTACCTGCTATAGACGGAGTTCCACATTGACCTACTTTTAGATAAAAACCATTAATGGTTTTTTCTCTCTGATACTCTTCAACCTCTGTGCTACAATTGGCTAATGCTGCACAGCTTCTCACATGGTGATTATCCTTGTAATGCTGTAGTAAAGCAGTGGTATCTATAGAACTGCTGTTGTCTGCAGCTGAAACTACAAACCTCTCTGCAGTTGTTTCTCGTAGTTTCTTGACTTGGAGCTACAACTGACAGTCAGTCAAGGCCCAGTGACAGACTTCATGCCTTGATGGCTCTGTGAGGGCTGCTCTTTGGGTTAGTGTTGGCTGCTGCATGGGCGGCTGTAAGAGGACCAAGCTAGCAGCCATAGCGTGCTGCCCAAGGTCTGGCTGGGTGAGGAGTGGATGACCGTGAGGGAAGGATTTGCCCTCAACACGTTGGGCTGATGGCAGCACCACCATGGGTCTTTGCCTTCCTCATGGCTCCCTCCAGGTCCTCCTCAGCTCCTTCTCCCTGAGGCTCACTAGGGAGGAAAGAAGGGGTGATGTCCAGGCTGCTAAGAGCGGGCCATCTGCTCACCCCAGCTCAGTGCAGGAAGAGGCTGTGAGGGACATGCCCGAGCTGCTGATCCAAGCCTGGTACGGTTGGACCTCATGTCTACTAGCCCTGTAATTTCAGCAGGGTAGCTGAAGAAACAGGAGCCTCATCATGTGCCAGAAGTCACAAAGGAAGCTTGTCCCAGCCTCATGCTTCTCACATTAGGAAGCAGCTACAGGAGTAGCAGCTCCTGGTAGCAGGACTTAGGGAGGTTCTGAAAGATGAGCCTGAATGTGAGATATGGCTTAGCACTGGGACTATTGTGATTTCTTTGCGTGTTCTGATACTGAAGTTGCAGCCTGAGACGAGGCAGTAACCAAAGCAGCTGAGTGAGGATGCTGAGCCCACCAGCGAAGTGCGCTCCGAAATTCTGCATAAACCAGAAATAAATCAGAGCATTGCCCTTGGTACTTGCACAGTTTCCTGGGATTTCCCTCTGATCAGTTTAGCTTGCAGCTTGAGCAATTGCTGTGGACAGGCTGGTCTGTAAATCACCCCTAGCTATTGTCAATTTCTAGTGCCTTCAGAACACTCTGTAAATAAAATTAGACTTTAAAAATCTGAAATAGGATAAAAAGTGTATGCTCACAGGAAAATCCATTACATTCCATATATCTGCAGGCTTTGCTTAAACATGGCTTTTGCTTTCCTCCATGGTTTTGTTGACTTAGCCTGTATTTCAGACATTAATGTTCAGAGAGAGTGCCAGTAATATCACAAGTCACATTCCATGGAGGGGGGGGGGAAGCCTACCCTGATCTAGTATGAATAGCTGAATATACGTATATGTATATCTGAGTGGGTATGTATATAGATACATATATAATGTTAGATTCCTTAAATGAAAAAGTTCTGTTTTCACCTTTCCTTTACAGTTTTAATGACATCCATATATTTCATCACCTATAGCACATATAAAATGTTGAGCTCCAAACTGTTTTTATGCCTAAGAATGCAATTTCTGCATTTGAGTGTCTTTCTCACTGTCATCAATAACATTATAAATTTGTCTGAATTCAGCAAGTAAAAACAAGGTTGAAAACTATGTTTTATACCACTAGCTGCAGGGGGCATAAAATTACGGTAATTTGTGGCTTTACTATTGTCAGTCATGTACACGGGTTTGTTCAGTGGAAATTTATCATGCGCCCAGCGCTGAACACACTACAAAGCTGCAATGCGTTTTTTAATGCCAAAGCGTTGAGAAATTCCCTGCCAAGTATGCAAAGCTAAAAATTCTTTCACTTTTCTTCTTTCGCAGGGACAGATCTGAAGCATGCACGTCCAAGCATTTGGCAGTGCTGAGCTCTGCTGTGACCAAAGCTCTGAGTGCTTTTTGACCAGCAGCGCTGCTTGGCCAAAAGACTGGTTTACAAGAGTGCTTACAGGAGGCGGGGAAGTGGCTGCAACCTGCGATGCCAAACCAGAGTTGCTACAGGGCAGTGGGACACTGCTGGTCTGAAATGTCCCTGCAGCTCCGTGTGGGACGGCAGCTGGTGCCTGCATCGCTAGGACTGCAAGGCAAAAGTTGCTGAATGACTGCACTGAGGGCAGGCTAACTGCAGGGGCAGTTGCTTGCTCCCTGCCCTTCTCAGCCCAGGGCAGGGTGATGGCTGACACCTTGCTGATCTCTGCCTTACCCACCTGCGTCTCTGGGCATGGCGTGTGGGACGCCTGCGGCTTGGTTCAGCTCGTCAGGACAGCGCCTGTCCCGGTTTTCATAGGTTTTGGATTGAATAGTACATCTTGTTGTTGGCTTTTTGGGAACTCCATTTTCTGGCTTTGTTCCTTTCTTCAACAAGTTGAAATGCTGCCACAATGTGATTTGCTATTTGAAGCAAGAGAATTAACAGATTGTGGTGTTTGTTGGAAAGCAATCGATAAGGTAATGTGCGGTTCTTTTAGGGCACTCCTTAACATCGTGACCTGTGGCATGAGAAGGAAAATGTTTGCCTTGATCCTGTGTCAGGGATGAGCTGCCAAGAGGCTGGAATGACGTGCCAGGGGTGCTATGGTTTCTAATTCTAACTTTCTCAGTGAAGCACGAAGACTTTTCTGTCTTAGTTCCTGCAGATGTTTTCTAAACTCTTCCTCCAGCCCCCAGTAAATGAAAGCGTTCCACCTGCGCTAACTGATGCCTTGTGTTATCACTGCAAGGCACTAGGAAGTCTTTGAAAATGGGGAGTTCTGTACCCTTTGCTTTGGATTAGTTGTGAATGTTCATAGATTCCCAGTTGCTGTGCACTTGCTTGAAAGCCCAGTGCTGCAGTAGTCGCTGACTACCTTGTGGGCTTACTTGCTCGCGTACAGAACACAAATGCTGTTTGATGCATCACTTGTTTCCTCGCCATGTGAGTTCTGGCCAGAACTTTAACATTTAACCCACTTGTTAAATGTGAAAAATGTGAGGCAGAAACAGTACTGAGATATGCTTAGTAACGTTAGCAAGATGTGAGTGACTCCGATTAGATGCTTGAAAAGGAGCAAAGGATCCAAACATGCTGTTGAGGCAGGAGCTGGTTCTGGAGCCGTGGTGTGAAGGGTGAGGGGGGCATCTGTTAGGCTTCAGTTTCTTAGCTCTGGAAATGCTAGAAGAATCAAGTTGTGACCATGAAAGCATGATCTGCAATTTGAAATAAAACCGTAAGTTGGATTCAATGACAAAATAAATGTCAATAATTAGTTTTGTCATTAATTACGTGAATTGTGAGCTATCCATAGGGATTGTGTGTGTGTGTAATATATGGACAGATAGACGTAACCTAATCACGTGGCTATCTCTATGTACACATACGAATACAAACACATGCACATACATATATGCTTTTAAAAGCTCATCAGTTCTTAAAAGGGTTAAGCAGTTTTAAAATTATCTCAACCCACTGCTTAAACATTGTTGCCTTAATTAATAGCTGCTAACATATGAAGGGCTTGTCTTGGCTCTCAGAAGAAAAAAAAAATCATGTCACAGAGCTCCCTGCGCACTGTTTCTTGTCTACTGCCATTAAAATTAGTCACTATGGCTAAAACCTGAAAGGCTTCTTGTTGCTGGTACCAGTGGACATACCAACACCTGTAATTTCTTACTGATAGATGCTCCCTGTGTGTAGCAAGTTATCTGCATTTTTTTAAGGCATTTTGTGGTGAGGAGTTCTTTTATTTTTTCCTTTTTTTTTTTTTTTTTGAGGGGGGGAGGGGATCAATATGTTTGTTTGTCTACTTAAATAAAAATTGATTTTTTTTTTGATACTTTATTTCTGATACTGCATTTCTGAATACATTTTGCAATGAGAAAGTATGGGAAGAAACTTTAAGCAGCTTCTTATTAATTTAGCTTAGCCAGACTGAAAGCTGGTCCTGTCCAAACAACGAGGCAAAGGCATGCTGGAGCACTGCCACTGCCCATGAGCCAAGCTGCAGAGCAGCGTGTCTGTAGTCTGTTCCCCGGCACTGAGAATGTTCGTCCCTTTTGTCTGCTGGAGAGAGACTGCACAAACCTGGCCTGGAGGCTGGGGGAGAACTTCCCACCTCTCCTGCTGGGACTGGAAGTTACTTAAAATATCTGAAGTAATAAAATAATTGTTCCAGTCTGTTTCTTGACAAATGAGACAACACCTTCAGCACCCAGAGGTGTTGCATAAACGTGCAGTTCTGTTGCACACATATGGCTTTATTTTTATGCCATACATATATCTAACACAGGTTTTTTTAATGATTATTCTGAGTTTGATGTGTTTTCCTTGCAAATCCTGTTGTTGCTTGTGTCTGATGTTCCCATTCCCAAATTTGATGTGTATGCGAACTGAAGCCCGACAACCTGGTGCGGTCAGGTCATGCATTGGGCAATCCAACCAGCATTTGGGCAAAGTGACTTCTGCAAGCTGTTGCCAGCCAGCCAGACAGTGCGGTGTCATTTCAACACTGGGGTTGCATTGACTCTGTTGCCTGCAGCAGCAGGGCCCATGGCTTACAGCTGGGGAGATCTCCTCCAGACCTATGCAGGGGGATGCAGGAGAGCAGTGATGGCAGTGGGGAAGTCCTGGAGCTGCAGCACCATAGTCTGGCAGGCAGCAATCTGCCTTACTCATTGCTTGGGGCATAGCAAACTAATGCTGTCGCTGTCGTGTGAGGAAGACAGAATGAAGAGTCTGATGTAGCATCTTGCTTGTGATCTTTAGTCTCTGTGTCGAGAGTGTTGCAGTCTGCTCTAATTTGGTTTTCCTGATAATGGAAGCGTGGGGAGGAGGACATGGTGAGCTTCCGCTGACACAGGGGAGCCTAGGGTGAAGGAATGGCTGCTCTGAAATTTGGGAAACAGTATTGTGCTGAAGTTCAGGTATGACATTCAGCCTCTCTTAGAACTCCCAGGAAGGGTTCTGTCCCTTGTTTCTGCAGCAGCTCTGCTGTTGGAATGTGAAGCCTGATCTGCACACCGGCAGCATGGAGCAGGATGGGAGCGTAGAGGCCAAAGTATGCAGCGCAATCTTTGCTGTGGGAGAGGTGCACAATTCCCCCTAAACTCTTCAGCTCCCAGGAGTGCGAGTGGGGCAGGTTGTGTGTCATCCGCCCACTCTTCCCTCTGCTCTTCCCTGTACACAGCCCCACGGCATGCTATTGTTAGGTATGAATGCTAATTGCTGGTATTTCAAGGCTCCTATCTTCTTATTGCTAAAGCCTGTAACAATAATCACAGCCTATATTCCCCATCTCTAGGCATCAAGGAAACAAGATATGATCGCAGGCAATGTGCTAATGTAATTGTAGTATATAGAATATGAGCTTTTTCTGTGTAAACACAGGCCTGGCCACATCCTATGATAGCTCTTCCTACACCCCATAAGATGGCTGTTCCCAGGCTCACAGCTCAAGTCCCCATTATGTATATATCTACCCTTGTCATAACACCACCTCTGAAACACTCACACCGCTTGGTCCTGCTGCATAATGTTAAGAGGGTGGAATTTTAAATTGAAAAAGGCTGTGTAAGTAATGTCAGCAGCCTGACTAATTTCACAAAAGGAAGGAAATTCAAAGTTAAGGCTATGGTATATTCTTATCTAGATGCCTGAAGATTTCTGTGCATGACAATATGCTCCTAAAATTCAGAGCTGTCCCTTATGTCTTTAATTTCTCCCATTGTGTCTCCTTTTTTTTTTTTTTTTTTTATTAAACATCAAAGTGAATTCACAACAGAGAGTCAGCCTAGAATTTAATCCTCTAAATACCTTGAAAATAGAGGTTTAGACTAGAAGTACCAATGTATACCCTTAAAACTTCAGTGTAATATAAAAGAGATTCTAATCACAACAGATCATTACAAAGAAGAGTAAACCACTTTAAAAAATTAAGTGTCTTAAATATAATAAAAAGGAACAATTAAGAATCAAACAGGAAGCTGCTACTCTGACAATTTAATGATGCTGAATTGGACTGAAAGAATTGGCTTTGCCATTAAAAAGCAATGAAAATCTGATAATTTCAAAATGGCACTGGGATAAGATCAAGCATATTCTTTCAAGTCGAATGCAGCAGAACCATGAAGATGAAATGGTAGAATTCACCCCAGAAAAACCGTGGAGTGCTGTGGACTCCTGCTGCTGCCTGGGGCTGAAGCTGTTATTTTATCAGACCTGCTTAGCATCTTTACTAACTTAACATCTTTTACTAACTTAACATCTTTAGACTGGGGTCTTCCTGGGAATTTTTTTATCATGTGGAACCTGTGGAAAGCAATGTGGCAGCCCTATTTGCTAAATGGAAGTAATATAAATTTGATGCTCTTTCATTTAAATTTATTTTTCATCTTTTTTTTTTATTATTATAAACAAAAAAAAAAAAAAAAAAAAGAACTTACAACGAAATAAAAGGCATTA
>VXAV01008076.1:257625-271407 GCA_013399715.1 Alectura lathami | reverse complement strand
GGGGGGGGGGAAGGAGGAAAAATCAGTTAAACAACAATTACAAAACTTGCTGAGATGCACCTTAATGTTCTTCTGAACTGCTTAGAAAACTTCAGGAAACACTCCTTTAGAATCCAATAGCTCCCTTCCAGCTGTCATCAGTGACACACAAAAATCCACAACGAAATGGAAATACTTGCTTTTTCCCTACTCGTGACAATTCTTGTAATAATTCTTGTAAGAAATCGTTAAATTGATAGGCCTCTCATTACAGATTAGATGTGTTGTTCTGTTACAGTTTTTGCAGTTTCTAAGAATTTAAGAGATGTTCCTAAGAACTAGAGTGCTTGAAAACAGGAGTAATTACTGACCCATTGTAAGTGTATGTTTTGTCCAAATTTGGTTGAACCTCGCATGAGACCAAATTGGAAACAGACTGATGGTCACTCCCCATCTTTGTCCCAGAGGCAGTCCAGCTAGCAACTACTTAACTCATTGTAAAAACAAAACCAAAATATGTTTTGGATTTTCTTCCATATGCAAAGATATATATAATATATGTATATCTGTGTGTATGTGTATGTATACATACACGTGTGTGTATATATGTATACGTGCCTGTGTGTATGTATGAAAACATACATAGCATACATATGTGTAGATATATATCAGATCTACATATATGTATGTAGAGGTGTGTGTGTATACATATATATGTAGTATTACGATAATTTTTTTCGAAGACAGTTGCTGCTATCCTCTAATACCACGGTTGTAACAAATTACATCTATTCCTCTATGAATAATGTGCAATTTCTGTGACACAATGCAAAGAATATTTTTCTCTGGCAACCGCTAATAAGCATTTAAAATCTTGTGCAGAAATGGAAACCTAAATTACAGATGCCATGGCAGGCAGAACTCATCTCACAGTGGCAACATCACAAAGAAGGGATTCTTCTAAACCCTTGTGAAAAAGAGAATGTAATTTTTCATAAGTCCTAATTTATTTCCAGAAAGTCTAGCTTTTTATGCACTTAATACACTTGCTTCTCTCTGACCTGTACAGGCCCAAACAGCTATTGGAAATCTAACTGTTAGCATTTTGTCGTTCCCATTTTACCTTTGTTGCAGCATTTACTGTGAGTACTCCATTTTACAGATCAAAGCGTGATTTAACTTTGGAAGGTGCTTCAGCTAATGAAATATTCAGGTATGTAAAACTGACAAGCCCACCAAATTTGATTTTCAGAATTCCCAACTTTTGGCCCAACAGCCTCACGGATCTCAGCCATGACATATGGCAACAGATATAGTCGTGTGAGATTTAATCAGTTATCGATAGGGAAGCAGGAATGATTGCCTTAGCTGGCAGACACAAAAGAAGAAAGTCTAATGTGAGCAACACTAGTTTATACAACAAGGCTTCGTGTTGTTCTTTTTTTGTTGTTTTGTTTTGTTTTTCTTAAGCCAGCTGTGCGTATTTCCCAGCAACAAAACCACTTACCTTAGCAAAGAAGTATGGGCTAACAGAATACATTCCGTTTTCCAAGTCGTGATAAAGCATAGCCCTTTCTGAATGACCTGCAGAGTGGAAGCAGATAGGTTGATCTCATCCTACATCTGCATTAATAAATGGCATTTTTCATTGATCTAAGAATTTTCTGAGTTTGATTTATAACATTTACAGTAAAATTCGCACTTACATTTGGCAGTAACATCCAAAATCACTGTGAATGGGATTAGCGCACCTATCATGTACAACAGTGCTGTTGTGTCACGAATAGAGAGTCTGTTATTTTCGTGGCCATAGTACAAGAATCCAATTAATAATGACATGACAAGGGCCTCAAATCCATGGACTAGTAACGTTGAAAGATCTCTGAAGTCATTGGAGACTTGACGACTAGGAAAACAGCAACATTGACCATAAGGTATTGCACTTAATAATGCCAGTTATTTTCAGATATATTGCCCCAAATGCTCTGCTAACATCAGCTTGTGGAACCTGCTGACTTTGAGTAGCTCGGGAGTTTGTCCGTCTGGTTCCAAACATTGTGTCACTTGCAGCTATGGAGCACCTCTAGTCACCTGGTTTTTCAGGTCTGAAATGCTGGAAGATCAAGGGAAGGCAATGGGGCAGGAAAATCTGATTTTGGAGATGCAGAAGCAATTATTTCAGTTATAGAAGTCTCTCTGTTAAGGGCGTATAGTATATGCTAACGCTGGCTGACACTGGCAGTGATGTTCTACACGTATTAAACCGGTTGGCTATTTTTCTTTTTCACAATTTGTGCTGCTTAATGCTTTAAAACACAAATGGACATGGTACGCAGTTGTTTGTGGTGGAGATGAGGTTACCTGAGTAATATAGTGAACTGCTTTAAGGCTCCTGGCAGCTGATCACTTGAATGGCAAGGTATGTTGATAACCTCTTCCGATTTTAAAGGGGAGCTGCCCAAAAGAAAAGAAAATGAAATTAGCCCAGGTTGTAACAGCTGTTCCAGATCAGCCATCTGGATCTCTTTTCTTTACCTTTGATTGTTGGTTGTGGTCACAACATTGTCACCTTTGCTACCTTTCCATAAGAAATCATCAAAATCTTTGACTTTTTCTAGGAACAAGCTTGCAAGTGTATTTGCTCTTCTTTGGGTTTCCATTTCCTTTTCCGCAGTCTGTTTATCAATGCTGGTCAGATCAACTGCAAGACATTATTTGACATGAGTCCACATGCTGCAGATGTGATGGCTTCATGACATGTTTAAAATCAGAAATTTCATCATGAGCAGCAGACTGTGTGACCTGTGTGCATGCGTTAAGCTACAATGGTTAAAACTTCATCAGTTACTTCAGGTAGGCACGGATAAAGCCTGAGAATGTTATCCAAGGAAAACACAGTAGCAGCAGCAGTGGTTCATTTAGCTTTTTATAAAAGTATTGTTATTTAACAAATTATTTTTTAAAATCTAAACTAAAAACAGTATTTTCCAGTGCTGGTCTTCAGTGTAGAGTGACAATACTTGATACTTTGCAGATGCTTTCTGGGAGAATTTATCTCTGCACGTCTTACATTGAGCTGATCATCTCTGTGCCATGCTTCAGCAGAAGTCCATCAGAGAAACGAGTTGCGATCTACCTTAACTCTTCCCTTCTGTCGTGGTCACCCACTTCTTTTACCTGCCTCACAGCCAGGACTTCAGCATTTCTTTCAGTTACTCGTCCTTGCTGTGGGATCCTCTGCCATCGCGTCCCATTTCCACCAACCATCTGCCCGTGTTCTCTGCCCTTCTTATCGGTAGTGGTTCTGTGCTTTGCACTCAGTGATCTGCCACCTCCCTTCCTCGTCTCTCCCTGACTCCATGTCATAGGAGTTTGTCTCCCAAGGACTCCATTCCCATACATGGGTGCTGCAAGCCCTCCTCAAGGTTGAGCAGGACTGCTCCGAACCACGTTGGTGACAAAGGTCTTTTTGCAGGGCTTGACATTAAGATTAATTTCTGTCAATCTCTGCATAGCTGATAAGAACTGACACTGGCTGTCACATTGGCACAGTCGAAGAGGTTACTCCAGTACACTGCGCTCAGTGTCTGTACAAGGTGTCCTAGCCAACCTGAATGCAAAGACCTGAGGGCAAGAACCCAAGCAACCTCTGCAGTAAAAGACAGCTGCCATTATGTTAACAGAGCCAGATTCCCTTCGCATGTTGCAAAATAACAGAAAATGAATGATTTTCGAACCATGTAGTTAAATTTCTTTGAGGAGAGGAATCAAATGATTACTGTTATTGTTTTTTTGTTTGTTTGTTTGCTTGTTTTCTCTCTCCCTTCCAGTATGCTCTGTTGGGCAACGCTCCTCTTTCACATTTGCTGATCTGGGTACACGCTATTCCTCACCCTGGGAAAATACCTTCACATGTATTTCCTGAATCAAACTCAGAGAACCAACTACAGAAAGCAGTTGATCGGTTCACCTGTGTCTTTCTCAGTGAGGGTAACATTTCAACCAGCTTAAGCATGGCTGGGTTTGTGGCAGAGTTGCTATTACTGGCATGGTCAGGAGGAGGATTATTTAAAACCAATTTTTTTTCTACCATTTTATTTGTTACATTTCCCATACTGACAAATAAGGATTATATTAAAAACTGACCTTACTTAAGTATTGATTTGAGTCAGTGACATGGAATTTCTAAGACAGGTCAGTAAAAATCAATGTTTGTTGAAGAACCCACAAAAGCAAATGACTTGTAATAACCTTGATACTAACCATAGAAATCTGCAGGATTGCAGTACCTTGGGCAGGGATAGCCCAGTTCTGTGAAATACTGGACCATGTCTCTTGCTGTTCCAGAATAGACAGTGACTCCAGAAGTCATCAGAAGAACTAAATCAAACAGCTGGAAGATATCTGACCGGGGCTGATGAAGTGAAAGAAGAACCAATCTGTTTCCTCTGGCCAGTCTGGATAATGTTATCACAAGGTTGTGTGCAGTAAAACTGTCCAGTCCAGATGTGGGTTCATCAAGTATCAGTATTCCTGCCAAAGACAGGAAGTTTAGTGGTGAAAAGCAGCATGTTTCATTTAGAAAATATGTTCTAGGTTAAAAGGTATTAGTGCATTAAACCTCGCTGATACATTCCTTTTTAAAGATGTCTGAAGTGTATTTCATACTAGCATCATTTAATATTCAACTGAGGAAACATTTCTTCCACTATCCAGCTGGGTATAATAGAATCATAGAATACCATTTTAATTTTGTCTTACTCCTACTGGAAACAAGAATGATGTTCTTGATTTCCATTGGGATGAAGATTTAGGTTCCTTATTAAATTCATGTTCTCTGCAGTTCTTGTACTTTGCCTGTACAAATATCAAGTATGTGAATATTTAATAGCAGTAGTTTTACGTTCCGCCTGCTGAAACATTTTAATCTAAATGCTCAATATTTAGATCTCTTACATCATTTATGTGTAAATCCTCTGAGTATTAATTTACACAGCTTCTCCTCACATTCCATGATCTATTTCACACCTGTTCATACCCACATACAAAGAGATATGCATATGCTTGGATTTGTTGTTGTTGTTGCTGTTTTGCAATTGGCTGCTAAAAACTTGACAGGATTTTATTGCTACACGGTGTTTGTGTTGTTGAAGAACTTAATGGCCTCAACCAGCACAAGGCATGTCTGTATGCAGGCATAGTTTCTGTGATGAGGACTATAATGCATGTTTGAAATGTAAAGAAATCTTTAATTATTTATCCTAGAACTAATTGTTTTTTATTTCGTTTTGGTTTTTACTTCAATACCAGCACATCTATTCATGAGCATCACTTCTTACCAAAAAAAAAAAAAAAAAAAAAGGGATGCTTTTTTCACCATAATTGCAGAAGTATAACTCTATATAAGCTAAAACTTTTCAGATCTGTTTCCTAGTGGTCATAGAAGACTGACAGGAAATCTCGCCCAACAAGAAGCTCAGCCAAGATTATTCGTGCTCTTGTTGTACGTAAGGGCTGATACAGAACTCACTCCTGCAAAAGCAGCTGTGAATTTAGCCTCACCTCTTGCTTCAACTAAAGATTATGTAAATTTTCTAGTGGCACGTGGCATGAGCCAGCCACATCAGAGAGTTGCACAAGCCTGCAATGACTGCCTGTGCTGCAAAGAAAATGACCTTTGCTGTTAATGTCGTACTTGTGAATAGGTCAGGCTGAAGGAAAGAAAAGCAATCCAAGGGTTATAACAGGTAACTAACCTCCCAAAGTAAACTGTGGCGTACAGTTAGGAACCTCAAGCTGATGTACACAAACTGGAGCACTGCTGTGAGGGTGACTCCTGGCAACTTTAAGTGGTGTTTGATGATGGTGGCTGGAGGCTCCCAGGGCTCTGCCCGCTCTGTACTGCTGTTCCTTTGGCAAAGGTGGCAGAAGTGAAATAGAGCTGGTTCCTGAACCACACAATTTATAGAATTGCTACTGTAATAATTACAGTATAATCTGTGATCAGCACTAGTTTTGATGTAAGCAAACTTTGCCTGACTTAGCTAAGGAGAAAGTCACCTCTGGCAGAGGGTGATGCAAAGCCTGTTAAGTGTCCTGAGCCCTCTCTCAGGCACATATGCGTGTATGACTTTTCCTCGAGTCCTCCCGTGTTCTCTAGCTGCCCCATTTCCCCCAGGGGTTTGTGGTGAGCACAGGGAAGATGTCAGGGTTCTACTCACCTGGGTTCCAGAGCAGCTGCACACCGATGCTCACTCTCCTCCTCTCGCCTCCCGAAATGCCACGGAGGTACTCGTTCCCTACCCTCGTGTTCGCACACTGACGCAGGCGTAGTTCTGCTATTACGTCTTCCACCTGCGGGAATGCGAATGGTAACAGAGATAAAAGAGTTTATTTGTGCACAGAAATTAAGCTGAAAAGATAGCTGACGCAGTTAAAATTCATCTGGATGTTATGGTGCTATCTGATTAAAAGCCACTTGAAAACAGATCTTGATTTTAGAGTTAGCATTAAAAATTGCTTGGCAATCAGCAACATTATTCTTCTTTCAGCCCCTCTAATGCTTTCTCTAGATTGTCATTTTTTCATGAGCTTTGGAACAATTGCTGGTTTCTATCTTGAAAAAAGAAAAAGGTTTATAATTCATAATCTACATTAAAAAAAATGCCAGATTAGCTCTTCTAACTCCAAACACAGATCTCTTGGATAATTCCTGTCAGACACGTTTCTGACAACTTTATTTTTTTCCAACAGCTTAATTACCCTTTTTTCCTTTTGTGCGTCTGAAAAAGCCGCCGGAAGGCGCAGCTTGGCGACGAACAAAAGCGTTTCTCTGACAGTCAGGTGAGGGAGCAGTCGGTCATCCTGGCGCACGTGTGCAATGCATCTCTTGACAAGCTGGGGAGTGCTGGGTTGGTTGTTGATCATGATTTGGCCAGACTTGATTTTGCCTCCGTGATCCCGGCATGTTATCACGTCAAGCAAGGATGTCTTTCCACCAGCTATAACAATAAAAATTGGAAAATACATAGATCTCCATGGCATCAGTTTGAAAAGTGACTTAGTCAGTCACAGAAGTCTTCATTCCCTAACACCTCTTCCTGACCACTTTCTGATGCTTTGCTAAAGCTGCAGAGAGAGAATGGTCTTGAAAAAAAATACCAACACCTGACTGCAAGCTCACATACTGGAAATCTCTCCCTTCCAGAAGAGAACAGGTGACTTTAACCTTTGTCATGTCTCAGGAGAATTGGGTAGATGGGCTTTGAAGCTCCATGAATTTAAGAAACAAGATCTCTCCTTGTCCTCTAGTCACTTTTCTTTTACTTTTGAGAGGTAGTCGAAGGGCGGTGTCCTGGACTGCAGGGCTGCCACGTGAATGCTCTGCATGAATTTGCTTTGTGGAGGGAACTGTGAATTCAGAAAGAGCAGCTGGAACAGGTGAGAGACTGAGGCACTGAACGATTGTACAGACAACAAGAATCTTCATCATGATTTAAATAAAAATTACTGTGATTTAAATAAGACAGAAATTCACTCAAAGAATTGAGAGGAGCTGGCTCACACCCAGAGGTAAGGAGAGTAAAACAATGCAAAAAAAAACTGATTTGGAAGTTAATGGCAAATGACTTTTTTCCCTTTTGCTGTCTGATACTTTCTGTAAACACACAGAGCTCTCTCTTTCTTTTCAGTCTTGCTGCCCAGAGATGAACTCTGCACTTGATTCGTAGTATGTGTATTTAAAAAAAGAAACCCATCTATCTGTAAACTACGTATTGCTCTATTTAAGAGTGACATATTGATTACCATTAACAATGGTTTTATGAAGGCATTGGATGAAATAGATGATGTTAAACAGTCAGTTTAACTGGTTTGCTGAAAGGAGCATGTGTTCAGTGCATGTTACCTTACAAAGGTGCTATGTCTAGAACTGAATGCATTATTTCACTACAAGCTTTTCCTTTTATGTCTGTACGACAATGGGGAAGAAAAACCTCTTTTGGAGAAATAAAGTTAAACTTCTGTGGCAAATATATTTTGCCTTTCTTTTTCAAAGTGAATACCTTCACTGAGTCACTGAGCCAACCTGATGTAAGAGTCTAGTGGAGACCCAGCATGGGGTTTTTCTACCGCTGAAGTATGAGCACTTCTACTTCAGTTTAATGCATCATGAGTTCGCTTCTTATCCTCCTGGATGAGCTAAGTCTCAACTAACCATATGGTGAAAAGCCATCCCTCCTTAGCCAACCTCATTCTGGAGAAGATTAAACCATTCCTACCAGAAAATGAAGGAAAAATGATGCAAGAAACCTGAGACTTAAGTTTAAGATGCTGTAAGCCAAACAAGAAAGGTATTATCTTTCCTCAAATTTTATGTTAACTGACCTGATAGTTTATCCTGTAAGAATTGTTTGCATGTGAAGTGAATTGCAACTATTGTCTATGCTGCCAGTTGTCACTGATCTTCCCTATGGGATCTGGCTTCATGGCTGTGGTGTTACTGGGTAAAGTCTGCAATCTGCTTATCTTTCATGAGAGCCATAAACCTGCTTCATGCATAGCAGAGGTGGGAATGCAGACCAGTTGCAACAACACCCAAATGCACCTCTAGAAACAAACAACAAATGTACAAGTCATGATGAAAAAAATTTTTGAAAATGAATTAAAAAGATATCTTTTTCTAGAATGATTTTTTTTTCAAACTTTATGTTTTAAAGAGTGTGTTGTGTGTTAAAGTGACACATTTCTCGTAGCTGTTTCTCAGCTAGATTTTGCCATTGAAATGGCTGAGGAGTATTGGCTTTGGTCGTGTATCCAAGAGTTGGTCAATTCATGAGAGGTAGTTGCTCTTACCAGTGCTTCCTATAACAGCGAGCATCTGACCACTGTGAACTTTTAAATTCAGGTTCTGGATTATTGACACGTGAGAATCCGGACCTGAGTTCCAGGTCCATGGCATCTGCATCTGTGCGAGTTTCTCATACCAGGGAATCTGGGATGCCAGGTTAGCCTAACAAAGAAAACAATGAGTCTCTTCAATTCAAACAATAAACTACTTAGTAATACATACTTTCAAAGTCGTTACAAAGCAGAGAGAATTTTCAATAATATTGTTAATAATCAGAGATATGGATGAAAATTATTTTCCAGACATGTATATTTTTCATCCTTTGCTTCTTATTTCTGTTAATCACTATAATTAATTACTTAAACTATTCCTTAGCTAATTTATTGCCATTGTACATTTTAAATTTTCTAAAGCAATTTTAAATGACTCAAATTGAAAATTATGAAGCCTACTTCAGACGCTGCATGGCGCAAACGGAGATGAAAGATTTCACTGGCTTCCTGAAGCCCTCCTCATCACCATCTCCTTGCCATCCGCTCCTTGTCTCCTGCACGCTCATTCTTGCCAGCAGAGGCTTCTGCCATCCCTGGCTGGATACAAGATCCACCTGCCTCAGTCCTCAAAGAAATAGTTCAGCTCAAGACAGAGAGAAAACAGAGCCTAGGAACTGCCCTCTTTTCTTGTACCTTCCTCTAGTTTTGCTAGATTTATTTACAATGGAGTGCTTAGCTTGGTGCTAATGCTGTAGCCAGGAGCATGATTCTTCTTACAAAACCTCTGACTTATGACTGCGCAATGTTTGTATGAACTTCAACTTTGTTCTACTTTTAAAATTGCTTGCAAAAAGAAATAAGAACTGCTGGATACGTTCCCTGCTGAAAGGAATTATGGGGAATTACATGAAGTAGGATGTTTACCTGGTAGTTGAGTTCTTTGACCTCAAGAACATTTGATTTTCCGCGGTAGGTGAAATACAGACTGTTATCTTCTTCAGAGCAAAAAATACTGTCCTGGATGTTGGTCTGGAGAAAGTATTAACATAGTTACAACAGTTAATTACAATACCTAAAGAGCTGTTACAATGTGATTTCNAAAAAAAAAAAAAAAAAAAAAAAAAGATAAACAGAAAGGGAAATATATTTGATGGGATAGCACCGTTACTGTAGTACAAAAGTGTGAAGGGTTAAAATGTTATCTGTTAACCAGCATGAAATGCAGTTTGTTCTAAGGGCATGTCCAGAGACCACATATGCTGTGCTATACTTATCTGATGTCTTTCACTTTGGATGGGTCTATTTTCAAAGTAGAGATCAA
This sequence comes from Alectura lathami, assembly GCA_013399715.1. NCBI lineage: Eukaryota > Metazoa > Chordata > Aves > Galliformes > Megapodiidae > Alectura > Alectura lathami. The sequence continues at coordinate 261,266 of VXAV01008076.1, read as the reverse complement.
TGCCATGCCACCACAAGGAGTTCAGATTCTATTTCTATTATTGAGGAAAAAATAGACGACTACTGGAATGCTGATGTCTACTGCACAAAAATGGTACGCATTGAAATTCATATTTTAAGGCAGCTAAAAACTAAGGTGCACTAGAAGTATGTTCGTTAATTAATTCATCCATACTGCACCATAGTAACCTGAAGAAGCTTAATTCACCATTGCACACATAGCGAAGATAATTTGCTAATGTCTATGCTTTTAAACAGTAAATGATAGCTGCAAACAACATCTGCTCAGTGACAAAAATTAATCATAATCTGAAAGGGTATTAATTTAACCGATATATCAATACCCAACATCTTCACTAAAATCTCTATGGAATAAATGTCTTGTAAAATAATGGGGAAAAGGCACTTTTCCACGTGTCAGCCATCAGATATCATAATCCTTCTATCCTTTGGCATCACAGAGGATTAAAGCTGTTCTAGAGGTTCACAGTCTGGGTTCTCATTTCACCCAGGGCGTGTAGCCCTCAGCTTCAGCTTCAACTGAGGGCTGCTAGAAGAGCCGTGTTCCCCTGTTCCCTGGCTGGCAGACCGAGCTGTGCCTGTGGTGTCTTTGGCGGAGGGCGACCACACCCTATGCGCGCTTCCTACCTTCACAGCACACAACTCTGATTAAACTTTTCAGCCTAGGTACGTGGCAGAAAGCCGCTAAATTGTCTGAAAAACAGCATTAAACCTTCCCAGATCTCCCCATGGTCCCTGGTGAAAGCCTGGGCACTTTGACAGTGATCCCACACTGGGGACTCAGCTGGCACTTGCGGGCTCCCTCCCACCCGTCTCACTCACCGGCGAGCCCATGCGTGTGTCCTGGCTCCAGCCAGAACCTTCCAGAGAGATGTTCTCAGAGGTTTCCTTCATGCTGGCCGAGCAGAGCCTCGTGCCCTGTCCTGGTTTGGAGACCGGCTCCTTGAGAAGAGTAGAGCTCCTTCTCTCCCTGCTTTTGAGCTTGGTGCTGTCCAGGTGCCTTCAGCACAGCATCCTGTCTGCTGGCATCTCTGCAGCTGGCATAACCCTGTGGGCAGGGAAATACTCCCCTCCTATGGGACAGCAACTGCTGGGGCTAAAGGTTCATCAGATAGGCGATCAGCTGAAGCTGCTATCAGTTGTTCTCTAGAAAAGAAAGCACCGAGAGACGCTTTCTTTTCTTTTAGGTGCTTCCCTGGGTGGCGAGTGTCGGGGGCAGTGAGTTGCTCTGGCCCAGGGGGAGCGGGGAGCTGCCCTGACCCAGCAGAGTCATGGTGGCAGCGTCAGGTGCCTGGCTGGAAGCGTGAGGACAGCCTGTGGGGCTCTGGCACTGGAAGATGTCAGGCAGAGTGTCTCCTGCCCTGGAGAGGGGTGGCAGCAGCGGGCAGACAAGCGAGGCGAAGGCTGTGGCACAGCCTCCCAACAGCATCAGTGTCCGAGGGCTCTCCTACACGGTCAGGTAGGACCAGGGATGGTGGCAGGCTGAGCTCCCAACTTCTTGGAACTGCCCTGACTCTGAGGAAGGAGGGGAGAGGGCTGGGACGGGTGGGCTGTGGGCTTGGCCTTGGTCTGGTGAAGGATGAGGGCCATGGTGGGGCTGCCCACTACATGGCACCAGGCCACCGCCTCAGGGTGGAGAAGGCAAGAGGGTCGGTCATGAGTTTTCCTTCAAATGTATTTGAAGGAGATGCTGTGAAGGAGATTTCCAAAGTTCGTGCTTGTCACACACAACTTTTTACATCTTCAGTATTTCTTCCTTTCTGATGTTTGTTTTCCAAGAGAGCGTCTTGGCCCGTGGTGGAATGTTCCTTTATACCATAAAAAATGGACTCGGCAGATACTTAAAGATGTTTCATTTCACATAGAGAGTGGCCAGATTATGGGGATTTTAGGAAATTCTGGTAAGTTGTTCCCATACATTAAAAGAAATAAAATCAGAGATAATATTGGTGACTTCCACAGTAGTCTGAATGTGACTGAGGTCTGTGTCTTAAATAACAAAATTGCAGCTCTATTAACCCCTGCTTTGTGAAAATGTGACGCTTGGTTTTCAGAGTTCTATATTCTGCCATCTAGCTAGCAATTATAACTTCAGTAAAAGAAAAGGTTACCTCTAAACTGAAATGTTTCACTATGAAGTGTGAATACGTGTGACATAAATGCTGATTCACACATATCCTACATTTCCCATTTACTTTCCTATTACTTAAATGTTGCTGACAAAAAATGCTTCCTTATTTTCATACGTCTCCATCTAAGTGAGGCTATGGCTCTTGAGATTGCAGAATTCATCTCATCACATGATTAATTTCTTTTGTTTGGAAGGATCTGGGAAAACAACACTTCTGGATGCAATATCAGGAAGACTGGGATATAAAGACAGTTTCTTTGGTGAAGTGTATGTGAATGGGCGTCAGATGAAGAAGGAACAGTTTAGAGACTGCTTCTCTTATGTACCTCAGGTTAATCTCCGCATTTGTTTTTGTGTACTGTGCAAGTTGCTACTCTAATGGAATACTGTAGTACCACTGCAATTTCACTGCTGACTTTGGTAAAAGGAAGTTAAGTTGCATGACTGAATGGAGTGTGAGCAAAAGAAGTATCTTAATTACTACTGGACTAACTCCTGCTTCCTCTTCACCTGTTTTTAGAATGATGCTTTGTTAAGCTTCCTCACCATACAAGAGTCTCTTACCTACACTGCTTTACTTGCTCTTCAGAAATGCTCCAACAACTTCATCAAGAAGAAGGTCTGTATATTATTGTCTTCCACCAGGAATGCAGACATAACATCATGTAATGCTTTCACTGGCAGCACTTTCTGTCCATAGCTATGTTTTATGTTTGAGAAGTTTCATAATCCTTACTTTGCAGCTGGAGTGAAATCCTTCTGCTGACCTAGGAGTAGGACACAGACTCCCTGCAGGGAGCTTGTGCTGATGCCCCGAGAAACAGCCAATGTGCTCGGACAAAGCTCTTCAGCCCAAAGCTGCAGCAGTTACTGCGGCAGGAGATGTTATTACTGGGGAGTTCATCTCCCCTTCAATAGCCAGGAAATCCAGCTCCCTGGGGTGTTTCAGGTCATGTGTGCTGGCAAGTCTCATGAACAGCAGGGGTGACTTTAGCGCTACTCTGGCTCCTGTAGGAGCTCTCTCACCAACCAGAGCAGCCCTGAAAAGCGCTGGTCTACTATGCCCCTTACAAGCTACTTTCTTGGTAAAATAGACATATTTCTGACCTACTGCAGGGCTCTGTTTGGCTGCTGTCGAGAGTAAAGGTGGGATGCTCCTGAGAAAAGGCTGTTGCTCTCTGTCTCTCTCTTCAGCTGTCGTCCATCTAGTATTTTATTATTTGCAAAAATTAATTTACCTTTCTGCTTCCATATTTTGGAAGCCAGACCAGCACATTATGTTTAGTAATGTAATGTCTAGAACTGCCTCTGAACTCCTCGTCTCATAATGTGGATGGAAGCTAAAATTCTGCTCACTTTAGAATATGTAGAAATGAAAAAATATTTTTAAAAGTAATTGGAATAACGTATTAAAAATAATCTAATAAAAATGAGGTCAAATTCCTTCCAGTTAGAATGGATGCAAGCAAAGTCTTAGCTTAAGATTTTGC
>VXAV01008076.1:246924-257618 GCA_013399715.1 Alectura lathami | reverse complement strand
CTTTCCTTTTTTTTTCTTTTTCTTTTTTTTTTTTTTTTTTTTTTTCCCCTTCAGTTATTGTTTCTCTAAGTATCTGAGCTGGACAGTGATTAGTCTTTCTAAATTGTAATCATTTTTTAGGTAGATGCAGTTATGGCTGAGCTGAGTCTTAGCCACATTGCTGACAAAATAATTGGAAGCCGTGTTTATGTAGGAATTTCTGGAGGTGAGAGGCGTCGAGTTTCAATTGCAGCCCAGCTCTTACAAGATCCCAGTAAGTACCACTATGGGGATTTTCAAAACAAAGCAGAGCAGTGTCGCTTTGCACTCCCACCATGGACCTCCTTAAATCGCTTTAAAATACAAATGCATTTTTTTCTTTAATTCAGCAAAAGCTAGTCTAGTAACGATGGAGAAGGATGAGCCTTAATTAGGTCTGCCATTAATCCATTATTGGACTTTGAAAGTAGTGAATTTTAAAGCCTTAGGGACTGAACATGTGTTTAGACTTGCACTTACTCATGTTATGTCTTTCTGGGCTCACCCTTCTCACATATGAAATGTTGGTTGTGATGCATTGATTTATGGTTTATCGAGCCAATTAAAGCCATGCATATGCAAGCACTGAGTCTTGGAGTAGCTGCCATTGGGCCACGGATGTGTGTACATGCCAGGGCCAAAAGGGCAGGCAGCACATGACTTTTGCTCACTTGGAAAACACACAAAAAAAACAGAATAAGTTGCCCAGGAGTATAATAGCCCTCGTGTTGCATTTCCCTTGATAAGAAACCAGATATTGATGCATCCCGTGCTTCTACATGTTACTGCAATTTTAGTGCCAAGAAAAAAAAAGGCTGGTGAATGAAAATCAAAGCAGAGTAACAGAGTGAGCAGAAGGATTAGCCACAGGAAGCACCACTGGAAATTCCATCAGTTTTGGGGTAGCTTCTTAAAGGTGCCAGAATCTTATGGAGCTGATGTATACCACCTATTCATTGGACTCTGGAGTCCTTGCAGCGGTGCAGATGCATTAGGACTGCACTCCAGGTAGAGGGGAGAATTTGGTCAGCAACGTGAGGTATATCACAGGTACCGTGTGCTGGCGGTGACTCCTGGACAGTTCGCTGGAAGTATTTATTGCTCAGTAAGCTCACTAAGCGCACATTATAGTAATTCTCTGTAGATAAACCTATAGAGAAAGTTCTCTCCCATCCTTAAACCCTGACCAAGACTGAGCAGTTCCCTTCTGTGCTATATCTCATCTGTGTGAAAATAATCAGTTTGACTGCAACTTCTAGCCTCCCATGTGCAATAAAAACATAAAGAAAATGCAGATAACAAACACCTGTTCTCCTTTATAGAATTATACATGCTGTATTTTATAAAACTCTTACTTTGTTCACCATTAATTCATTATGTATGTATATCTTTAATTCATATGACGACTTCTAGTTAATTGCATTAGTTATATTTACATTCATATATATGCTGGATTTTTTCATGGTTCTTCTTAGAAGCAGGTATACATCAAATCCATTTGTGTGATTTTTGGATTTCACCTGAGCTTAGAAAAAAATTATTATACTGTGATCTTGCTGTCGTTATGTCCTTATTCCTAGTAGCTGAAACTGAGCCACTGAAGGTAACAAAAAGTGAAATATCAAGGCACAGCACTACATGTGCATGCTCTGCTTTACACATGGAACATCACATGTAAAGTGATTTCTACAGCATTTGTCCAAGTAGCTTCTAATGCAGAAGCCGTAACATTTACTCCCCATTTCCCTGAGTTTTATTGCTGTTTCCCTTTGTTTCACAGAGGTCATGCTACTTGACGAACCAACAACAGGGCTGGACTGCCTGACTGCAAACCAGATTGTCTCACTGCTCTCAGAGCTTGCACACAGAGACAGGATTGTGATTATTACCATTCATCAACCTCGCTCTGAACTCTTCCGGGTAAATGATATCTACTTGCTCTTTGCTTTTTTACCAACATTTTTTTATACTTCAGTTATTTCCAGAATAAAAGGACAAGATCCAGTATAGCTGTGCTAAAAGGCTCCCATACTTCCGCCCTGTGTAAATACAGGCTTGTCTCTAACCTTACAGGTCTGGCCTGCTGCCATTTGCAGTGCATGCTGGGACACACTCTGCAATAGCGCTGACACTGCGAGCATGACCTTTGTGTTATGCAGCTACCCAAATCGAAAACACGGGGAGAAGCCACGCAAATTCCCTGTGTCTGCTGGCACTGTGAAAACTGGCACTTTATCTATCCTTACACTTATATTTTTCAGTTATGCATGCAAATCAAGACAGATGAAGCTATGATTTGGAATGGAGAGAAAATAACCCTTCTTTCCCCTCTGTTTTCCAAGTTTTGTGCGTAAACCAGGGTGGTGTGGTGTAGTGGGGTGGGCCTGCATGGCAGGCCTTGCACTGAGGAAAACTTTTCTTCCTTCCCACAACTGTGTTGCATTTTGCTCTTCTAACACCTGCGCTAACAAGCACCCCATGAACACACAGCATTTCTCTGACACACTGAATTGAGTGTGGGTGGTCATGAAGCCACAGGGGAGTAACGGTGCTTTTCTGGACTGAAAGTGGTCCTGGTGCCTTGGGAATATGGGCTGAGCACAGCTAGTGGGAACCCTGCCCTGGCAAACCTACACCCAAACAGCACTGCTCTTGAAGTCCTTAACACTTCAGGACAACCTTCCCAACAATCTGGGGATTTTACAGACTGAGGCCATTAATGAGCAACGTCAGTAAGTGAAGGAGTGTTAGAAGTGAAGCCTGAAGGCCACAGCTCTGATTTCTGACCGTGGATTACCTCTGCATGCTGCTGGCTCCCACAGTTTTGAGAAGCACTAGCTTTAAGAGCTCACAAATATGTCATCTTGCATAACCACTGGGAGGAGTGACAGAAAGGACAAACTCCCTTTGACAGAAATATACTAAGGAAGTGCGAATGTGTCAAAACTATTTTTCCTGTCAAAGCATTATCGTTACAAAGACAGTAGCTGTACTCAAGAATTAATGTGCTTCTTCTCAGTATGTATTGCTGCAATCTTAATTTGCCCCCACAGCTGTTTGACAAAATAGCCATCATGAGCTTTGGAGAAATGGTTTTCTGTGGGAACCCGATGGAAATGATCACATTTTTTAGCAACTGTGGCTATTCGTGTCCCGAACAATCAAATCCATTTGACTTCTATGGTAAGTTTATCTAAGTTGTTTTGGTAAAAATAGACAAGTTTTCTTCCCCAAGATAAAGATTTTTCCAGAGATAGGAATGGATTTGAATTCTTCCATGATGTTGCAATTGTGCTCAGCTCAGAGAAGAGAGAAGGATGGGCCCATGGACATCCGTGTGTCCACGGACAACATAGAGCAGCAGAAGTTTGCGGTAGAAATGAAACACAGCAGGAAGGAGTAAGCTACCAATAAAAGAGGAATCTCGTCTTTATGAAACCTCTGGGTTCCTGATGGCATTTACCTGTGGCTGTCCGTTGGACATAAGAATACCAATTTGAGCCCAAAACTCTGGAAAGGGTTGTGCTGTCATAGACTTTTGTGATGCCAAGCAACCAAACAGGGCTGTTGACTGTTGGGAAGGATAGAAAAAACACAGGATGAGCAAGGGATGAATTTCCAGAGATTCAGTGTCTGAGATTTCAGAAAGTTTTAGGAGTTTCTATAATACCAGGTTGAACTGCTGGAGCAGAATGCTCAGGTGCTTCAGGAGATGATGACAGCAAGCTGTTTGCAAAAGCTTGGAGTACTGTTTCACCAGTTCAGGATCAAAAAGGTGTCTGCAAGAGATTTTGAAAATGAGGCCTGGTTTCATTGCAGGGCATCCGTGTACCTGATCTATGTGGAAAAATGAACACGTATACGTGGTTTGTGTGTGTCTCTGTGCACGTGTGTGTGTGTGTGAGAGTATATGTACATCTCTTTGCATACCTCTTTTAAAATCTAGTATGTAGGCTGATTTCTGACAAAGGAGCTGAACATTAACCAGAGAATGTGACCAATGCAAAAACCTGTTTTCAGAAATATGGCACTTACAGAGGAGGCAGTATTTTTCTATTGTCTGGATGGCATCCTAAATTCAGAGGGAAGAGAGGATGGTTGTTGGCATGAAGCTGGGATGGGATGAAGCTGAAAATACTGGTGTGACAGTGAGGATAATTTTGTCTTCACGAATTTGAATAGTCTTGAAATGCATAGATGATTTGAGATGTAGACCAACCTTTAAAACAGCTTGGTAGAGAAAGTACTGCATTCTTCAAATGTCAACCTTTGAATGTGACAAGAAAAGGAAAAAAATACAGTTTAGAGCAAAGAATCATCAGAATATTTAGTCTTTGGAAAATTGTTAGTTTATATTTTTTGTGTGATTTAATGATGTGAATGAAGGGACAGATTCTGATAGCATTTACACCAATGCCAGAGGAAAATAAGACCTCATGTACTGAGCATGGATTACATTGTTGAAATGTTGCATGTTGTATTTATATATTTTTTAAAAATGTACAGATGCATGATAGGCATTTGCTGTTTGGTCTAGTGACTAGTCTGTGTTACCATTTGTTTAAAAACACACCTGGCTGCCATTTGCTTACTGTGTGACTTCAAGCAAGCCACACTGGCCAAGCTTTAAAATGTGTGGCCAAGTTTTGGATGTTCACGTTTAGAAAAGTGAAGTCTTCAGTTTGAGTATGTTTAAAGGCTGTAAGAACAGCTGTTCCTGAGAACTACAGCCTGGTTTTTGAGACTTTAGGTAATTCATTGCTATCAGGATAAAAGGACATTCGTAATACATTTTAGCACTGGTATTGAATGCATATGACTTGACAAATAGCATACAGATTTCCCATCTGCCAATAAAAGAATTGTGGGTGTCAGGAATCGGTATAAATGGATATATTAGAAAGGAATATTCACCTTTCATAACGAAGTTCCATGGAAGCAAGTAATACTTTCTTCATCTTGAAGCTGATGTGTAGAGAAGATCAGTGTCTCTGCAGGATGAGCTCAGTCTGACTCAAAAAGAAAGCTCCATAGTTACGGAGGAGCAGGTAGAAGACAAGGGGGAATCAGGGAGCTGTGTCCACATATTTACCTGAAAACCTGAGAAATACAAGACCAGAAAGCCCTCTCTTTTTCCTCGTCATCGTTCATTCTCAGCTGGGAATCTGTCTTGCTCACGGCAGCAGTAGCTCTGTGCTGAGCAAGGAGGAGGCCAAAGATCTGACCAGCACATCCCTAAGTCCTTGCATTCCTGCACCTTGAGGGTCCTACAGAGGCCACAAAACAGAGTTGTTGTGGCTGCACAGCTGTTTATTCCTGCTGCTTCAAACAGAAAGGGAGGAGTAAAAGAACCTTAATTGATTTTCAGTGAAGCTTTATTTGGAGATTTTAGGAGAGAGACAGGGAAAGGTTAGTTGCAAGGGGGGAATAGATGAGAAGGCAAACTGATGCACATATGGCCAACGTTTTGTACATTTACAGTGGATCTGACTTCTGTGGACACCCGAAGCAAGGAACGTGAGCTTGAAACCTACAGAAGGGTTCAGGAAATTACATCAGCCTACAGAAACTCGGAGATCTTTAGCAGAATATTGGCAGCCATTGAAAGAACAAGGGGTATGAAAGAACTGCCGCCCATACCATTCAAAAACAAAGACTCTCCCAGTACCTTTGTCAAATTATGGATTCTTTTAAGGTAAGACCTTTTATTAACTTTTTTTTTTTTTTTTTTTTTTTTAAGACAATAGTTATTTTTTCCCTATCCCCTAATCTCTCAGACTTTTTCCCTGTTTGTATAGATGCACTTTCTTGTTATTTTGGTCTACCACCTCAGTTGTGTCTATCCTTTTCATATTAAATTTTTGGGAACATATTTTGTGTATGATTTGTTCAAAGCTAACTACCCTACCAGTGCGTGGTCAGTTATGGCTAACAAGTGTGCTGCTGTTGTTTTGTTTCATTACCAGGAGGATAACAAGAAATTTCTTCAGAGATAAGATGGGCGTCATCATGCGCCTCCTCCAGAATCTTCTGTTTGGCTTGTTTGTAGCATTTTTCCTTCTCAGACTAAGGACTGACCTGGAAAAAGGAGCGGTGCAGGACCGTGTGGGGCTCATCTACCAGTGCGTGAGTGCCCCTCCCTACGTAGGGATGCTCAATGCTGTTGCCCTTTGTGAGTTTCTGTCCTCAGTTACCTGCAGCAGCAGGTATTGCTGCCGCTATTTTGTGACTAGCAATAAGTAGTTTTTGAAGATTGTCATTTAAAGGATTCTTACAGTTTTAGATACTATCAGAGTTGATGCAGGAGCATGAAATTCAGAAGTGAAGCAACAGCAAGCTTCACAATGCAGAAGACAGCACATCAGAGGGGCTCCGTGTTCACTGTGCTAGATGAGGAACTGTGCCCCTAATCCCTGCCTCTCCCTCTTTACAGCTGGGCTGTGTGTGGAAGCATTTCTCTGAACTATGCAGAAGCCCTCAGCTGCCTGCTTGTAGCATGGTAAGGGCAGGACAAAGTCTAGGTCTAAAATTTACTGCGTTAAGTAAGGTCAAACCCAAAGGCACGAAAAGGGTGGAAGTACAAAACAGCCTTGAGGGCAAGTAAGGATGATTAGACTTGAGTATGATGTGATGACTACATTTTTATTACAGGGTGTTTCTCCTACAGCTACCATAGATCAGTCACACAGAGACCAACAGTAGTTTGTATTTACAGACCTAAAAGCTGTTCTGCTCATGTAGGGAACACACACTGCTGTCATCAGAGCACCTCAGTAAATTATCCAGTGATGGCAGCTTTCCCATATCTTTAATTCGTATCAACGAGAATGGAAGACTGTCCGGCATGCTGCCTAGTCAGGTCTGTTTTACTAAGCATAGAAACTTCTGCAGTCTGCAGGGATTGTGTTTTGCATTTATAGTGGGAAGGGGTGATTAGACTGGTATAAACAGAATGTTTCTGATAAATACACAAAGCTGTCTCAGTGCGTGAGGTCATTTTTGCTAGCAAGAGGTCTTGGTCTCTTTATTCAATGATGGTTTCATTTATTTCTTTTGTGTTCAATTATATTTAATCCAGTCCCACCTTTACGTGCTATCAGTGACCAAGAAAGTAAAGATGGCTTGTATCAGAAGTGGCAAATGCTTTTAGCTTATATCATACATTTCCTGCCCTTCAGTGTCATCAGCGTGGCAATTTTCAGCACCTTTATGTACTGGTAAGCACTTGTACTGTCCATTGGATTGTTGTTTTCTTCTTGTTATCAATTTCAGTTCCCTTGTCAGCAATAAGCCTCCGTCCTGGCGTGGCGTTGTGCTATCGTCTCTCTCAAACAGAGAAAGTTTAAGGGAAGATTATTCAGTTTTGACCCTTCTCTTTCAGACAGTGCTAAGACTAGGCGTACGTTTCTAATGAGAGGTGCTAAATAAGATCAGGGACTTGAGCGGCCCCTAAGAGTTTGCCAGTCTTGCCAAAGACCGGTTGAGTTGCTGAGGTATTTGCAGGAAGGCTTTGTGTTTCAGGTAGGTCAAACTTTGAGCACACACACTCAAATGTAAGAATAAGTGAGTAAGGCTGGCAAAATCAGTTCTCAAGTTAACTTGGGAAGTTTTAATGGGCCTGGGACCTTTGTCAGTCTTATGTCATACAGAGAGAGTGGGAGGTGCCATTTTAGATTACATTTAAAAATACAGGAAATAAGAGGAAAAAAATGGGGAATGACAGCAGTACATGTGAGATAGTAACAAAGCTTCGTATTTCCTCAAATGTTAGGGGTTTATCTACAGCATATGGAAGGGTTGAGGTCTGGGACCCTCTCTTCTGCTCCACAGAAAGGCGCAGGTGTCGATTTCTGGTAGTAGGAGAAAGGGTTTGATTGTAAAACTTGCCTTTTTCCTCCCAGGACATTCATTTGCTCATGCCACTGTGAAATACTACCACATAATTTGGTGGTGAAATATTTAATCTTTTCATTGTTTCATCTACCCAATAGGTCTGCTGTCCTTCAGTCCTGTTCCCTGATTTCCCACCTTCTGCTTGCTTATTCTGAAATTAATACAGTTCATGGTTGCTATAGTAAGGTAATAGCAACGTAGTAAGGACCAACTTCTGTCCTTCAGTCTTTTTCTGGGTTGTTTTCCTAATATGAAAGGAGTGATGTGTGGTGCATTAGAGATGCTTTTAGTTTTCATGTGACAACTCAGAGAAGTTACAGGTAGCTAACTGTCTACAGAAAAGCATGTACAAATGAGTACCAGGACTGGTTTGTGCTTGGGATGCGTGTTCCAAAGTCAGCTGTTGGGAAGAAAGAAGTGGATATAATGGACACAGCACAGGCGCTATTCTGCTGCATCTGTGCACGTTTGCTCTTATTCTGCAATGAGATACCCCTGGGTAGTTTGAAAATGGGTGAAGTAAAGCTGCATTAAAATCCCACGCACAGTTGAATCAGAACTTCTGCGCTAGAAGACAGTCTGCCAGGGAAATCCTGCAACAGCTGTTTTCCTATCTAGAAAAACTCAAGAAAAAAGATCACTATTTTGCAGCTTCTAACAAGGGGAAATGCTCAGGTACATAGCATTTACCACCTCCTTTCCATCTGGGATCTCAGTAACTGTGGTCTCCTAGGTGAAAAGACAAAAGCCCCATGAGAGAAATTTCTTCTACTCCAGATGTGAGGATGTGTGGGCATGGTGGTTTTTGTTTGTTTGTTTGTTTGCTTTTCTTATAGCTTGGTACTGATTTTAAGAGCAGCAGTTCTGCTCAAGAAGGCCACCTTTCTCTTGGTCCCCTTAACTGCCTGGGCCTGTATTTCTGCCAGCTGTTAGTGCTGCCCACTTCAGGCAGTGCTGCCTTTTCAGAGACTAGCAGAAATCACTATTTCCATTCAGCAGATGGATACACTGCTGATGTGCTCACCAGAGCACTCCCATTTCTGTCTGCTGGTGAGCTGGGTGCTGAGGAGGGTGCAGTTTGGAAAGCACCTTCTCAGGTCACTGATGGAAGGTTTGTTGGCTCCCTGAGGATCACAAGCCACTGTTTGTCACTCCTACTCCTTAACAAATGGAAAATTCTTATGGCCAAAGACTTTGCCCTTGTGCTTTGGTAGCTTCAAACACAATCAGCAGTACAAACCTTGATTCCAGTTAATAGGCAGCATTTACCGGTATTAGCCTTCGCACGTCTCTGCTATCTTGCGGTTGTCTGAAAGCCATCAGTGAGCGATGTTTTAGAGTGACTTTGTAGCACCTGTAGGCCTCAAAGGGTTAACAGATCCCCTCTGAAATTCTGAAGATTGTCTCTGCAGGACCAAGATTCTCTCAGTGGAGTAGCTTTTGGAGAGGCTTTTGTAGCTTCTACTGTATGTTTTTACAAGTCAGTTTCTCTCAGAGTTTGTGGCATGTCAGACAGAACTGAACTCCTCCGTGATCAGGCACAAGCAGGGTCCAGCCAAGAACAAACACACCCATGTTTGTATGGCAATCAGGTTCATGTCTTCTACTTATTTTCCCAGCAAAGGACACGTCTGGGAAATGCTCTAACATCTTATATTCTACTGCTCAAATTTTCTCTTCTCTGAGTTGTTTTTCTTTCTTTCCTTTTTGGTTTTCTTCTGTTTCTACCCCAGATTTACGTGTCTGTACCTACACAGCTCTGTGTAAAGCGTTAGAGCATTTCAGAGAAGGTGATACTTCAATGCTAGGACTTTGGGAGCTGTTCCTTCTGTATCAGTCTGTGACTAGAGGTTGTTAAATACCTACTAGCTTGGTGAATGTTTAATACTTGAAGAGTCAACATTCAGCCACCTATTTATAACAGAGATTATTTCAGTATTACAAGCAAAAAATGCTACCGGAAAGCCTGTGGGAAAATTAAGAGTTCTATTTTAAGACTATGGTTTGAGCGTGGTGGATTACAAGAAAGACATTGCTTTGAGCAACGAGTATGAAAAAGAAGAGTCGAATGGCTGCTTGTTAGCTGAGCGATCGTGCGGTACGTACCTGGTATGAGGCAGTTTTGCGTGAGGTATTGTGGAAAATATACCATGTCCTGGCGGAATGAAAGTTTTTGTCATCTATCACACACACTACAAGGCTGAATTAAGTTTGCCATGCAATTGCTGGCTCTTCTTAACTTTTTACTCTTTAGCACGAGTTGGAGGGGAACATTTTTCCTTAAGAGAGGAAAAAGCTAGGAACAGTGTATTGTGTATTAAAGAGTGTAAAAGTATGGAAGAAACTGCATCTGGCTGGATTACAAGGGTGGTGGGTTCTATTAGCCTTCCATTTGATTAGGATGATTATATCCAGTTTTACATTTGCATGCACAGTATCAGAATACCATCATTATCTGCAAAATTCCATCATTATCTGCATAAAGATGTTCTTTAAATATATGACACACAAGTAACTCATACTACATGGGCTCCAAAAGGAGGAGGATGTCAGTTTAGGGATCGTTAAAGCCATGCTGGTTATCTTGAAATAACACAATTTTTCCTAAAGTTATATCTTTACATAACCCTTTTTAATCTAGATGGAGAAAAGCTAATAAGGGTCTGCACTTTCATCACAAAATTACGTGAATGCCCTTTATGGTACAGCTCCAAAGCACGCGCAAAGAGCTAAGGGATAAACTGTTCACTTAATGAGCTGCTACTGCAGAAATGAATAAAAAC
>VXAV01008076.1:225324-238270 GCA_013399715.1 Alectura lathami | reverse complement strand
AGCGCTAGCAAGGTACGCAAATGACCCCAGTGCAGTCAAAAGCACTACTGGGCATTTCTAAGGCTATAATAGGAGGTTCTAGTGACATCAGTAAACAATAGCTTCATTTTCTGGATTTTATGGAGTGGTATATATTGCTAGGAATTATTTCTGATCTCTTATTATTTCCAGAAAGCATTATTTAAAGTCACTGTGATTGCCTTTTGCCATTTAAGAACAAGAATTCCAAGATATTTGCAGAAGATAATACCTCTGATGAGGTAGCTGTTAGACTCAGCCTTGTGCTGCGGGCAAAGAACAAAACTCACTGCATCTTACCTGTGATACAGGAACACGTTAACCCTCTATTGACTGCAACACACACATACAAAATTATACTGACATTTCCCATCAAGTTCAATAAACTTTACAGAGAATTTTGATCCATTGCTGCAGTATTAAGTTCTATATTGCAAAAAACATGCCAGGAAGGCCTTCTACAACAGCAGTACTTATTTCTGTGTTCTATGTGTATCCAAAAACACAAAGCTAGACGCACAGTCTGAAACAGAGTGGAAGGTCAGATTTAAAACTTGTTACTTGAATGGCTTCTGAAAGCAAATTTCTAAATTTGGACAGCACCAGGATCTGGCAAGCTACAGATTCATGCCGTGTAAATATATTGCTGTGAGTAGGACTGAGCAGGAAAAAGCCCTGTTTTTTGTTAACTGTTTCCATTACTTACAAAATAATTCATGCAAATAGAGCAATACAGTAGGCTGCTAACAACAGCTGCTTAAAGAAGAAAACTGCTGGGTCAACTTCTCTTATGAGCTTCAGAAGATCTATGCTGATTTGGGACTACTAAAATTCTTCTGCTTAGATTTCAGAGTATTTCTTTTCTTGCTCCTAAGTTCACTTAAAAAACAAACAAACAAACAAACCACAGAACTCCTCTTCCCAAAAAGGAGGAGAATATTCATCCTTTTGGGAATTCACTCCAAAGCCAAATAGAGAGACAAAATACATACTAAAACTCTCTACCAAAGCAAAAAGTAAAGCCAGCCTCCAGGAATCACAAAAGATCATGTCTGTGTACTTGTGGTTGTACAGCGACTGAAGCAGCTGGGGGTGATGATAAAGAAAATTTAAGAGGGAAAAAAAAGTAGAAAAAGGGTTGGACATAAGTGCTTAGTATAAATGCAGTGAAGCCCCTCATTGCCTAAAAATTGTAAGGAGATTCTATTGAATTTTCTCTCTCAGGCAGTAAGTTCAGCAGCATCGTCAGCTGTGCAAATCTTTCAGAAAACACCATAGGGTTCTGAGCAGTAAGAGGATTTTTGATTAGTGCATATCCTTCACGATGCTTGCCACAGTCTAATTTTACAGCCTTCTCATAAATGACTGATGCAGAACAGTGTCGAGTCTAAATCTGCTGGTAAGCTGCACTGTTAAATATGAGTCCAGTGCTCCTGTGCTGCTCCAGCTGTAAGCCAGCCAGTACGCAGCATCTTCAATCCCTCACTGTGGATATCAGGTAAATCAGCCTTGGAACATACCAGACTGTTGGCAAGCTCCCAGCAGTTGGATAGCAGAGAGAATCTTGTGATATTTTAAGAAGCATGTGTATCCTGATTTATGCGAAGAAAATAATTCCTATTCTAACTTTCTCAAATGCTACAGAAGGGGGGAAAAATAGATCAAGAAGCTTTACAGATAAAGACCATGCTGCAAGGCCACTTCTACAGGCGCTGCCTAAATAATTCACATTACAAATTTACCAAATCTGACTAAACTCTTTCAAGAAAGAGGTAGATAACTTAGCAGAATTTATTTTCCTGTTGTTTTAGCTAGCTACAAGTCAATTTGATCAAAATCAGCATATATTAAAACTGTAGAGCTGTTCCACTACCCACAGAAATAGACACCATTTTGTTCTGTACTTAAGAGGTACATCAAAGTAAGACTGCATTTATTCGAAGAGCAATGAAAGCAAAGAAATAAAAAGGACTGCATAGGAAAACATGTACTGAAAAGAATCTTTAACAAATTTGGTGATTCAGAAGGAAAAATTCTGGGTACCAAGTGTAGGCCACACAGATCAGATTTACAGAGGAATTAACAATTGCCTCTTAAATATGCTTTCAATGTGCTATGAACATTAAACATTATTAGTGTGCCGGCAACTTGTCCTAGATGTCTCAGTTCTTGGCAAAAAGTGCATTTCTTTCTTTTTTATTTTTTAATTTTTTTATTTTTTTAACCTTAATGCTTCTGTTCTTCAGTATTTATAGAAATTCTTCATCTGTCAAATGGGGAAGATCCCAGCTATCTCATAAAGGGGTTGAGAAGAAAGACTTAACTGATGTTTGTGAGGCACTCAGATAAGATAACATTACCACACATTCTCAGAGAAAAAAATTAATACTTCTGTGCTCATTGAAGTGTCTGAATGGCAGGTTGAGAAATAAGGTACACAAAGAATAAGGATGATGAAAAGAAATACTGAACAATTGAGCTGAGACATCAGCAAAATAGTATATGATCATGTAATTAAAGACAATACCACAATGTCTGCAAACAAGGAGTAAAAATTAAGATTGCAGGAAAAACCCTAATTGTTGCATTTCCTCAGTTCTGAGGGACTGCCATCGTGACTTTAACTTTCTTTTTTAAATGCAGCCTCTTACCAAAGTCTCTCTCGATCTCATCTGGAATGCAGTAAAAAGAAACAAGCACTGAAATCAGGATTAAAAACCTCAACCAACTGAGCTTCAGCAGGAAGTTTAATAACTATGCTCTGATAAGGCTCTTAAACCAACACAAAAAAGCCTACATTCTACCCATGGGGGCACATTCTAATATGAAAACAAGAAAGCTTACTTTTGACAGCTGAGTCAACATCCTACATAACTTCTTCTCCACAACAAGAGGACTAGCACTTGTCCTGCACTTCTCCTCTGGAGAAAACAAATATGCTCCTGCTGTTTAGGTGAAAGTGACACTTCTCTGCCCAGTACCTGGTGTGCCCAAGGAGGTTCACTGCACAGCGTGAAATCTTCTATTTTGTTTAAAGACTGAAATTGTCTCCTGAAGCTCTGCAGTATGGTCAGAGCAGGGCAGTATGTTGGAAATATGTGGCTGGTTCTCATGTTGGCCAACACGTGGCTGAACCCAATCACAGCCGGCTACTGAGGGAGTCTAACTGACAGTGGCAGATCTGACACCAAAGATCATTGCCATTAGTGCAACACAGGACTACACTTCATTGGCAGATGTTTTAGAAACACATTCTGTGAGTGAAGTGGCTGTTTGTTTTCAAACCACAACCTTAAAAGAAAAAAAAAATCCATCAGTATCATAAAGTGCAGATAGGCAGGTTTGGTGTTTGCACGACTGATGAAAGGACTAGTGACAGGATATATCGCTAACCTTATTTCAAACGACCTTTAGTCACCTTATTCAGTGGATTTCATAAGAGCAGGGGTTTGTTTCCCTCCCCTTTTTCTGTTTAAGACTTTACAGCCTTCCTCTTGGAGATATGCTGCTGTTATCTCCAGTAACCTGACAGCAAATGACCCCAGGTAGCTACAGGCCCCAAAGCTGCCTCTAACAGCACTTGTTGGCATGAACTTTGGCCCTGCATGATGCTGACTTCTTCCGTACCTAAATGGGAGGCTGTCCAGTTCTTCGAACTCAAGGTTAGCTTCAGCATGTGCTTCCATGAACGAAGCTGCAGTCAGATGTCCAGATAAAAGAGGATTTTTATCCTTTATGCAAATTCCGCAAAGGTCTTGGGTGCTATATTCTCTCTCAGAGAACAACTCCAGAAAATGAAAAGGAAGTAAACAATTGCAATAGCACTGTTTGATATACCCCTGCAAGTTGTATGTCTGTGGTGTAAGAACTAGGAGAAGAATTCTGAAAAGACATAGTTGAGAAAGAAGGATGTGCAGTGTGGAAAAGATAGCCTCAGAACTCTCCAGAGTTTAGCAGTAGAATGGTAAATCTCATTTGTTAACTCTGAAAATATTAAGGAAGCAAAATAATCTGATTTAAAAGAAAACACTCTCGTGACAGAGTGTGCTAAGTTGAACTCTAACTTCTACAGCCTCAAAGCTTCTCAGACTAATACTTACGGACAGCTAGTACAGCAGAGGAGTGAGCCAGCTGCTTTCTTCTCCCTGTATTTTGCTTTTGTCTACTATTCTAATGTAACCTTTTACTCTGCTAGAGTGTATCCTTCCCAAAGCTGAGAGCTATTTCCATTGAGAGCCGTTGTACCCAGCTCTGAAGAGACACTTTTATTGCTCCACCAACCCTAGCTGCAGACAAACTCTTCAACCAGGGTTACAGACTTGGAAACAGGAATGTATTATTCAAGCTACAAGGATTTATTTTGAGACCTGCTGATGCTGGGGCACTGAAAAGGTTTCTCACGTGGAAGGCAATAGAGGAAACGGCCTTGGTTTTATTAAACTTAGCATTGCCACAGTTATCTGTATGTCAGTTACATACCAATGAGCAGTCCTGACTGAGACTGGCACTTCAGTCAGGTGTGCTACTTATTTTATCAGATAGTGACAGACACAGGTTGTTTTTTTTTTTTTTTTCCCTGTTGCTATATTTCTGTGTTTATTTTTCCTTTGAAGCTTATCTTTGAGATAAACAAGCAAACTGACGATCACTAATGGCACATTAACACGGGGTAACCGAGACCATGCTAACATGAACTTAAATGATTTCAAAACATACCCTGCCGTTATATGGAACTTTCATCCTGCATTATGATTGCATTAGCAGTGTGTTGCATGTGTGTTGCACAAAAACAGTTCAATAAACTGTTCCTCCTAAACAACAGAAAGCATGAAACAAGAACAACATCAGATTTAGGATGCATTTTACATTTTGCTTGTAAAGTAGGGTTTGCGAGTCACTTTTTATACAAAGACATTTCAAGACTAACTGTAGCCACACAGGTTTTTTTTGTTTGTTTAATGCGTACTGCTATCTTGGTGCACTTCAAACTGAATGAAATCCTTGGAGTATAAAACATTTTAATAATGTGCAAATAATCTTGTAATAATTGAACTTTAAGATAGAGATGTTTAGAAAACAGCTGCAGATAACGAAAGTAATTTTTTCTTTAATGCTTCAACTAAAAGAAGCTGCACTGGTTTGCAATGCCCTGGAACAGATTAATGTTCTAAAAGTCTGTCTCTTTTGTTTAAAAACAGAAAAATTAATAATTCCCGTACGATTTAATCAACACATCCCAGAAACTTGCTTTACAAGACGTAACAACTATCTACAAATAACTTAGTGCACCACATAGTTACATGGAGATATATCTATTGAGTATACGATTACATTATAAAGTCCAAAAGCAATGTGCTTTACAAGCTTTAATGATTTCTGAGACTGTTTTTGATGGAATAGAAATTCAGAGCCGATGCCTACATCAACAGGATATTACAGGTGATGTGCAAGTTCAAAGACTGCATGGGATCCTTAAAAGTGCTCTATTCTTTCACGTTATTAGTGCATTTCTTTGGATTAGGTACCCACAGGCTTACAGCCTTTATGCAGCCCAACCAAACTCTACAAAAACCTCATGGTAGTAATAATCGAATCCTCTGGCTTTCTTTTACAAGAATGTAAAAGCATGGAATTTGCTACAGTATTCTACAGTTAGTTGAGATTAACTGCAGTGCACCTCAGTAAAACGGCCTTTCATCTTCAGGGGGATGGCCTGCAAAATTGTGAGACCTAGACTGGTACAATCCATCTTTAGAAAGCCTCCCATACCCAGCAGCTTAAACCACTGTTACAAAACCTCCTTTAACCAGGGTGATTTAGTACACCAAGGAGTTAAATGATGTGCAGATAGCCCACACATCACCCGTGAGAATGGTGAAATGTTTCTCAGTCATTCTAACAAAGAATTTTCTGCATGAGAAACAAATGAATCTACAGGAAATACAGAATTTCCAGAATGAACATGCATTACTCCTTCCAGGCAAAGGAAAACAGATACATGCTGGATTACGTTAGACAGACCCACACCTATGACACTGGTAAAGCCTACACTTCCACAGAATTTGTCTTTGAAATTAATTCACTCTCAATTCAATCACCCTCACCTCAAACCTTGATACTGCTTCCTAAACCTTCTGCTAACTGACACCTAAATTGGGAGTACAGGGTGCAGAAAAAGAAATTGCTGTCAAGAAAGCTTGACTGCTTTGCTTCGATGTTATTTCAAATGAAATAATCCTGGAAGAGAGCTAAAGTTTGAATTATTCACTTCTCAAGGAACACCAAGAGCCCAAACTTTGCGACCTAACAATATTCCACCTGCAAAATGTCTACCAACAAAAAAACCCCACAACATACCTACGCTGGAAAGACTCCTTGCAGTAAGGCTGAAATCATCTGAAGATGATAGAAGTACAGTCTACAATTACTTCAGCAACGCTAGTGTTTCTGGAATACTGTGAAGAGCAATTGAAGAACAAGCACACACCTGGTTTTTCTGAGCCCTCATGACATCAACTTCATACTCAGCATACTGTGAATCCTGCGCAGGGTCCTTGGTATCTTGTAAATCACAGAGACTCTAAAAGAAAACAAGAGAGAAACCCACATGGCAAATTTTATCTTATTTTCCCTTTTCCCTTAACAAGAAGATGCCACTCTGTGTATTTAATGGAAGCACTTTGTTTGTAATATAAAGGTATTAAAATCCTGCATTTATGGAACAAAAAGTGCAGTGGGACACAGTTTAGATAAAAATTACAACGTATTATCTTGGATTGGTAAAGTTATATGAAAGTAATAGTACAGTTAGATCTTAAAGGAAATAAGATATTCTTATCCGACAGCTGTCATTATTCCTTTCTGGCCCATGTCATTTGGGCATAGTCAGGGGTGCTCATGCCAGAGGTTTTAACGCTCAGGATCATGCCTCATTTGAGGCTGCCAGAAGCATTACTTCAGTATCTGAGAAACACTTCAAGAGCTGATTACTGTCTTTTGGCCTGTTTTGAAATTTCATTTACTATCCTGGAGAGAATGGTAAGAAAAGAAGAAAAGAGGAAAATAATAGAAAACTATTAAATAAGACTTTTTAAAAACATCATGCTGCACATTTCTCCTCACTTTTAACAAATGGAAAGTTGCAAGAAGTCAACCATACAAATAACAGAGCAAAATAAAAGAGAATTAAAATTATCACAAAGTAAGGCCATGGGAAAAGAAATTCCCATTGTATAAAAACAGCTTATGGAACTGGAAAAACAGAGACTACTAGTAATATTACTACTATTCTAAGAGAAAAGAAGCTGTGCAGCAGACGTGTAAACACCTACCTTGGGAGGAAATGTCTTCTCAAACACTTTTTTCCACAGTTCCAAAGGCGTGTTTGCACGCATCTTTCCAATATCACTGTCAGAGGTGGGTGGTGGTCCTAAGGATTATAGCACAGCTCAAAATATGACAAGGGTGTTGCCAGAGAACGTGAATTACAGAATCCTTTTGGATACTGACCCAGCTAATGTTCTATCTTCTACAGTGACAGGCTGCTACAAGCCTTGAGAAAGCATCAATCTCTCCCCAGGACACAGGCCGGGTGGTACTCTACATTAGATTTTGTTTTAGACAGAAGCTTGTTGGTATCTTGCTATTTGGTGTAGTCCTAACACTTTATTAAGCTACCTGAAGTAATTCTTGATAATATAAATACTGAACCGTAATTTTAAATTTTCTAAGCCATTTGCTTCAATGCTGAGTTAAAATAGACGGTGATGTGTTATAATTTCACCTTATTTTGTACCTGCTTAGCATATTTTTCTGACTTTCAAAACCAATTAAGCAACAAACACAATGAACATCAAACGTCAAACCTATCTGGCTCAGTGAATCCAGGCCTGATGGTACGAACAGCGGTTTGCTGTGATCCACTGACACGGACTTGCTGAACAGAAAAAAGAAAATGTATCAAGTGAACATTTAGTAATTGACTAAAAATTACATTATTCTAGCCAAGATTAGACTCTTTTTGGGCTTTGCATGCAAATATGTGTAAACAAAATCTATTTGATTACAGTGGTGACTGTTTCTATTCCGGCATTTTGGGGATGTCAAGGAAACAAGGAGTTTCCACTGTCCCGTGCAGTACAACTGAGACAAGCAAAATTCCATGAACAAGGATCTCACCAAGACGGTAAGTTTGGGGGAAAAAAACAAAAAAGGAAAGGTTTTGGTGATTCAAATATTTTAACTAAAAGTTTCTAGACTCTGGGCAAGATGTTTAACAGTTGGACAGTAATTGTGTTACCTTCTATCAGAGCCAAATGCCAAGTGATTGATGAGGGCACGGGCTTTCAGCAGGTGAGCCCCAGATTTACTGGTAAACTAAATGAATCAGAAAACAAAATATACAGCATGGTTTTCCATTATGGAAATATTACATTATGTCATCTGCATAGAGGATTTCAGATAGAGCCTGGCCAATTCCTGACCTCTAAATATTTAGCATGCGGTTTTTGGATTCACTAGAATAAAAATCTCACCCTCTCTTTTCAAAATATAGTATTAAATAAAGATTGATAAAAAAATATTAACATAGTCATTCACAACTTTTGATACACGCACATTAAGATACAAAAATCTCTGGCTCAAGACTAATGAGTTAAGATTTTGAACTACGCTAAAAACTATCCAGAATACCAGAAACACTTGGCAAATATAGAAGTGTCCACACACCAGAAACACAGCCTGATAGTGACAGAACTGGTACAGATTTCTCAGAAAATATCCCCAGAATATCAGATCAAGTAGCACGCTTTTTCCTGGCTAAGGCATTCCGTATCCTAACGGATTCATGTCTTTGAGAAAAAAGTCAGATCCCTGCTGCGGGAAATGCAGATTTTCCCACTTGTTTAAATGGGAATCAGCAGGGGTATCCAAAGAGTTTTAGGCTCCTAGTTTTTCATTTTTGATTAAAATAATGCTTAGATATACATATATATTAATCATGACAGTTGTATTCTCTCTTAACAAAAGAGGAATTCACATGTCCATGTACAAAAGCTGTACAATTTTACAGAGGTGCAGAAGGACATGCTGTCATTACAACAGTTTAAAGCAAACTGAAGTTGTTCAACAACCAAAATAAGGCACTACCACAAAATGGCTTTACAAAAATGATGGCTGATAAAATGATAACCACCTTCTGATGCAGAGAGAGCCCAAGAGGCAGCTGCCTGGCGTTGTGAACCTGATCACGCGTACTTCTGTCCTTACTCGGGAGATGGTCTGCCAAACTCAAATCAGCTAATGTACCCGCATCAACACTCTGTCAGCCCCATGGTCTTCTGGAGTTGGCAATTCCTACTCATTGCTGTGAAAAACGTCCTGCTTTTATTCTTCAAAAGTGTAAGTGTGGTAATCTGGTATCCTTCAGCTGCTGTGAAGCTTTGCTCCTGGAGCTAGGTTTTTAAATCTTCAGAAGCCCAGTCACTAGACCTAAGCTCATGCTTCCAACAAAGAGGCCTGTTTGCAAATGCCATCTAGGACAATCACTTTTCTTGTCCTGCTTCATCAAACCAACAAAAACTTGTGCCAGCCATGCCCTAAGCTCAATAAGGTACCTGAGTTGGCTAACAGCCGTTTTTACATTTGTGCTGACTCTGCCTGTTAGGTATTTGCTTGTACATCCACCCATTCCCTGACCACACCTGGAACCCATTTTACAAATCAGCTCATTAAGAAAGCTACCGTAAAGCCAAGCCAACTAAACCCCATTTCCTCTAGGTTTTTCTGTTTCTGCTTTTTAAAACATTGTTTTACAGTATGAATATTGCTCATCTTTTCTTTTCTTAGTTAGAAAGTGAATATACGCACCACCAACGATGCTCCATAGTAATGTGAAACAAATCGAAGCGTCTTGCTTATTATTTTCCTCACTTCAGAGTCAAACTCCTAAAAAAGTTGATATTGGAGCACACGCGTAAGAAACAAAAAACAAAATATTACAGCTAGAACTTTTCTTTTTTTGTATAAACTGCAATGCACTTAAGCTACAATATATGAGGCGTTCAGCTGTCAGCTTAATTATAACTTCAGACAGAATCAGTAACAGCCTACTCTGAAAAGAAATGTCACAATTTCCCTTTGTTTCTTTTTTGCAGAGGGAGCCTAATTCTGGCAATATGTTACTCCAGAAAAAGTTTTTAATTGGGAATATGTATTCAACTTCCAACTAATTTCAGTTTCCTTTGGTTTTAAAATTTTAAGAAGCAGAAATACTGCCTACTACAAGAAGAAGTTTTTTTTTCTTGAGAATATTTTACTTTCAGTAAACATTTGGCCATATGCTCTTTACATTATAATAACAACAAGATTTGTTATTATATTTGAGAGGTGCACAAAAATACCATTTCATTTATGTGTCTTTAACACAAGACCATACAGGTGGCCTTCCCTGGATAAAAGGGGTGAGAACTTGGTCCCATTGAATCCTGCAGGAGTCTGTCCACAGATCCCAATGGAATTGGGCTGTTATTCTCTTTTTATTACATGAGAGTTACTGATTTTCAAAGTGGTCATGGCTCAGCATAAAGCTTCAGTATGAAAGAATGCACGGTACCTTTTTAATAACAATTAAGTAACTCAGAGAGTTGGCCTGGTATCAGTGTATTGTGTGGTCATCCAGAGAAGCAGAAGTTGCCAGCACAGCAGCTAAAAACCAATGATCTAGCTTCTCATGGTCAAGTGCTACTTGCAAAGTCAGTATGCATTTGTTTGGACTTTTCAAGTCCTGGGAGAGAATCCAGCAGTGCCACACTTCTTTTCTCTCCCCACTAAAAGAAGTAACTACTCACTTGTCTGTAAAAACTTCAGAAGTACTTAAAAAAAAGCTGCAGAACAAAATGATAGTTTACTGTTGTTGCTGTCCCAACTATCAAAAAAAAAAAAATTACTTACGTGAAAAATATCATATTTGCTTCCAATTATCACCAAGGGTACTGGAAAAGGGTCAACTAAGTCATAATCCTATTAAACAGATATGTAACAGTTAAGCAGTGTAAACAGCTTGTGGAAGAGTGCAATGAAAGGAGTTAAATAGAATTAACACGAGACAAGGTTTATTTTTTCAAAACCTTAAGTTGGGTGAATAAACTTCAATTCAAACCAAATCCTACAATTTTCTCCATATATGGTCAGGAAATAATCCCTCTGAGAAGTCACAAAACTCATTGGCATAGAAGGGCTTTTGTATTATACATATACTCCAGCTCCAACATTAGATGGGAAGTGAAGTGAATATGTGATTCTGTGAAAGCCTCCATACATTCATGGAACTGCTGCCAGTTGGGATTACTGTGCCTGGCTTTCCAATATATTTTCCTCCTTGCTCTGTGTCCAAAGTAAGGCAGACAAAAGCTCAAGAAATTTAAACTGAATTATGCGCTTGTGTCCTACATTTGTCCTTCCCACTCCACGTTCTACATACTCTAAAAACATTTAATGCTGTTTTCAAATGTTTTATATCAGCAGAAAGAGGAAAACATCACCTAACAACCATTGTAGCGCAAATCTATACCAATGGCAGACGACAACTCCAAGGATGTAGATGTAGCTTAGTTAACATCTGGCAGAAGTTTTAATAAGCAGATTGCAGTAATTCTCAAATTATCTGGAAGGCTTTTATGCTGTCTGTATGAAATGAGGCAATCTGCTTGTGTTCACACAAGGATTTAGTCAAGCTGCTTTGGTTGCAGCAGAGTGGAAAAGAAAGACGTAGCAGAGGCTGACCTAACTGTCCTCTTCTCAGACTGGTTACTGCACACACAGCTTAAATGGCGGTTACTGTATTAGCAAGAAGCTGCAAATACCGAAAGTTCTCTACTTTGTGAGGAAAAACAATGGTTCCTACATTGTCAAGGCAAGACCTCCTATATAATCTGGTATATAGAATATACAACTGAGAAAAAAAGCTAGGCAAAGTATTAGTTTCTTAACTAAGAAAAAACTAGTAAGCGATAACATCAGAAGGGTTGAAACTGGCATGCAGCCCATTTAGACAAGGTCTGCACTTCATACAGTTATGCTTTAACATCACAGCCAGTAATCCTTTATCCAATCTAATGGAATATATCTAATCTTTAAAAAAGCCAAAACAACAACACAAAAATGAAAACACTCCAAGAATCTTAGATTCCTAACAATCCTGTTTGCCATAAAAATGTTTAGATTTAACAGGGCAAACAAAATTTTCCTTGAACTGTCATAAAGTTTTTTGACTGTAAAAGACGGTATTTCCTCCCACAACACTGACACAGAAAATTTAACGCGAAACCTATGGTAACAAAACATTTTGTTTGCATCCTCTCTGAGTCTGATAATGAAGGCTGAATAGAAACGTTGGGAGGTAGAAGTGTGTTCCCTTCAGGGCAAGCGTAACAAGTCTTCTCCTCCAAACAAGTGGTGGCATTATTCTTTTCACTTTTTGAAAAAGTTGGCAGCTTTCCAGTCCATAAGCCCTGGATGTGAATTCAGCATTGCAGTCATGATTTGTTGCCAAGGGTGTTCATAGGTATTTTCTTTTTGTGATCTACCTTCTCTAAACTCAAAAACCAAAAGCATTGTCCAGCAGAACCCAGACACTATACTCCACATCTACCGAGCGCTGCATACGTTGCTCTCTCACAAAATGGAGAAGCTGCTAATACAGCTCAAAAACTGAAAAACATTTGCTACATTGCAGCATTTTACGGGAGCTGCAGGAACTAGATTTACGTGCCGACTTTGAACTGTTGAATACTTATTTATGCGTTCTATATACACAACATTTGCAGAGGTTTAATGCACAATGATTTTTCATTTCTATTGCGCATAATCTAGTTTAGCTTTTCCAGGGATTTAGTTAGCAATTATGTTTAAAGGACTGATGTTAACATTT
>VXAV01008076.1:207420-218861 GCA_013399715.1 Alectura lathami | reverse complement strand
CCCCCCCCCCAGCCCTTCTTCCCGCCGCCCGGTGCTGGGCCGTGGGTTCGGGTCTCTGCGGGGTTGGCAGTGGGTCCCCGCCTCTTGGTTTTTGGGTGCTGCGTATGGTGATCCGCCTTGTTGTGAAAGTGAGTGGGGCTGGCGTGAGGATGCTGCTGGAAGTGGTGGTGTCACTGGGTGCTTTGGAGGTGGTGGTAGCCCTTGTGTTAAGGTGATGTAGTGCTTCAGCTGTGAGGTCAGGGATGTGTGTGACAAGCTATACATGCCAGGAGTTGTTACTGATAGAATCACAGAATATTGTGAGTTGGAAGGGACCTACAAGGCTCATGGAGCCCAGCTCCTGGCCCCCCACAGCCCCACCCAAGCCCTGTGTCTGACAGCGGTGTCCAAACGCTCCTGGAGCTTCAGCAGCTTGGGGCCGTGCCCACTGCCCTGGGGAGCCTGGTCCATGCCCACCACCCCCTGGTCAGAGCCTTCTCCTAACCCCCACCCTGACCCTCCCCTGACGCAGCTCCATGCCGTTCCCTCGGGCCCTGTCGCTGTCCCCAGAGAGCAGAGATCAGCGCCTGCCCCTCTGCTCCCCTGGGAGGGAGCTGTAGGCTGCCATGAGGCCTCCCCTCAGCCTCCTCTGCTCTGGGCTGAGCAAACCAAGGGACCTTAGCCGCTCCTCATACACCTTGCGCCCTCCAGGCCCTTCTACATCTTCACAGCCCTCCTTTGGGTGCTCTCTCATATCTGTATGTCCTTCTTGTGTTGTGGCACCCAAACCTGCACCCAGTGCTTGAGGTGAAGCTGCACCAGGCAGAGCAGGACAATTCCTTCCTCCTGGCTGGCAGTGCTGGGCCTGGGGCACCCCAGGGCATGGTTGGCCCTTTGGGCTGCTAAGGCACACATTCAACATGCTGACAGCCAGAACCCCCAGGCCTCTTTCTGTGGGGCTGCTCTTCAGCCTGTCACCCCCCAGTCTGTACATAGACCCAGGGCTGCACATCCCAGCTGTGGGATCCAGCACTTGCTCTTGTTAAACTCCATGCAGCTGGTGACTGCCTAGCCCTCCAGCTTGCCAAGGTCTCCCTGCAAGGCCTCTCTACCCTCCAGAGACTCAGCAGCTCCTCCCATTTTGATGTTGTCCACAAACTTGTTTAGTATACCTTCAAGTCCTGCATCCAAGTTATTGATGGAAACATTAAAGAGAACTTGGCCCTAAAATGGCCACTTCTAGTTGAATGTTTTACTTCAGCCTTAGGCATTGGCTGTTAATAAACTCAGCTGCAGTAAAACTGCCGGATGACCTCACCTTATGAAAGGTGGTGGGAAGTAGGTAAACATGAGCAGACAACTCACAAGTGTGGGCAGTCAGGGAAGTGACCCACCATCCAGAAGAGTGATTGGAGCTGGCCTTCTGTAGCTGAGCAGATGCTTTCTCAAGTGATACAGGCGAGGTAGAAAAAACAAGGTAAAAAACCTCCCTTACCTCCCTGTTTGATCAAAACCTGGAAATGGGCCTCACTCGTAATTATTAACCCAGAATTCATCCCAACTCCTTCATCCCTCCAAAGGTTTATGTAGCAAGAGACAGACCTCATGCAATACCTGTTCTTTCAAAAGATTTTTCTAAATTTCAACATGTGTGATCATTCAGTTTCAGTTCCTGAAGTCTTCATCTGGTTGTGTTACCCTATCTTAATTCACTTCCAGGTTTTTACATGGCTCTTCTAAAGCATTTGCAAACCCTTATGGAAACCACAGTCTTGTTGATGAAAATCCAGGAAGAAACTC
The DNA here is from genome assembly GCA_013399715.1 of Alectura lathami. Classification (NCBI taxonomy): domain Eukaryota; kingdom Metazoa; phylum Chordata; class Aves; order Galliformes; family Megapodiidae; genus Alectura; species Alectura lathami. The sequence continues at coordinate 217,082 of VXAV01008076.1, read as the reverse complement.
CATTATTTAGTGTTGTACAGTGGCAGGTCATGCTGATGCCTTTCTAAATGCATTTCTTTCATGAATTTCATTTCCACAGGGCATTTCTGGTATCATGGTATATTAAGCCAATGTTGATCTATAATCAGCAGTTAAAAGTGGTAAAAACCCTGCCAAACAAACCAGATCTAATGTAGGAATTGGTCATCATACTGTGATCTAGGAATAAATTACTGCAGCAGCAGGAGTGTGACACTGAAAAGCAAAGTATTTTTACAGTTATTTACTCAATGGCAGAGTGGTGGCAAATCTGGAAAACGCTGCAGTACAAATCTGAGCTGGGAGCACAGTGTGAGGGCGTACAGTTAATGAGCCATGGTGAAGTCCAGGCTGGAAATGAATTTGGAGTTCTTGGTATTTTAAGTTTCATTTTACTCTTTTTCATTTCCTTTGCTGCTCATGCCCTAAGAAACAGTTAAATAAATAATAATAATAAAAAAAGACAAAAAAAAAAAGAACAACCACCCCACGTTTTCTTCCTCATTAGTGAATTACTAATCACTGTAGTTAAAATTAACTCCAGCTAATGGATCACTGAGCTGTACGGGCTGTTAAAGCTTTACCTAAAGGTTTAACTAATGCATTCCTTTATGCAAGGATGAATTTCTTCCTTCATGACCTAACCTATAAAAACTGTAATAGTCTGAGAAGTAACTTCAACTCTAAATACCTCCCAACAGTATATGCCTGTATTTAAAGTTTATATATGCCTATATTTTAAATTTACATATGCATTAAAAAATCAACAAGAAAACACTGATTTGGTGGGCTGTGTTAAAACTCACAGCTTTATCATTTGCCTTGGTCTGAGTTGTTTTGGAAATGAACAGCTTGCTTACTAATACTGCCAAATAAAAATCGACAAGGCTAGCTCACGAATATTAATTTATGTAATATTCCAAATGTTGTTTCCAGATCAGTGTGTTTCTATAGTTACTACAGATCTTTCAGTTACTGTCAAGCTCAAATTCATTGACCATCCGTACAGATCATTGTTACCGAGTGCTGGCTCAAAGCAAGCACAAAATGCTCTGAAGTTTGTGATGGAAGGTGAAGTCTCCTTCCACGTGCTACCATATTAATCTCATCTTGGGAATGTTCTTACAACCTAGGTTCTGCAAGCCTTGAGCGCAGAAAGTTCTTCAGCGCCAGTCCCAGAGGCTGCTGCTCGTTCCACAGCTCACATCTGTTACTGCTGCTGAAGACTGCAAGGTGAGAACGGCCTGCTTCCTGCCTGGGCTGCAGTCCTCGGGTAGGCAGCATGGTGCGGATTGTTTTGGTGGATGACTCAGGATTGTCAGGTGGATGACACACTGAGGTGTGGAACACTCGTCTGGGAAAGGCAGAGCAGGTTTCCTGCCTGCCTGAAATTCTCAGTTTTGCTTACTAAGTTTGTGTGGTATCTTCTGAGCAGGCTTGGGGCTACAGTAACGTGGAGTGAGTTATCCAGAGACTTGCACAGCTCTGCAAGCTAAGCTTTTGAAGTGTTCTTGTCTGTGTAAGAGATTTTCCTTGCTGACTCTGTCAACTTTAGGGAAATGTTTGCTTGATGAGCTGTTGCTAACCAAAGCCCTGGAAGATATTTCGTTGTTGAGTGTTGTATGGTCACGCTGTGATTCTATTTATTTCATGAAAATGACGGAGTGTTTCTGGTAACATGACTATGTATGGGATTCAGGATGATATTCAGTGAAGTCAGTTGTAGTTAGTCTGGAAGGTGCGGCCAAAGGGAAGCTGCAGCATGGATAGCTTCTGGCCGTGTGATTTAGGGATGTATTGCAGCAGTAGGAGCTTAACACTAAAAAGCAAAGCAGTGTCTGGAGTTACCTCCCTAAAAGCAGGAGGGAAGGTCATACTACATACCCTGTGTTCTGCTTTATGAAACAGCTGTTTGTAAGGCTGCAGTTGTTAATGAAACCTGTTTAGAAGACTCAAAATCTGCATGTCAGCTGTATATATTGTGTGTCACTTTGTCTCAAACTAACTTAAGTCAAAGGTTTTAAAACTGCATGAACAAGTTCACCAACAACATGCTACATTTTTTTTGCCTTGTTATAGAACCTGATTTGCCATATTCATTGAAAAATGGATGGTTAGGAACAGTTACTAGTTGGAGTATTCTGGGTTGGTTGCAACCATAGTTTTGTGATGACATTCTTTTGTTTGTAAATTAACTTTCTAATCATGGTATCTGAGAAGCTTTAGACTACAGCCTGAGTATAACTTATGCAGTACTGTCTGTTTGAATTTGCAAATACTCCTTCCTCCCCCTGTGACTATCCAGAAGTTAACAATTCTGCTGACCTCAGAGGGATGTCAGTTCCTAACCCAAGGCACCAGGCTGCCTGCACCGCTTCACCTGGGGATGCTGCACACAAAGATCCTGTGGCGGTGCCAGGATCTCTTGTAGCTTCCTGTAGGTTTTCCTCAGTGATGGCAGACCTGCAACCGAGTAGGAGGGAAACGCATTGCTGCTGGCCCTGCCTCTGTCGTTTTCAGTGGAAAGCATTGAGCCATACAACAGTGGTAGAATCCTGCAGACTTAGTAGCTTGTGGCAGGGTTTTGAGAGCTTTCAGAAGAAAGGGATTTATCAAGTCAGCCTGCCAACTCGTCTTTCCACTTTTTAATACCATGTTCTTTTTGCAAACCGTATCTCCCATCTAATCTATTTCAGTTCTTCAGGAAGATAATCCCTACCTTTCACAGAGGGCAAACAGGTGAAAATTACATCTCTCTCAATCTGTTCATGTGTACATATGAAATCTGTAAATGACATAAAACAAAGGAGCTTTCAACCTTCAGATATTAATATCCATCGTTATTAAACTGCTGCAGTTTTAAGTAATTAAAAACAAAAATGAAGGCTAGCAGTGAGTGATTAATGATCCATGACCATCAGCATGAGCAGAAGTAGAAATTGTGATACGTATATAAATCAGTGATTCATGTTTGACTTCCCTCTGTAGCTGGACCTAAATCATCTACTAGGGTATGCTGCTGACCTATTTCAGAGCTTGCAGAAGTAGTTATTTGCACAGAAACTAAAATGTGAGGTTTGGAACTAAAAACGTGTGTCATTTCTATAGTCTTGCCCCTTCACAGCACTGAGGCTTGCAGCTGAAAAGGGTAACCAGAAAGTGCTCCCAAGTCCAATAGTGCAGGTACAGCATGTCACCTTTCAGCGTGCAACAACATTCTGTTAGTATTATAATACAAAATATATAGATAAAATGAAAAGCAAGTACACCTTTTACAAAATATTATTCTGAATCGCTGTATATACATTATACACATGGCATTGCATAGGTCACCTCTCTAAGCACAGCAATTCAAGTAATGTCTTTCTGTTATTTCTGTGTTTTGAATCGAGTCCTTCTTGCATCTGGGTTATATTATTTTTTTCTGGATTAAAGAAGAAATTAGGTAGATGACCTTGTTTGACAAACCTATACTAAATACAGTGCTTTTCCAATTCAGATTTTTCCAAAGGCTGGGGCTCAGAGAGATTATTTAGAAATGTATCAGGCCAAGGCTAAAGATTTGCCACATAGAATAGCTGTATAACAATGGCTAAAAGTATATCGGGAGAACACTCTTTAGATTTATAATGGTTACATGATGTGTTTATGTTTTTTATAAAGGAGAAATAATTACATCAATTAAACAATTTGTTCTTTTTAGTCCTGTGGTGCTTGTATTGCAAATAAGAGGTGGAAATAGAAAATATTCTGACAATTTTTAAAAGTCTTTTTCAAAATTAGAGTTATACAATTTGCTTAATTTTTAAAAACGTAGATGCAGAGTTGAAGACAGCTTGGTCCCTGAGAAAATACCTGGAAAATGACTAGAATATATACAATTGTTCCCAAGGCCACCTTTCCCCAACACTACGGACAGACACATTTATTTTTGAGCTGTAGGGACAAGCCACCCCAGTAAGCAGAGTTCTTAAATCGGCTCATCTTCATCATTCCAGTTCAGGCCAGCACTTCAGTGAAAGGGCTCCTCCTGCTTTATACCCCTGAATTGAATGTAGTCCTGTCTGCCTTTCTTTTGTTGCGAGGCCTGCTCCTGTGGTTTGTCTTGTGCATCACAGAGTTCTCAGTCGGTACAGAAGCCACGTACCAAAGACGCACTATGACGGTGCATAATGTTTTCATAACAAAGTTGGACATTTGGTTGGTCTGCTGTTTGCCAGAAGTGGCTGACTCCCCATTTCCTTGAGCTTCTGTACACCCTGAGGTGTCAGTACCGCTGGAGCAGAGAGGTGATGAGCCGCTCCTTTTTGCTGATGAAAGTTGTTAATATAGCTGGCAATCAGTAAAGTGATCTCAAGAATCTGTAACAGAACATACAAATCTCTTTGAAAAAACAGTGATGTGTTCTGACTGCTGAAAAAATAGCTAGCTTTCTAGCTCGTGACAGTCACCACCAGCTGGAAAAGTACTCGATCAATCATCAGCGCTAATGATGGGGAGCGCTCTTCTATCACTGCCTGCCTGCCAATAAGGTAATGTTATTCCCATCATGCTGCATACTTTGCCTTCTTCAGTCTTACATGATTCAAGCAGGTGCCCTTTTCCACTCAACTTTGAGAGATTTCCAAGTCCAACAGATGATGCTCTTAGAGAAAATATTCATGATGTGTTCCCTCAGTTTTCCTAGAAAATATCTAGAGCTCAAGGACTCAAGATGCAAGGTAGACAAAGGGAATGAAGACTTCTGGGAATTCTACTGTACTTTCTCTTCACAGTCCACCCAACCTTGCCTGTAAGGGCATGGTCTGAGGGAAATTTGAGCATGGTATTTTACTAGACCTATTTGTAGGAAAAGCAATGACTTGACCCAAATTTGTATGGAATTTCATATTCTGTTGCATAGATTGTTCTGAGCAACAGCAAAAGACTTCAAATGCAGTTTTTCATTTGGTTTTAAGATAGTCAATCTTGCCAGTGAATGAGAGAACCTAGATTTGAATGTTCCTTTACCAAAGTCAAAAATATCCTAGGATTTTAATGTGACAGATCTTTCTGTATTCTGCAATTCCACTGTAGAACAGGAATGTAGCTTTGTAAAAATTATCTATGGTGCTGATCAGTCAGACAGACTACTTTGTAGGTACTGCCTATACTTCCTGCCCTTAGTAACCTTCTATATCCTTATATGAAAAATTTGGAATGCTGTCTAAAGGGACATGAAAAGAAAACATATCAGTATTGTCATGTTAGCTCTTATCTTGCTAATTGTGTCTGCCTCCAAAGCTATCTGGCAAAAGTCAGTCTGAGAATGCTAGGAATAAAGAAGGTGTTCCATCTTTCACATCTGTTAGGGATTACTCACTAGAAAAAGTAGAAAAATAGCAGATGGTGGGAAGCTATTTCAGGTAATGTACCAACCTTGGGTTTTGTCATGGCAAAAAGGAGTTTTTCAGTTGCTTTATCCTTTGTCTGGGCATCGTTAACAACCAACATAAAATCATCCTGATAGCCTCCAAAAGTCATCAGACTCTTGTATGCGTACGTGACTGTTAATCGCTGGGAAAAGAAAACCCAAAGCTATAAGCAGGTGAATGCAGGAAAAACAGAGTATGACAAATGCATCTCATAAAAGCATAATTACACGTGTGTTTTTCAAAATGTTGTTGTTAGCCTCTTATGGATCCTGAAATTAATTGTAAATTTTGGGATAAATTCATTCAGACCTTCACAACGAGGAACTTTCATTGTAGATGATAAGACTCTCGTAAGTTACGCCTCCGTTTCTGTTCCAAATTAATTAGATCAAAGGTACTACAAGCAGCTTCCAATGTAAGTCTATAATTCAGTTTACTAACTCTTGACTAACTTTGGGAGAAGTTGTTCTCAGGAACTCCATTTGAAATTGGAATAGTGTCTAAGTAAGTTAAATGGCGGAGTATTTGGCATCTAAAGCTGTTTAACTCTAGGATTTCTTTTTGTGCGGTGATGTAGTTTAGAGAAACACAAATGTAAATTCTGTCTTCTTTTCTTCCCCACATCTGTGATGGTACATAAATGCTCTTCAAAGCTCCTCTGCCTTGCATGCTTTGGCTCTTACTGTGCAATGTTCAACACCACACCAGTGGCCTTTGAGTCTACAGTTAGCTTTTGCTTTATCATTAAAACTCATATTAATATGCTTCAGATATTCAAAAACTCATCGTAAGACTACACCCATACAATCACTGACTTGACTTCTTCAATTACTGTTTTTCTCATGTCTCCAAACAGTGTTTTTTTTTAGCTGTTGTCTGCAACACAATTTCTGATACCCTCGATCCTTCCTGCAGAAAATCAGGGTACTCTCTGGAAGTTGGACACTTCTTACATGGAGGGCAGGGCCTGCCTATACTGTCCGCAGGCAGTATTCTGCAGAAATCCCACAGCTAGCTCTATGACTGGAGAGTGTTTACAGAGCTTGCTTCAGTCTAACGCAAGCTCATGTTGCTTGTTCTCGGTATATAGCTACTGCATAGTGCTCTTTGCTCTCCTGTTTTCTGTTCTGTTCTTATTAACTGCAGAGGAACATAATGAAAGGGCCCATATCGGTACAATTAGGAAGCCAAGATTTTACTTTTCTGATATTCAATGTTAGCACTTGCTAACAGCAACAGGCTGCTCTCTTTCCTTGCAGGATGTAAATTAAAGCAGAGATCTTCTCAGGCACTGCCTTTTTACACTGATTACCATGAGTTGTTTTCCATGAAAACTTTTATTGCAAATCAAAGAAAAATCAGAGCCTGAAATGACATAATTAAATAACACTTGGTTATATTACCTACTATTAAACAAAAATAATACAATGAAAATAACAATCTTGTTAAGTAGCTGCAGTTTGCAGAGTGTTTGTATTACGAATAATAAGGGAAAATGAAGTCTCCAGGAAGACAAAATTAATGTTATTGTAAGAACTGTAACTATAGATCTCCTGACATCTGAATGATTAAAATATTAACATCTCATCAAAAGATGTAAAAACTGTATCTGATAAACAAAAACAAACTCTGTGCAAAGAAATGACTTATTTCTATTATTAGTACTACTGTAATGATGACATTAAAGCATTTTGAAAGAATGAATTTTTGCTTTAAGAACAAGACTCGATAACAGCATGGAAGGCAAATGCTGTCTTTTGTGTGCTGTGCTGGAGAATCTCCCTACCTGCTCAGTATGAAAATCTACTTTTAAAAATAAAGTCCCTTACCATAGTGCTGTAATCTAGGACACTTATGCCATCTTCATGCACAGCAAACCACACGAACGACTTCTCAAGCGAGGATGTTGCTAGAGGCTACGAAAAGAAATGTTCTTTAACTGCTACTTCAAAATGAGACAATATGTCAGTCACCACTAATGATCAGCTAGCGCAGAGCTCTCTTCACCTGCAGATCTTACTGAGATTTACACTGGGAGGGAACCACAAAGCCGTGTGGTAGGCCAGTGGCAGAACCATGAACTCAGCCTAGTACTCCTGAAGCTTCCCCCAGCGCTTAGTCCAGTAATGTGTACAGTCTCACTAAAAACAATTTTAGTTTTGAATTTTGTTGACTAGCGTAAGTATAGCTAGGCATGCAAGAACAGAGTGCCAATAAGTAATTTTTATATATATAGGGATTGCTTAATAGGGCATAAGGGGAAAAGCAACACTTGTACTTAACACAGTTGTTCTTTGAATGAAGAGAATTAAGATAGTAGCGGTTTGAGAGAGAGGCCAGCACAGAAGGGAATGCTCTGAATACCCTTACCAACATTTACAGTTTATGTAATAACAATGTAAACCAAGCAGGAAGTGCATTGGAAGCTACTTATGTTGTACTTAGTACTGTGATTATTTAATTTCACCAGCATAATGGCTTAAACAAATCAGTAACTTGACAAAATTATGTTCACACTCATTTTCAGCAACAGAGCTTTCTGCAAACCATATTAAAAAAAAAAAAAAAAATTCAAATTCTGTAGTTTCTTACTTTTGCTGCAAACAATTTAGCACCAAAGAAAGACCATTTTCTGGCTACCGTGAGATAAATGCGCACGCAGTCTGCAGCGCTGTGCCCCCGGAGAGCCATCCATCGTGTAGACAATCGCTGACAAAGCTGCCTGTTGAAATGAAAGATGTAATTTAGTTATTGAAAGGAACTTAAATGCTTACCCATAGCAAGTTTAATGAGCAAAAAAAATCCATTTGTTAAAATGATAATTTAAGTTAATGCAACAACTATCATTTCTACAGTATTAAATCCAAAACATTGTGTAGTGTTTTTATACAGATGAAAATGACAAAGTTTATTCTTATTTCTGCAACATTGTGATTAAATATTGATGTAGCAGTGGAAGCATAAAGGAAAAAAGTCTAGTACAGATTTTAATATGTCTCTACAGGTAATCAATCTGCCTTTATCAGTACTCAACAGCAATGCCAGCTGTCATTCCAAAAATCCATCCAGCTTAGCACCTCTCTTTACCTAGCGGTTTAGCTAGCGGTGGCTGTGGAAGACATGGCCTAACATCATTGTTCTTCGGTGCGTGTGGGAACTGCTACCAAACAGGGCACTTCTGGTGTGTGATGCGTTCCCACTGGCCCTTTTCTTTTGTGGCTCCAAGGTGAGCTGGTTCCATAACACGATCCTATGGAAAACTTGTCCTCTGAAATAAATCTGGCATACCCTTCCAGCACACCGACTTTCAGGAATGACTCACCCTGCAGCCACAAGATACTTAGAACCAGCCCAGGAAAACAAGGGGGAAAGTTGAGGGGAGATCTTTCACTTTCCTCTTACTCTTACTGGAAGTCTGTGAAGGCAAACTGCACCCTTAGCAAAACAACACAAGAAAAAGGAAAGGTACAGAGTGGTTGGTGCCCTGCTACAGACTTCCACCTTCTGGCAGTTTGTAGTTTAGGAACAGTTTAACAGACTTAGCCCCCGCAGGTTAGTCTCATCTAACATCACTTATGCTTTGTTCTTTGAAATTAATTGTGTAAATGTTCTATTTCTGAGTGTATACTTTTGAAAGTCCCTGTTGTGTTCTCAGCATGTAATAACATTGCTTTATGTGTATGATAATAGCTTTAAACTTTCTCAACCCTGGAGCAAAGAATGAGGAAAACATTTACGTAATGTGTATTTCACTTCAAAATTGCTAAGATGTTGATGCTGGGTCATTTATTATTTTGTTCTGCTATTCTTTATGTTAATAGGTGTTGAGTCAAGTGCCTTGCAAATTATTCATTTTAAATTAGGTGATACATTGCTAGCAAGTCCTCTAAGTTACCATATTGCGGTCTGACCGGCTGCAAGAGATTGCACATTGGAATAGCAAACACTCTGATAAGACCCTCGTGTCTTTTACTTTTGGTAGTTCTTTAGATTTGCTGAATAAGAAAAAAGTGAATTTCAAAATCTCTGGGTTTTGTAACACTATGTGGTAATCTGTCTGTTCTGAAGCTTTTTTCTGGAATGCATGCTCAATGATGGTGCTCTGTAGATTAGAAACACAAGGAAATGCATTCTTGAATTCAGCAAGAATATGAGTTTCAAATGCAGGTGTAGGTAAATATGGCATAATAGTAAGTTACACCTAATGACAACTAAAAACCTCCTTATCCC
>VXAV01008076.1:192710-207311 GCA_013399715.1 Alectura lathami | reverse complement strand
TATCTCTTAGGGTAGAATCTCTCCAAAACTTGTTTTAATGTTTGACTGGACTTGGACTGGGAGGTGACCTGCCCTGCTGGTGTTGAGAAAGGCCTTTCAAAATCTCCAATCTCTACCTAAGGGTAAGACCACAAAGAAGAAAAAGTTTTGTTACTGCAGGGTGATTTTCCAAGCTGGCTATTTATTATGAGCTAGCTTTTCCTCTGTCTTACCAAGTAAGAAATGAAAAGCACTTTGTCAGTAATGTATATTTTTCACTGATACAGAAGCCATGCAAATAATTTTATTTTCTTTTGATATTTACCATGCAAAAAAAAGATAAATATAATTTATACGATAATCATACAAGTTACAGAATCTTTGGCTACACAAACCAGTTTAGATTTGAGTAACACCATCAAATAATTTTCTCAGTAACTTTCTCTTGAGTCTTTCATTTTTGGCAGTACAACAGATCGGATCAGAGCATGTCTAGTAAAGCAGCTTTAGGCTTTCACTAAACAGTTGTTACTCTGGTGTATTCACTTGCAGAAATCACTTAAAGAATAGCACACGATAAATGCTATGTGATTATGTGATATCTAATCAGAGACAGCCTGACTGTGTAGGAAGTGGAGTTTCATCCATACCAGTGCCACCAGCAGCGCACACAGCAGAGCATTTCCCCTGACGTACAGAAGGGAGCCTCACACAAAGATTCCAGCCCAGCCTGTTTCTTGCACTGTTGTGTGTCAGAGGTGGAGGTCACTTCACTGTCAAGCAGCCCTGGACTGGTTCCTCCATTTAAGGCTTCCATCCTTAAGACTCTTCTGTGAGTCATTAATGCACAGGATTACCTGAGCTAAAAGTGCCGTCAGCTCCATCGCCAGTTCTTTGTTCACAGGGAAGAGTCCATTGACGATCTGATCGTTTGTCTGATAGACCAGGAGCAGCTTCTCTCTGTCTGTCTCCCCGTGGACTTGAACTGAAAAATAGAGCCTGCAGGAGAGACAAAGTTATTAAATAAAGAAGATGCGGAAATGTGTTAGCCCTGAGGATTAGCAGTAGCTGCTCCAAATGTGAAATGTTTATGTCAGTGTCAAAACGCATTAGCAGAACAACACTTAAGGCAGTGGGCAAATANAAGCTGGCTATTTATTATGAGCTAGCTTTTCCTCTGTCTTACCAAGTAAGAAATGAAAAGCACTTTGTCAGTAATGTATATTTTTCACTGATACAGAAGCCATGCAAATAATTTTATTTTCTTTTGATATTTACCATGCAAAAAAAAGATAAATATAATTTATACGATAATCATACAAGTTACAGAATCTTTGGCTACACAAACCAGTTTAGATTTGAGTAACACCATCAAATAATTTTCTCAGTAACTTTCTCTTGAGTCTTTCATTTTTGGCAGTACAACAGATCGGATCAGAGCATGTCTAGTAAAGCAGCTTTAGGCTTTCACTAAACAGTTGTTACTCTGGTGTATTCACTTGCAGAAATCACTTAAAGAATAGCACACGATAAATGCTATGTGATTATGTGATATCTAATCAGAGACAGCCTGACTGTGTAGGAAGTGGAGTTTCATCCATACCAGTGCCACCAGCAGCGCACACAGCAGAGCATTTCCCCTGACGTACAGAAGGGAGCCTCACACAAAGATTCCAGCCCAGCCTGTTTCTTGCACTGTTGTGTGTCAGAGGTGGAGGTCACTTCACTGTCAAGCAGCCCTGGACTGGTTCCTCCATTTAAGGCTTCCATCCTTAAGACTCTTCTGTGAGTCATTAATGCACAGGATTACCTGAGCTAAAAGTGCCGTCAGCTCCATCGCCAGTTCTTTGTTCACAGGGAAGAGTCCATNTCCAAATGTGAAATGTTTATGTCAGTGTCAAAACGCATTAGCAGAACAACACTTAAGGCAGTGGGCAAATACTTAATTTCAGTCTTTGGAGTTCAATGTTGCCTTTCTTTTATTTTACCAGCCCTGCTCACCTTTTATGAGGTTAAAAACAAAACAACTATGTATATATTTTTTAAATTGCTTTAGTTACACCCATTTGCTATTTTTGTTGCAAGCTTTGAGTCAGCCAGTATTTTCAGATGAAGAAACTGCAGAAATTAAAAAAGAAAAAAAATCCTGCGTGAGGCAGGGATGTTATAATTGCTACACAAACCTATTTTTGTAAGTCAGGCGGACAGTCCTTGTGCCTTCGCATTTCCCAGGATGTTGTTCTTTAGAGGCTTGCTCCCATTTTGAAATAATGTCACAGATCTAGAAGAAAATCAGTAAGAATGTGACTTATATATGTATTCAACTTTCAAACCACCCTTGAATAAAAACTGTGTACTTAGCTTCACATAATTTCCTGTTACACATCAGAAACTCACATAGCTTGAATTTTTAAACTAACCGACAGGTAACTTTACTAGCTGTTCTGAGCTGGAGCATTTAATAATTAACTTTTTTTTTTTTTTTTTAATCCTGCAACACACACACTGACTTTGGAAAGAAACCATAGCATGTTTGTACGGAAAGGCCAGGTACCTGGTTTAGCAGCAGCCAATGAGTATGCAATTGCACAAGGCGAGTTGTTAAATAATTAATCAAATGCCTTTGATCTCTGCCTTCTCTTTTTGCTGCATGCTGGAGATTTTCAGGTCCTTTTGGGCAACTGTTTGTATGAAGTTTGACAGAAAGTGCAGGAAGAGTGGTGCCTGAGAACCAGTGGATGTGGGCAGGAGCATGAGGCAGAAGGGAGGACCAGTGAGTCCTGCTGGACTTAGGGCACCATTCCTTCACAGATGAACCTTTCTGGCAGCAGTACTGTGAGCAGCTTCTAATGCTGTATTTACCAAGAAGACAAGTACTTTTAAAAATATATTTTGCTTTCCATATGGTAATTATTCTGGCAGAGAAGCAGAGCTGATCAGACGAGTCTGCTCGGTTGTCATTATGCCCTGGCTGTATATTCCCTTGTAACTTGAAATGCAGCCTGTGAACATTGGCCAAAGGGTGCAAAAGACCACTTGACAGAAGCACAAAACTTCATTATTCATTAGCTGCTAAAAGGCTTGAAAAATACAAAATCTTTCACTGTTACATAGATGATAGTGCGCTTTGTCAATGGGCAAGATTGACTGCAAGAATTTATTAGTAGTAAGAAAGAGAAGTAAGATCCAGTACAATGATAAGCCAAAACCTGGAAATTTCCTGAACTGAACCCCAGTTATTCCATATTTAGATAAGGAACCCATTCTTCTTCTTCTTCTTTTTTTTTTTTTTTAATAGTTTCCCAGGAATCTCCATCCCAGTATCAATGACTTTCTGGACCTCAGATGCTCATCTTTTGGGGCATACCAGCTATGGATACTGACATCTCTAAGTGCATATTGGATAACGACTGATTTTTGGTTTTAGAGAACTGTGATTGGTTACAGCTTGCTTTCTCTTTCGTAATCCAGCTGTTACTTCCGTGATTAGCATCAGTCTCCCAGACATTGCTGTTAAATGTAGTTCACGGAATGAATTTCAGTAATTGAAAAAGTGTTTTTTTCATCTTTCCTTTTGCACTACCAGTGAAAAAAAGACAGTTTGCAGCCTGAGAAATATTTTCCTTTACATTGTCTGAAGAGAGCTCTGTAAGATGAAGATACTTTGCTGCTTTATATGCAGAGCTCATTAAAGGCTTTTGTTTACCTTGATGTTTCCTTGTAGACAGTGCTCTATATCCTTGCCAGAGGGATCATCAGAGAACAGTGCAAATCCTGACTGAGCTGGTTTCCGCATCCCTGTATCCTGGTTCAGGGTGTTCAGAAATTCCTCCACTGTGGTGGAGGCATCGAACCCAACAACCTAGAAAAGCACACAAAATCTATTTTGCTGTCAAACATTTCTTTTTTAAAAATAAAGCAAGGATTTTGAAGAATGATAATGCCTCTAGAACAGAAGACCCATTCCATCCCCTGTAACTTAGTGTCATTGGAACTTACAGATTGGTTATTTACTGATCCCACTGATGTAATTTATTTAATTACAATTTTCATAGCCCTTGAGAGTATGTATTTTTGAGCAATACATAAATAATGAGCAGTTATTCCTTTCTTGTATTCAAACTTCAGTTTGGAAACCTTTTAGGGTGATTTAAATACCAGATGATTTTTCTTTTTATTGGGCATATAGTAAGTAAATAATAAGCTTAGAAGGGGAAAAGAAAACCAGAATTGTTCTGTTACCTGAAATAATTATTCAATATAGTTTGGGTTTCATATAAAAATTCACTTGTAATCCTGTAAATTATTAATAAATAAAAAACAGGACTTGCACCGGTATGCCCAGAAGCCTGTGGAAAGCTTCCTACAGGCTCTGAGTGATGAAGTCCCAAAAGACTTAAGGATGAAGCTGTGTTTGTCCTGTAGCAGATAGGGTTATCCTTCATGACTGATAATGGGAGTTACAGCTGCATTTCCATTCCTTCTGTGAGACATTTCACTTCTAAAATATCTGATGAAAGGAAATGGAATTTAATACCTTTATCTTTTCTTTAATTCATTCATCTGGTGGTGAGGTTAAATAAGAAACAGAACTTTAATATATTTCATTTAAAAGTGTTTTTTTTTCTTTTAAAGATTTTTTTTTTTTTGCAAACATTTACTCTTCATTGATCAAATCTGACTCAAATACCTTGTGCCCTGTGTTAGCACTGGCGCAGGATGAAACTTGAACCATATTTACCTTAACACTTAAAATTCTATTTCTGGTACACATACACGGTAATAGATGTTAGGGTTGGGAGAGCTTAGCTTTTCTGGTCTACTTGACATTACCTGATATATGCCATTCATGAAATGAACTGGAATGCTGAAGGGGAGGGAATGGTGGTAAGGGTTTCTTAGAAGAGTTGAAAGGATTTCCATTCTGGAAGGCCTGGCTTCTCGGTCTCCATTCTGCTGGGTACGCTCTACACATCGCTGACAATATATTGCATACTTCCCAAATTCAGTCCTGTGACAAAAATAGAAATAGGACCACTCTTGGGGACTGATAGAAAGGATGAGCTGTGAATAAATCTCTCTGGAGATGCCAGATGGGGGGAGCACTCAGATTTCACAGCAAGATTTTCTACATTTTCCCGTGGGGAGTTACAAGGAGAGTAATTCCACTGAGACAAACAGAATTGTGCCAAGAAGAACAGGACTCAGAGTATTTTGTGTAACTGCCACACACTGTGGTCTGCATGGTTTTGCAACATACAGTCAGAATTCCACTGCAGAACATTTTTCAAAACAAAGGAACGTTTCCAAGTGTTGCACAGAAATAATTCGCACTACATTGAGTGTCACTGGAACACAATTCTATTCGAATTTAAAATGTATGTCAAAAGGTATGAAATATTAAATTACAGATTGGAAATAAGGTACTTAAGAGAAACCAGTCAACTAGCTGGCTAATAGTACTCAGGCACACCTGGAATCTGCGTTCTTCTTTAAATGAAGTTTAAGAAGCCAAAGGAATGGGTGCTGGGGCAGGAACAGTCCAACACAGAGAGCCAAGAGCTGCAAGCCCTGGACAAAAGGAAGACATTCACTTGTTTAAACATCTTACAAAGTAAAACTTCCTGCTGTGGCTGCTGGCCAGTGCAACTTAGTGTGCCAAGTCAACTATCAGACAGCTGTAAATAGGGACAGAAAAACAAAACACAGAGAAAAAGTTGAGTAAATGAGCATGTCACCTCACTGGAAGGCCAAAATGCTCTCTTTCTGTCTAGTTGTGTACAGCATGCTTCTTTTGTGACTGGAAATAGGGAAGCAGATCATTTTGTACAAAAAGCAGTTACTATACAGGAAAAAAATACTCAGGCTACAAAGCCAAGCACTAAGATATGAGGAGAAGCCTGTGTAATTTTAATTCAGCTCTCCTGTCCATGTGGATAATGGATCAACCCATAAGGCATTTTCCTCTTACCACAGAGACAGTAACTACTGAAAATACATTATTTTGGTGTATTTTTATTGCTCAGTATGTATCCATAGCCTTCACTTAATGCACACAGCTCTCATGTACTCTAGATACAGGCTTACTTTTTTTTTTTTCTTTTCTCACAACTGTACCAATGCTTCATAGTGAAATACAGAAAATAGAGCTTCTCTTTCTTGGTTTATCTGACTTGCCTGGTATTAAATTGAAATTTGACAGCTCAGCCACAGGTGTTCCTTCCCATCAAACAGCAGTACTTTGATGGAGGATAGCATCAGCTCTGTTTCAGGAAGAAACTAGCAGAAGCTGGTGTGGGAGACTACAGTTATGACTGATTTAATAATTTAAGGCTTTAAACGTGTGTGAGGCTACAAATGTTTTAGTGAACAGGTTAGCCCTTCAGTAGCATACCAGTGGATTATAATGGCAATAATTTATTTACCTGTATTACCAGTACCTGAAAATACCAAAGACTGATTATTTATAGAAAACTTACATTAAAAAATGTTTTTTTAAATTTTGCCAGCCATATGTAACTTCGTGTATGCTAACTGCCATGAACATGCTATGTCTTTTGTAAAACCTTTGTGGATGTTTTAGTGATGCACACATCCTGTCCATATCCCACACGTGGGCTGTTTCTAGGTAACAGGTATGCTTGCTGGTCATCCGCTGCTTTC
This sequence comes from Alectura lathami, assembly GCA_013399715.1. Lineage (NCBI taxonomy): Eukaryota > Metazoa > Chordata > Aves > Galliformes > Megapodiidae > Alectura > Alectura lathami. The sequence goes on along the minus strand of VXAV01008076.1, from coordinate 200,669 downwards.
TATAGAAGTCAGGAGAAAAACACCTTTTACAAAAGCCTCAAAGTGGTAATTTCCTTTCTTGTTTTCTGAGTCATCTCCTAATTCTGCAGGTATGACTATGTCACTTGCACTATTCCAGTTCTGCTGGTTCCATGTGGATTATCAGTATTGCCTTTCCTTTTGATTTCAGTTCATTAAATTGTTACACATTAAGATACCAGTCAATAACTGGCAGCAGACAAGGGGGAGAATTGTATGTATATATTCATAATCTAGCATGCAGAATGCACACAGGACAGCATAAGAAAGTAAGAGGTGACATCTGTCAAAAAAATTGACCATATCTGAGATTTCACAGCATACTGTGACAGCTTTTTTCACACTTAAGCTATAGGGACATCTGCCACAAGGCTTAGCTCACCAAGCTCCCAGTAGCAGCACTGGTCTTAGGAAAGATGCAGCAAAAGAGAAGCGGGTTTCACGCATTGTCTTAACACTTGATCCAGAGAAGCTGTGGCTGCCCCATCCCTGGCTGTGTTCAAGGCCAGGCTGGATGGGTTCCTGGGCAGTTTGATCTAGTGAGCTGGTGGCTGGCAGCCCTGTCCACGGCAGGGGCATTGGAACTAGACGATCTCTGAGGTCCCTTCCAACCCAACCCATTCTATGATTCTATGATAGCCCACACGGCATGTTGAGCCTTTAAAAACAGCACAGGCACAGACAGACCCTGTCATCAGATGTGAGTGCAAAAGATGGAGGACAACACGAGCTTTGTTTCAGACACAGTAGTAAGAAGATGATACTTCAGGTTTTTATCTGATTCTAAGTAAGCAGATGTTGCAGAAGCGCAGAACCGCTTTGCCATTCCAAACATCCTGTGTAGTTCCTTCACTGCTGTTGAAATAGATCCCATTAAAATACATACTATGTTACCTGTATAGGTCCTGTCTGGTTTTGTGGATGTCGACGTCTAGTCTGTTTAATGAGCTGGCAACAGATCTCATTTTGAAGTTCAGGATGTGTGAGGCAGATCTGCAAAGCACTTTGGGCCAAAGATACATGGTAGTCAATGGCTGGAGAGTCAACTGCAGCATTTATAAACAACTGGCACGTCTAGAAATAAAATAAGAAGCAGGGGAGTTCACATACAAAAAGCTCCAACAAATCTTTCAGATATTCTGCATAATATAAATCTCTACCATTGAAGTCACAATTAGCCAGTTTACCTGCAAAAAAGAGGTGAAAAGGGACCAGAATGGATGAAAAGCTGTACAGAGGCTTAAGACAAAAACAGTGCTTTAAAAAATGGAATGAACGCTAGTAGGAGTTGCAGCAGTTGTGGCAAAGGGAAGGTTGAGGACATGCTGCATGAGCACAGCTTGCCCCTGAGCAGCTCACAGTGGCAGCCAGCGTAAAACACTTGTGCAAGGACTGAGCACAGCACAGTGGATATGCACAAATTAAAAACCAGGACTCAGAGCATTTGGTTTATTTCTTGGCTTTCACTGGTACTTTCAGTGTGGGTACGTACAAACTTTCCTGCCACCAATGCTGTCTTAGGAAAGCCAGGTGTTAAGCATTTGTTGTGCTGTATTATAACAAAGCTCATGGATCACTCACTCCACTTAGTCTGCATAATAGTTCTCTTGGTCATGATAACTAAATATGTTCACTTATTAGAGCAGTTCCTTAAAAATGAATTTTCAAAGTATACCGGCAAAATGCAGGAAACGAATGGAAGCCTAATCTATTTCTACTCTATCTGAAAATATGTGGATGCACAGGACTTATTTTTATCAGCAACAGAATAACTAAAACATAACTTTCTGTTTCTAAATCAGTTCCCTGCTTGACTTTTGAACTGATTTATACAAGGTTTTGATAAAGGTCATACATGTCATCTCTTATTTATTTATTGTAGGCAAGTACCTGTGGTTTGATGTAGGTCTGAAATCTGTTTCAGAAAGTGATTGCCAAATAGATATTGATTTATTTTTACCAGAGAAATACATTCCCTTTTAAATTCTTATGCTGCAGGACTGCACAAAATAAGATGGATGTACTTCTTTGAAGTGCTGCAAACATTTCAGACAAACAAGCTGGAAAGCTAGCTTACAAATGGCTGTGACTGAACATACGGTACTTGTCTTGAATTCCTTTCCAGATCCTAACCATGACATCTAAATTCTCAAGAAAGTTCATGCTGCAGGGAATTTGGTCCTTAGACTTCTGCAAGCTCTGTGTCAAAAGTTCATTTATCCAACGCCATGCCTTCCAAACCATGATTTATTTCACAATGTACAGAACAACAGGAATTTATTTTGTCTCTGAAATAGACTTCATTTATAGCTTGGCCATGAGTTCATGCTTAGGGGTGGCTCAGGGTGGATCAGGGTAGGAGAGGGGAGAAAGACTGTTGGTGGAATTGCAGCACGCTCTCTCTCACAGCTATCAGCTACCTATCTGGCCTTTCACTGGGAAAGATGCAAGGTCTTACTGGCATACAGAAAACTTCAAGAAACTAACTGAAGCAAACTAGTTAATAAAAAGATATTTTTACCTTAAATAGTTTAATTGCTTCAGTTTGCAAGGCTTCTGATGGCAATGTTGTAAGAGGGGAAGTAATTCCTTCTTTGCTGTGGCAAAGGGTAGGATGTCTCCAGATCTGAGAAGCTAAACAGATAAAAATATGTATTTTCTGCAATTAATTCAGTACAGCAACTTCTGTTTTTTGCTCATCAATGAGAAACAATCTCAGATAAACTTATATTCCATTTTTTTTTTTAATGCCCTTCTATTTTAAAAGTCTGTAAGCATCAGATTTACCAATCCAAAGGCATTGCCTTCAACAGCAGAAGCCCTTAACACCTTATTAAACAGTGACTCATCAAGAAGATATGGCCCAAATGTCCAGCTAATGGCTGAATGTCTCCTAAAACCTTTTCAGGTAGACTCACAAAGAAGGCAAACACTCATCTAACCATATACTCTATCACGGGTTTATTCTTTTCACAAATTATCATTGTTTTCCTGTCAGTCCAGTATCTGTCTGCGGATTACTTAATATCATTCCAGACTACCACACTTGTATCTTATAAACTCTTCCATATGTTAAGAGGAGTTGAATATGTGAAAACATTCATCGGTTTCTGAGACTATGGATCCTTTCTTGCTATGTTTTTCATGTCTGCACGCTGAACTGTTTCATAATTTTATCACATAGGTTCTTGAAATGAGGCAGGCCACTTACAGAAACACTAGATTGAGTTTCTAAGAAAATAACGACACATTTAACATACATAAATTAAGAATAACTTTAGTTTGCTTGGTTCATCATTTTTTATAACCCAAGAATAGGATACTCTATCATGTGTTTTTTAAGTGTCTTCTGGATTCTTTGGGATCTAGTGCAGTGTTTTCCTCGGATATGGCATTCATTCAATCACTTGCCTACCTAGGTGCCTCTTTGCAGAGCACTTTTAAGAATTCAACTATCTTTAGACCAATAATACAACTTACTGAAATTAATCAATGTTCAAAAATGACTGTGGCAGGAGGAGACAGACATACAAGGAAAATACAATCAAATGAACTTTGTTGAATAAAGAAACCAGAGCAAAGCCTGTTACGTTTCCAGGTGTACTCTTTTTGTTTTTAAGCAAAGTTGTTTCAGTCAGAGTTGTTGCATCCCTGTGTACTATACATCAGCCTTTGACCGAGTACATTAATATCAAGAAGATAAACTGCCTAGGTACAGCCACCTCCCTCTCCCTACACACTGACTTTGTTCTCACCTATACAGCGGTGCCAAGAAGGAGTCCCAGTGAGGTGAAGCTAAGATACTAAATCAGTTTCTTTCTGCTGAAACTCACAGCTCCACCTGATATTGGTAGTGGGACCTGGCTTCTAGGTTTCAGTAGCTGTATCTCAAATAAAGATGATGAGTCTGTAGGATTGCTGGCTTTTGCTACAAACTATACAAAATCACAGAAGTTCTCAAGATCAGTTTCTTAATGAGGTTTTGTGTGAGAATAATTATGTGAGTAGGAGTCTGCAAGATGAATCCTAAATTTGCTGGCATGGAATGCCAGTGAGTCTGTCTGTGCCTCCTGCTTGCACAGTCAAAGTTTGAAACCCAGCTTCTTGCAGATCCAGCAAGCACAAGGAAACATTATGTGCTGCTTTTAAAATGCAGAGCAGAGTGGTGATGTTCTAATTCTGCCGATGAATATTTGCACTGTTCTCCTTTTGGAGCTACTACTTAGCCTCTCCACAGCAGCACGGGATGTGACAGACAGCCACTCTTTGGGGAGTTAGTGTAATACCAACGTCAGCTGTCCCCAGAGAGAACAGAAAAGATGATGGAACCTTGTTTCTAGCACAGGCGTCCTGAAGGGTATTTCCCTCTGAACAGACTTCTGTGTTCAGAACTGGAACAGTTGCTCTAGCTGCAGGGGTTTGGCTAGAAGCATGAATTCTGAAACTTCCCTCCATGAAAACGCACAGTACATGTATTTAAGGAAAACTTTGTAATATGAAGGGTATCACCTTCTTTTAGGAAACACTTCTTTGTTGATTCTTAACAGATCAGCATTTTGAAATGCAGTTTCAAAATTCCTAGTAGCATGTAAGCCCCACTGTATCAAATGGGAGTTGGGCACCTGTTAAGTTTTCTAAATAATTATCATCTGTTCTACAAATGCTGTTCTAAATTTTGACCTAAAGTAGAAATTCCATTCCCACTGATTTCAATACTTTGTAGAAACAAGGCCTTGGCAGTTATGTTTTTTTCTTGAATAGGCATTGTTTAGTTAACGATTTTTAGTAATGGCATTTTAGGTAAGAGACTCAAAGCCCCGTCACTCCTGTTCCAAGTGTTTGTCAGTAGTCCTGTTTCACAGAGCCGACAGTTCTGCTGGCATAGAAGAGAAAGCACAGAAGTAAACCTACCAGAAAGGATAACTGACCTGCTTTGTACAGACAAAAAAAATCTGACACTATAAGTGAGTGTTTATCAAACACTTGTAGAAGTATACCTAAAGCTATAATTTGTACAGTTTTCATTACCAAAAAAAGCAAACAAACAAACAAAAAAATTACAATCTCGGACTAATTATTTTCTCAGTGCAATTGATAAGTAATTGTAAGATTACTGCGTTGAAACAAAAAAAGAAACTTACTGGTATCACCTTCCATATTTAACAGTTTGCAAATAAGTTGTTCAAACTCAGACCCAACATTTACACTGGTACTTCCAGCTGCAACTGTCAGATGATAAAGCCATGTGTCCTAAAGTAGAAAAACACACAGGAACTCACCCATTGATTCCACCAGATTTTTAAGAGCATTACAAAATACTAAACATTAAGTTTCATAGGAATTGTCAGAAGCTGAATCCATTTTGAAGCTGTGTTGGAAGGAGCCTTTTCATGAAGATTTTGCTCTCAACTTTAAACACTGCCATACACTCTTGTTGACAGCCAAAGGAGTTTGTCTTTGTTTTACTTTAACAGTTGTACTCATAGCCACTCTGTGTTGCAAGTATTAAGTACGGAAAATTGGACGGGACTTTATTCTGAAGGCTTTTACCCTCAGAAATCATGCCTAATTGTCAGTGTTCTTCCTTTCCTCTTTGGAAAGCTAGCGTAAGTGCTTTTTTAGTACTGCCAGATCCTTCTGATCTGCGGAGTTGCATCAGAAACCAAAATCAGGTCTACAAGACTACTTAAGGACAAGACAGCACTAATAGTGTTTTTAACCTTCTCTCTCACTTCAGTCATGGCAGTCTTCCCTACTGTTAGTCCTAACAGTGAAAATGGATAACTTGGTATCCCATAACCTCTCAAGATTTGCTAAAGGTCTATCTACGGGTTAGTGTAATGTGAGCAAAATTCTCCATTTACAGCATATTTATTATTCTGCACCATCACCGTATGTAGGCAAGCCTGCATATTTTGGCTATTTCAAAAGGGATGACCTGTGCCAGCACTTCACAGGCAAACTTGTTTATTATATCTTAACTACAAGCCAGATGGCTTGTTGATCCTCTGCCCCCTCCTCTTCAGGAAAATGTTCATATCACAGCATCACTGTCATACACGTTACTGAAACTCAATAAAAAAGTTCTTTCGTTACCTTCTCGTGTTTGGATCCTATAAGAAGGTAAGTGGGTCCTTGATCTTTAGGGTGGATAACAACAGTGTAATGAGTTGATAGCAAACTGCGACCACTAGCTTCATAATCTTCATCAGAGTCACAGGATCTGTCAACTTCTTCAACCTTAGCCTCAAAAAGCTTGATTTGACCAAGAGGAAACTAAAAGTAAACATCAAAGGGGTCAGAAAGCAAATGTTTGCTTCAGTGCATATTAATGTTCTATTTCTTATTCTATAAGCAGAAAACAAACAAACATAAACTACCATCAACACTCATTTATATTTACTCATTTTCACTCCTGCCTAGTAATGGCAGATAAATACACTGCAGACAACAGAAGCTGAATTTTATGTGCCAACATCTGAAACCGAGAATTGTTTAAATTCTTTTCCAGGTCTGGTTCTGTACCCAGTTAATGTAATATATGTCTGTTAGTGTGAGAGAAGTAAGTTTTCAGAGTTTCCAGACCTGCTTCCAAGTAAAAATTCTTTGAGTCAAGCCTTAATTATAGTCTTGTCATTTCAGAGGACAGCAGAGTAGTGGTGAAGTACCTATTTTGTTTGTGCTATAAATTCAGAAGGTAAATGTGTTGTGACAGACCTTCTCAGTTTGTTTCATTCTCCAGTCTGATAGACCAAGATACTTGAGGCTTGAGTTGTATACATAGTTATACGAAAAGTCCTGCAAAAGGAAGTTTTCCTAGAAGTATTTATTTCATACTCTGCAGCAGCAGGAAGCCATGACAAACCCACATACCTCTTCCTAACCAGGTGAAAGGACCGACAGAGGCTGACAGTCCTTACTGGCTGTTTCACACAACAGTCCCTCCCTCCCCACAGCACCGCTGCTCCTTCCCTGGACAGTCAGACATCATGATGTTCATGGTGGTCAAAAGAGTCTGATATTTAATGCTGCAGAGAAGAAGCCTTGACTATTGTTCCTGTATTCTTTGTGATGCCTGGTAATGTTTAGTGATTCAGCAGAAAGAAAGAGATGTTTCCCTTTGGCAAAACGAGGTCTGGGCTCCAAGGCAACTAGCATCTCATCTGTGACTGAAGCCTGAAGTAAGCACTCTTAAACTATCAACCATGAAAAGCAGATGAGGCTGACTCTTAGCTTCTCAATACTGTTTGGAAGATGAAAATGTAATACTGGAGAGTAGCTGGCAAGCTAAAGTGAGCAGCCAATGCAGTAATTTTGAAGAAAACATCACATAGTGCTGGCTCTTTCATCCAGTGCTCTCACTAGCAGGGACTGAAGATGCATGGTGTGATCTGTGTTTTCTGTGGTGCCTCTGAAGCATTCAACTTTTTGAATCATGACACACCATTTCATATACAAATGGTCAAGACTGATCTATTCACCAAGTTTAACCAAAACACAGTTGACTGTTCTTTCAGTTTGGATTCCATTTGGAAAGGAGGCCACTTGAAAGGACACCATTACCGTATTAACCACTGCCGATTGTGTAACTTCTTCTGCACACCCACATTCTGCTACAACAAATATGTTTCTAATTATCAAATTGTTCAACACTGGAAATGAACTAGCTCGGGAAACTTTTCATACACAGCATTTTAATTCTGCTTACAAAAGCTAAATTCTTATTCTATTGCAAGCTAGTAAATTAGCTTCAATTTTGCTTTCAAAGTGGCAGCAAAACTTGTTCCCAATGCGAGGGAAATACTAACTGGAAGCCAGCAAACTTTTTAGACACTTATGAAGGGCTTGCTAAAAAACCAAAACCTTCAAAGGTGAAAATATGTACATTCAGGTACTTTAAACAGAGATTTCTTCACTGTAGAAAAATGTAAAAAAAAAAAA
>VXAV01008076.1:171485-192671 GCA_013399715.1 Alectura lathami | reverse complement strand
CTAGAGATTAATTCTCTAGTCATTTGATTCCCTAGCCCTGTATTACACTTTTAAATTGTAAGGTTTAGCTGAAGGTTTAAAAATGGATAAAAAAAGGAAAGGATAACAAAGGATAACTAATTTTATACAGAGACTATGAATTACTGGATACAGTATGAATGTTTGGATAGATCAGAAATAAGAAATGAGATCTTCTGTATTTTTTTGAACTGTTAGGGGCTTTACCGGCCCAGTGGAGTGTTAACATTTTTGTCAAGTGCCAGCAGTCTTTCTGATAGAGCCAGGTAATAAGGGTATGAATCCAATATTCATAACCTCAGGGATGTTAACAAGAATTCTTGTAGACTTTACTTGCTCCTGACCCACCTCCATAAAAATATGGTTCTTAATGACAAACCAGAATGCCCTGGGAGTAAAAGGACAAGTGAAAACTATGACTGGGAAGTGTCTTTTGTCCCAGATCAGCAGGTAATTATGACTGCAAATATTAGGGACTGCCAACACTCAGCAGTGTGAGTACAGAGCTGAATGTCAGTCTCAGTGTCAAAGAGTCGGGTGGTGTTGTGAGGTTAACTTTAAAGCTGATTGGATTCCATATCTTTCTTTTCTTTCTTAAACTGTATTTTCCCTAGGCTTCAGAAATTAGTTTCTGTTCCTTTTCTCTTGCCTTCCTCCACCTTGTCACTTGCAGACCATGATCTCCTTTTCTGATGGGGAACTGGAAAGGATCGTCACAGATGAGAATCAGCAGAGCAGCAAACTGCATCCTGCTAGGCCTTTCTGCCTTTTGCAGTACTGTGGAGGCACAGTGACATTCCAAACAAGATTTAGAAGCCAGCTGAGGGATAAAAAGAATGATTATTTCCTGAATCTTGCAGTCAGAACCCACTGCAAACACATTTAAAAGGGTCAGCTTCCAGAAGTAAATGACAGCCAGATCTGATGAGTCTCAAGGCTAGCAGAAAGGGAGACCTGAAATGTCCACAAGTCAGTGCTCAAGCACTTTGGCTAGGGATTAGAAGGTGCAGGATATATATATATCAGGTTCCAGGGGAGAAGCAGACTGACCAGCCCATAATACTGTCTGTTAGATTCGAACCTTCCAAGTTGTGAATCTGTTAAGTTTAAATGTCTGGCAATCAAGATAAAATGGTCATACACTGCCCAGGCCAATCTGTATGCGAATAAAACTAAAACTTATTGGTTAAAGTCTATTCCAATGTCTTTCGTTCACCAAGGAATCAAGTAAGGGACTTACCTTATCTTCTTGATTACGGAAGTAATACAGAGTCTTTCCAACCAGGGTACACCAAACTCTTTTGGAGTATCCATGTTTCACCTGAAATTACAGACCATTAGGAACAAGCACAGCCAGAAGAATACAGACTACATTTCACAGTCTCTGGACTTCGGTGATATGGGGAATAAATGACTTAGTTCAAATTCCTTTCCACGTTACTAGACAAATAATTAGAACCACATAACTCTGTTGAAGGTGTAAGATTTATAGCACTAGATGCTTGGTTCAAAGCCCAGGAAAGCCAGTTTTTCATTTCATCAGGCCTAAGGTAATGGATGCTGAGGAAATAAAAAAGCTGAAAGAAAAATTCCTTTTATATAGTGATCTTATTATCTTGAAATAATGTGTCTCAGTGAATAATACTGGAAAGGGAGCACTCCACTCAGCAAGTTAGGTCAATTAGCTACTGCAGCTTCTGCGAGCGGCAAAGTACCATGCCAAACTAGGATACCTCTGAAATGCAACTCAACAACTTTTAATGAATTAAAACGATGAAAAGAAAAACTACATCTCAAACAACCAGAAGAAAAGCTTTGCCAAAAGTAGGTGAGTTGGTAGTTCTGGATTGTTCACTCTGAAGAGTACTGGGAAAGCTAATGCACGTCTGTTTTGCTTGCATTTGTTTTATTGTAGACCTCTTTTCATCTAGATATTGATCTTAATAACTATAGAATAAAGCACATGTGGGGAAGAAAAGTGTTGCTACCTTTGTAAGTAATCCTTTCATGGTTGGCTTGATCTCGGGCTGTATAAAAAGTGGACTAGCAGCCTGTATTTTAAGAACATTCTGTAGTACTTTGATCCATTCTTCTAAGATGTTTGGGGAGTCTGCAGTCAGGTAGTATGTTCGTTTTTCTGTGGTCAGCTGTGAAGTAGCAGAAGAGTCTTGAGCTTTAAGAACATTGTGTTTCACCTCATGGTTTAGGGGTTTTAACATGTACTACCCAATGTAGTTTCACAGCCTGGGGGGGGGATGTTTCTCCCAAAGCATTTTTCATTAACAAAACGTTCAATGGCCAGCAGACCAGACAGAGCCATGATTTCTGAGGTTTCTCCTGAAAGATTCTAGAACAGCAGAATTGGTAAGACTTAATTTATCTCACTTCAGACAAGCAACTTCACTCAACCCTAATGTCTGGGCCTAAAACCACTCTTTTTGTGTCTCACAGGTAACAATCTGACCTTCGTAGCCATACAGACAAGACTACAGTTAGGCCTCTCTGCTCCTACTTTCTATAACTGAAATGTTCGTTTGGTTACCCATGAAGGGCACTGATTAATTCCAAGCCCACACCTGGACTTCCAGTCCAACAGGGATTGGGACACTGGGCGATGCAGGAAATAAGGACCCCATGAAGCAAAGAGAGAGAAAAGCAGGCACCTGAATTGTTTGTTTTCCATCACCCCTTTCAATGTGGCTAGATGCGTTTAGCTCAATTTGACCTTGAGGTTTTCGAATTACATCACTCTGCATGGAAAAAATGGAAAAAGAATATCTTAAATCTATCAACAAAAAGCAATAGGTAATTACAGAACTTGTTTAAGCAGTAATCTTGATAAATACTTCCTATCTAGACATTGAGGACCTTGTGGGCCTCTGAAGGAAGTGAGTTCTGATCACTCTCTTACAGCTCACACACCAGGAATGCATTTCTTTTCCTTCTAGCAGTCCCAGATTCTCAGTAAAAAAACAATCTAATACTCAGCACCAAATAAGTGACATGTACTTACTGGAGATTTGTAGTACAGTAATTCGCCTCCTTTAAGCACAAACCACCGTCGTTTCCAAGTCTTCACTTTACCACCCATTTTTAACAGATACCCAGATTTTTCCAAAGGTTCCTGATTTTTAGAAGTTAGATAAAAGGAGGTAAGTACAATAATATACCTATATCCCCCAGAGAAACTGTATAAATACACACACAGACATTTTAATAAGTTAAAAGCATGATAAAAAATAATAACAATATTTTATGTAATTTTTATTCCAAGGACATTTTTACAAGCATCAGTTAAGAAAAATGCCATGCATGTGGGATAACTAATTAATATCCGTACTTACAGTTATAGCACATGAAGGAAAGTAAGTGATTTGCCCAGAACTACACAAGGCAATGAAGAACATAATGATTATTGATTTTAACCTAATTATTTATATCACACAATGAACAAAATTATTATGATCTAAACACATATTTTTTCCAAACTTGAGGTCCTGACCTACAGAACAAGACACAATGCAGTGTAATTCAGAGCTCTGCAGAGATGCTTTCACTGCGTACACCAGAAGAACAGAGCTCACAGTGTTGCTCTGTGAAGAAAGCTTGAAATAAATTATCTTCATCATCAGTCAGTTGATCCACCTGTGTGCCAAGACACTAACCACTAACACAGGCCATTAAAAAAACTCCCGGAGTCAGAACAATACCCCGTAACGGTTTGGTTTCTTTGACTTATCCTTCCATGCTGCTTTACTTAGGATTTCTCTAGTTGCCTAAAATCATTTTCCCAGTATGAGGAAGCTACAGAAACAGATTACTGAACACGGATTTCTGCTGGTGCCTCCAGCTACTTCTATTTCTCTGAACATTCAAATAATAATTTGAAGCTGATTTTAGCATCGTATATGCAACCTGATACCAGATCTGTTCATAGAGAGAAACGTAGAATCGCAGAATGGCTTGGGTTGGAAGGGACCCTAAAGATCGTCTCGTCCCAATTCCCTGCCGTGGGCAGCACACCTCCCACTAGACCAGGTTGTAATAAACATCTGGTGTGCTTTGAACTGTCTTAGGGAGTTGCCTGCCCACTCCCATTCGCTACAGAGGGAGCTCAGAATAGCCATCCACTCTGTTTCCATCATTACAGTCTGACATGGGTAACTCGTCGCTGATGTGTTTTGCAGTCTGTACATGTCAGGCAGTCTGTGGCTCAACAAGACTGAACACAGAGATTCGGCAGCATTCCTTGAACACAAATACACACACAGCACCACAGGCAAATTTCTTCTTTACAGAATTTCAGTACTTACATTTTTTCCGTTATCACTAGATGAGGAAGAAGTTTTAGGAAGTTTCTGCTCTGGCTCTGAACAGTCTGTATCTACTGAATATGCATCAGGAGGAATAGCATAGTCACTTTCTGAGGTCACGGAAGACAGAGACACACCTGAGTTAAAAGAGAGATGTTTCTCTGTATTTTTATTTATTATGTAAGAAACAAATGAGATCAGAATATCCATGCAGAAAGAATATCTGAGTAGAGGCTGCAGGCAAACAAGAGTATCACCATAAATCCATTAGGAACCAAGCATTTTGAAAAAATATCAGCGTGTCTGACTATTAGCTCAGTGTGCTTGTAAGTGAATCCCATTTTCTTCATAATTAGAGTTTAAGTCACTTGTTAATGAAACAAGCAGAAAGTGTCTTCTATATTATATAGCTTTCTGTGCATGAAGCACGTTTCAGAGAAGAAAGCATCAACGAAGGGAATGGCTCCATTTTGCAGACACAGCTGTAAACTGTGGGTGAAACCAGCTATGAAATCAGCTGATTTACCTTTCCCTAAGAAAGCTGGTCAAGAGAGCTCTGAAGGGCAGAGAAGGCTGTTCCTCCTGCACAGAGCAGCAAGCAGACCTGGGAAATGGAACGGCCTCAAGGCCACATGTGGCTGGCACTGAAACACTCCCAGTGTGCCAGCAGCCGGACCTGTCTGCCCAAGTGTGTTGTGGGTGGAGCTCCAGCTCACTGGGACTTTAACATGTATACAGCACAAGTGAACAATGCTGTTTTGCATTTCTAAGCTATAATGGAGGATCTTAGCACTTGGACTCACTAGGATCTTAGATTGTAACCTCCCTTGCTTCACCCAGCGAAGAACCCCTCTCAGGGAGACAATACTGATACCTTCCCCCAGTGAGGAAGCACTGTTGTCTTCCCATGTACTGAAGCACGTTATTTTCATTTTGGAGATGGAAAACACACAGTTATCCTCCACAACGAGATCAGTCTTCCACCAAAGAACATTACTGGATTCAAAACTAAATCTTTGCACAGGACCTTAAAGCAGTCACTATAAAAAGGAAGTCCTGCACTGCATGACAGAACCAAACACTCAGGGGAACTTTTACACCTGCTTTCTGTTCTCCTTAAACCGTTACTTTGTTTTATAATAAGGAGTATGTATCTTTTTGCTGCTAGCAGTTACTTTTTTCCAGGTCATTTTACCTACATAGGGTTAAATCCCACACGAACCTGTTGCCATGATGGAGCATAGATAGAAAGGGGCTTCTCACTTTGAATGCAAAAGTCACTTTTCCCTCATGACACCAGCTAACTACTAGATTAATGCCTTAACATCTACAATAACAGCAATAAAAAAAGCCATCCATGACTATCCTTTCTCCTGCTTGAATAGATCCAGGCTTTGACAGCTAAGATAAAAGCCTTAATTGAAGATGCCCATGCTGTCTAACAAAGAAATTCCTTTCTAAGAAGACAATGCAAACTGCTCACGTTTCCAAGCTTCCAAGGAGTTTCTTGTTATGTTTTTTGCCTACCTCGTTTCATAGCCCGAGGACTACCTGGCCCACTTCTGCTTCGAGAATCAGACTCAGAAGTCCTTGAGCTAGACCGAGAACTGTCCTCTTCCTCAGATCCCGACGACTCATCTATAAATGGGCTGTTGCTTATCTGAGTTGCTTTCTGCAGAAATTAACACAACATCCATTGATTTCTTGTGCAAAAGGTATCAGTCATTTCTTCAAACTGTGGCAGAGCTCTGCTGGCTTTATAACATTCGGTGCTGCTCTTGCTTGGGTTGTGAGTTTGGGCACACAAATATCAACATACAACTGAATTTCCTCTGCCCTCAGCTACCCCCACACTTTAAAACAGAGAAAAGCTCAAGGCATGGGTCTTTCCAAATCAAAAAAGGCTGCCAGAAAACAATGCTGTGATTAGTTACTGCTGGCTATCTGCATATAAACAGCTTTGGCACTGACACAAAGACATTTCTATACACACACACACTTTTAATTATGGCATTGAACATCATGTGGCTCTGTTTATTAATTAACAAGGCTTTGGAAAAAATCAGCAAGGAACCCAAGAAAAGCTGAGCTGGGCTGGTAACATTTTATAAGTAGCAATAATTTTTCTTCCAGCTATTTGACATTTCCATTGCTTCTGGGGTTCAATAATTTCTAACCATGATCTTACGACACATTCGGCATGGTAGCATCAAATATGAGAAGTTCTTGTATGTGAAGCCTAATGGTATTTTAAAATGTCGTTTAAGCAGTAATACAGTTACCCCTTTCAAAGTGGTGTAGACAGGAGTGGTCATGTTCTTATATATTAGAGATGTATATAATCCGGATATGGAGTATGAAGTTGGTGAAGCAGCACCTAAAAAATAAACATATTGTATAAATGACTTTCCTAAGTTACCTCTCAATCTACCAAATTCTCATGCCACCTTTTGCATTGTATAACTGCTATAAAAGTGAACTAACTTCTGATTTGTTCTGGATGCGAGATTTATGTTTCTTTGAAATTTACACTAGTTTTAAGGAGTATAAATAAATTGCAATCGTGACTATTAACCCTTCTAAAATTGGAAATATAATCTTTCATCTTGGTATCTGGTACAGAATCTTCAAAATGAATCGCAAAGAAAACTGGCGTGAGCAAAGTACAAATTCAGCACAAAGCCCAGAGGCAAGGTAATAAAAGACAGTGGAAAGAAAACCAATGATTTTCTAGGTCTTAAATAGCAGATAATTAAATCTTAATTAAAATATCTTAGAAGAACATGGGACGTATGGTCCTTTCTTACAAATAACTGTAAGAACAGAACTTCCATTCACAAGACAATGAACAGCCAAACCACTTACTTCTGTTAAGAGAGTCTATGGTGAAAGCTTCGGACATCCTTAAACCAGATTTGGCTACAGCATAAATTCTGCTTTCCTAACATAAAAGCATAAAAGATTTGATGGTAGACAATTAAAACACAACAACTCCTCCTCTTTTGTTTAGCCTTCCCATAGGCTCCTAGTCTTTGTGTTAGAAACATGTGATAATGTGGTATGTGACACTGTTGGTAAAGCGGTGTCATCAGTAGCAGCTGAAAAATGCATCCTTGTTTTATGTGCCATAGCCACCATACCCATAGTCTGACTCATCCTTCTTTCGCACAATGCTTGCCCCTTACAGGCAACTGCTTTTTAAAAATACTACTATCAAGGGCCAAGGAAGCTACAGAAAGAATACTTTTTAATGGAAGATTTTATGTTAAGAACAGATAAATGCCATTACAGAGGGAACATTTCAACAGTTCTGTGTTAAAAAGCCACACTATGAAAATCTACAATGAAAAAATATGCACTAAAATATATCGATAGAAAAGCTGTTACTTCAACACACTATTCACCTCTGAATCATTAAAAGCGACCGTGGAACTGCAGAACAAGTGAGTGTAGATGGAGCTAAGTTTGGATTTTCTGTTAGAAATGTTAATATCTATATTAATTCCCTGACTGATGGCTTTAAAGGTTTTCTTCGAAAAGTGATCAGTAACTTCCATAATCTGCAGTTGTTGTCAGTCAACTTAATGTCTAGATTGTGAGAGGTACAATGGTTATAGCAACACCACTGACACCAGCACTCTCAAGCTGTGTTGGTATTGAAATAGCTAAATAAGTGCACTCACAAGCATCACATCGCTGGATGTACACAAAAAGACATTTGTAACAGCTGTGACAGGAAAAAAAGTTGTCTTATCTACAAAAATAGTGACTGTGTTTTTCAATGGCTAACATGCTGTACTTCAAATCAAACTTGCTTCTGGGTTTGTTGCCTTCAGTTCAGGTAAGGCCCTGTCTTGTCATCAATCAGAGAACAGAAAAGGTACAGGCAACAGAAAGCACAGAAGAGAAGTATGAAAATGAATTAGTTTCACCAGTAGGGAAAACATTTAGCGCTACACTTACCCAGGAAGGAAATCGATGTAACGGTGGAGTTGGAGGTTTGTTATTAGCCACCTTTCTTGTCATATCACACGATTCCTGGGCTTCAGCAGCTTGTGCTTCAGTACAGTCACAGGTAAACACTCCCTCATCACAGCCAATGTCCATTTTCTCTGAAATAGCTGTATCTTCTCCATCCACCAGATCAATGTCTGTTTCCTGCGGTCTCCACGGACGTATCATGCTTATGGCATTTCTATTTCTACCAAACATTCTATCAGAACTCAGCTGGGGCTGGCTTAAGTGTTTTTTGGCCAGTGCTGAGTTGATACTAAACACATTAGGAATCCGCAACTTTGGAGGTGGCAGATTTGAGGGAGAATCTGACAGCATTGTGCATTGAGAGCCTGCAGAAGTTGCTAGGATTGGGTGTTTGGGTGCTAGAGCAGGGGTTAAAATTGGACTTGGGGTATTTGCCTCACTGGATGAGGATGAATAATCTAGCCTCTGAGACTGAAACTTCTTATTCAGTTCATCTGAAGAACTATCGTGGTCTTTCTTCTTACTTGCAAAGTCAGAGTTGCACTTTCCACCTGGATTGTTCTGGCCTTTTCTTTGGAATTCTTGCTGCCAAGAGTACAACTTTTTGTGCTGAGTCCTCTGAACACCCAAACTCTCTTCTTCAAATAGAGAACTGCTGTCATCAGAGGCTGTCAAATACATTTCACTCCCCACTCTGCTGTACCTCGCATTCTCTTCGGATGTGTGGCTTGAGAGAGTGGACGCACACCTGGATTTCAGTCCTTTAATGTCTCCTCCATCCTCATCCGAGCTCCAGTCACTCCCGGTGGTGCAGGAGTTCTTTGACATGTCACTGTCTATATCTTTGGATGAACAGCTCCTTCTCACATTTTTGTGCTGCTCTGATCCTGAGGAACTTTGTTGCAATGACTTCTGACCTTTATTGCTCTCATGCGCAGGACCAGCAAAGGTAGTTTCCAGGATATCCTTCTCTAGAAGAGAAGTACAATGAGCAGGAGAAAATTACTTTGGCAAACTTGACTGCTAAATGATTTTGTCACTATGTCTGCAAATAGTAAGTGGGTAATCATTTCAAGTACATAAGCACATTTAATTTTTTTTGAATACTGTACGTAATAAACCTTAAGAAAAATATTATAAATGTTTGAATTCAACTGAAGGTGCAACAAGATTTATGAAAAAACTGCAGACATTGCACAAATTTCTAGCCAAACCAAAAATGGCAATAAATGTAAAGATGAGCAGAGTGGACTAAATGTTAAAGTAAACCAGATATGTATGAAAATAATAATAATAAAAAAAAAAAACACAGAAAAAAAGGCAAAACAGAAGTTTAAGAGGGCATAAACATTTAGCTGCTTTATTAAATCTAAAGAAAACTGAAATGAAGAAAAATCTTGACAGAAAAGATTTTCACTAACAAATCAAATATTCTGAGCACATCTGCAGTGTTTATATACAGAAATTTCTTCTGCTAGCTATTACTGTATTCTCAGTGGAGAATGCTTAAGATACACAAGAGTGGCTCATAAAAAATGCTTAGGGAAAGGCACTGTGTTAAAAATAGCTTTGCTTACACTGTTCACTTTTACCTGGTTTTGCAAGAGAGAGCTGTAGCACGTCAGTGAGGCCTACGTGCTCCCCGAGTTAAAACAGATGCTAGAACTAGGGCTTTTCTATGCAGACATTCAAGAAAGTTAATGTTAAATAGCTGGATGAAGCTAAAGTGGATTGGAGAAGACAAATATTTTAATTTAATCCATATTAAATTAATGAAGCCCCAAAAGTTGATCAATTTCCATCTCATCCATCCTAAGGTTTTATTTTTTATCCCTTCCTTTGAAAAAAAATTCTTACTTCAATTTCATTGTCTATAAAATGGCAGTAATACATCCTCATCTTTATAATGAACTTGGTGTCATAGAAGTACACACAATACTAACACGATCTGTTTCAGCTTCAGATTTTCCACAGAACTCAAATTCTAAGGTCAGAAATAGTGCTGTGGGACACAAATGAAGGAGCAGAGAAGGAGTAACAGTCTCCTTCCTGGACTTCGCATTGCTTCAGGGAAGCAGCAAGCGGCAATGGAGTTGCTTATGCTCAGAGTAACATAACAGCACATCAATTTGCTGGCACTACAAGAATTCAGGGCCTGCTGGGGAAATTGTACAAACTGATGAGGGAACTTTTCTCTGGATAGGAGACAATGGTGCAAAAAGCTGCCAGAGACTCCCTTCTAGCTTTTTTTTTTAACCTTGATCAAAATAGTGTCTTAAGTTAGGACACAAAACACTGGGACAGCAGTGGTAGCATAGATAAAAGATAGAGAAATGGGACGGAAGTGAGACTGTAGGCAGGCATAAAAACCGAACAGCACTCCATTGTGGACTGTCAGCCGTGAACTCCACAGGCTTCTGCAGAGCAAACCTGGACCACAACCACTTCTTTCCTTAGCACCCAGAGCACCCATCAGCCTCTGAGTACTACTAAGCAAAGTGTCAGAAGTATTACTGAAACTCTAATGCTCAGAAGAACTTCTTCCTAGCAGTAGAGACTGGCATTAAAGAGGGAGAGAGTACTGCTCGGTACTGGGACCATAGCTGCCTTGGATACATCGTTGCTCATTTTACTGTTCCACCTGGGAATAAAAGGACAGAATACGGGTGACTAAATACCTAGCATGTTTTTGGCTTCACTGTAGTCTGACTCTTTTGGTGAAGACTTGCTTATTTCTTCAAATTTAGGAGATGATTGGGGACTTCTTGCTCTGTTCGAAAAGCATCCAAAAGTCAAACTGCTTAGTCGCTGACATTCTCCAGGTTTTTGTGTTGAAGTAACAGATTTCTTGCCTGTAGCTTCTGAACAATAATAATTCAGAAATGCTGTGTTAATAGGTCTTGGATCACCGTAGTCAAATGTAATAATCACAAAAACATAATCAGAATTCTGATTCCCAGCTAAGCAGTTGCTGGAAAAGCAGGTGCAGAGTGACATTCATCAGTTCCTTAGCAGTGCTAAGATCACCTACCCTGTGAAGAAGTGAAAGCAAAGATCTGACACAAATACCGTAAAATCTTACTGCTTGCAAAGCCTCTTAAATAACACAAAGATGCCTGTTCACCCAGCAAAAACCACTTGCATTTGTTTGCATGTCTTTTTAATAAAAATTAAATTATTGCTTGCCTAACACTTGTACATACAGTCACTGTGAAGTCAGACAATTAATGCTCATTGAAATCTTTGTGATTTTATAGAATATTTCCATTACCTGGAGGCACAAATCAATAGGGTATAGTAACATGTACACTGTATATAGATAATTTAAAAAAAACTTACACATTTACCTTGCAGTTTAGATTGTACTGTTTTCATCTCTTTCGTTTGCTTTTGGTTGATCAAGCGAAGGTTCTCATTTTCCACCTCTAACTAAAAGCACACAAATTTAATCTCATCCATTGGTGAAACATTTCTGAAGTCATTACATCACTTAAGATTTTCCCTGCATTTCTGCTGTCTTAAGATGAAGTTGTTTCAAATACTGACCTGCAATCTGCTGCCTCCCTTAGTGCCTATGCATTTGTTTTTTTCTGAACAATGAAATTCCCTGAATGATTATTTGAACAGCTGTGTGTACTCTTGTTAAAAACATTGCCACAAGTAAACAAACCCAAGACTATTTTAATAGTGCAAATAATTAGGAAAAAAGGAATCTGCATTGTCATGTTCGATAAAAGCAGAGGGCTAGAATTACACACCAACTCTTGTGCTATTTGGCAAACCCAAGCAGAGGAGCTGAAGGGAACGGTGGTACCAAAAACTTTGCCATCGTAGCAAAATGTTTACACGGAGCACAACTACAGGAAGAAAAAGGCCCACCAAGCCATTGCTGTAGCCCACTACCAGGAAGGAAGGGACGTTGGTCCAAACCTCTGCTCTGAATCAGGAAACGAAAAAACTTGAATCTGAGTGCCCAGTGCCACACAAAAGGGAACCATTGATTCTACCTTCCAGTGGGTGACACCTCACCACAGCTGTGAAATTAGTTTGAGATCCTGCATGTTTCAAGCTAAGTAAATAATTTCAGTCCTATTTCATTTTGTCCAAACTGTTTTGAGATAATTTCAACTAAACTTAATTCCATTTTTATTAAATGGTTTTAAAAACTCTCCTTGCAGACTAATTGTTAATGCTATTTCTACTTATTAAGAAATAATAATTTAATTGGTTTTTAACTGGAGTGAGCATAATTTCCAGTTAACCACAAGAGAACAGGAATTTAACTTTTATCGCCAATTTTAAATTCTATAAATGCAGGGAGTAGAACGCACAGCTGCATACCAAAACTGGCAGCCTCAGGCAGGGCTGAGATGGTTTTCTCACCACAGCAGAGCACCAAGAGAGACAGTTGGTCTCTTTTGGGAACAGAGCCAACACCGATGGAACTATTCATGACTAAGTGTACAGTGGGCACTGGAAAATAAAAAATGATGAGTCCTTTTTCTGCCCCAGCTGATTTGTTCAGCTTTTGGGGGATTATTCACTCTTTAGGAATCTGCTGAAGTGAGCTAAATTTGCCAGCTAATCTCTCTCATTAGTGGAGATAAGTAGACCTGCCAGGGAGGAATTCTGAGGGCTCTGTCCACGGAGCCAGAGATATAGTTAACCAAATTAGACATCAGAAGTTAAGTGGCATGGACACTTTTGCCCTCTGCGCTGTTGATTTCAGTTTTCAGCTGTCAGGGAACTAACAATGGAACTGAGAAGTGTGTTTTGACTGTGTTCTGTTTCCTGTATGGTACCCATTGTAGCAAGAGTTATACCTCATGGAGCTTGACTGTCACCCATTCTTTTATTTTAGCTGCTTTTTCTTCTATGATTTTTGCTTCTTGCAGTCTTATTTGCTTCTGGAAAAAAAATAAAAAATTGACACAAGTATGTTTTTCACTGAGTATTCCAGTCTGCCTGAGTCGTATCTTCAGAAACAAATCCTAAAGTTGCCTTCAAGAAATTCAATCCCTTGGGTGATACATGGTGATTTTTTAAAAAATTATTAACAGGCCCATCAGAGAGGCTGCTGTTTCTCTGGAGAAAACTTTTCAGAGGAGACACAGAAAAGGAAGAACATCTTGGCCCTTTTAAAAATTGGATGATCTTTCAGAGTAAGCCAGAGCGCAATCTGCAAGTGAATAAATCTTATTCAAATGACATACTCCTAATGGGAAACTCTTCAGTCAAACAACAGCTAAAATTCTAAACTTTCCTGTCCTTTATTTATCTTAGTTCTTTTATATTTTCCGTTTGCATAATTAAGAATGGAATTGATGCTCATATTTTGTAACACAGTTATTTCTAACCTGTTCTTCAAGTTGTTGCTCCAATTTTTGTATTAAGTCATTTTTATCTTGAATCAGGGTCTCCAGATCTTGACATCTCTTATACAACCTGTTTTCTGATTCGCTTGTTTGAACATTAGCTGCTTTTAACTTTTCTTCCATAACCTGCACCTATTTGGAAAGTCAAACATAAGACTTTAAGAAACAATATAACAATATTCCACGTTAAAGGTAATAATTTAATCACAAAATGGATTGTTAAAATTGCCCCCCACACTTACAATTCAAGGTAATCCGGCAAAGTTCCGAACCATGTATGAGAAGAAATGCCACAGTTTGTTATGTTACACTGTTAGAAACGCCAGTGTGGGAAGACTGCAACTTATGTACAGGAAGCTATTCTTAGGCTTAATGAATAGTGGCTAAAAGATACCTGGCTTGTAGTCAGGAATATTTTCTAACTCCAAATCAGTACATTCTTATTCTTACAGTTTTCAGTTTCTGTCTGTCCCACAATAGGAATGATTTTTAGAGAATACACAGATGTTTGTAAAATAGATCACTGTTTCCCTTTTATTTCCATGTACATATCAAAGACCTAACATGTGTCAGCAAAGCAGTTCATTACATGCATCTATTCTGGATTTGCTCTGTTAACTTTGACTTTACTGAACTGAACTGAACAGTGAGCAAAGAAAGGTGTTAGGACCTCTCTGGGAAGACAAATCAGTAGATGTAAAAGGAAACCGTCTTCTCCCTTCTGAGCAATACTCAGCACAAACAGCAATTTACTATTCCATGTGCATAGGTAGCAGGAGTATTTTTCAGTGTAGATATACCTGCTGAAAAGCCCTCTCTGCTTGACGTTCAGCATCTATAACTTGTCTCTCAAGCTGCTGCATCTGTAGGTACAGAAAAGCATACAGTAAAATGGCCATGCCTTCTGCCCGCTGCCAGAAATACCACAGTGAGACGTATTTTCATGGTCTGCTTTGGAATAGAAGATGCATTGTGAACAGGAGCATAAAACAAATAAAGAGAGAAACTGTGTGTCAGACTGGGGAGATGACAGACTCATGATTAGGACCACATTAAAACACTGTTAAGATTCTTCTAAAGAAAAATATTTAGTACAACCCTTCTTCACGGTGTAACTTTGTGGCTGCTGTATGACATCCTGCTTTTTTTCCTTGCTACTGAGGTAGAAATCCCTTTGACAGTACCCCTAGAAGCCTCCCTGTAAAGGCTTATTGTCTTAGAAAGCACCAAGCTCCTTCAGGTCCTTCCAAAACTAGCACGAGTAAAGGGTACTCAGCACATTTTACAGTTTGGCTGTTTATTCTTCCTAAGTTGACAAATTTAGCTTTGTTTGTGCTACGAGGACTGTTCCAGACGAGAAGGGGGGTATGCAGAGAAGTGACACTCCTGGCTCGGGTGCAGCAGAGAACTAGATGTGAAAAGCCACAGCAGGAACAGGTGAAGACAGGGACCAGCACAGCATGGAGGAGTGCAGGTCCCTTCTGAGAGGCAGGAGACCCTGATACGTCATGTTATAATGACCCTAACAAACCACTGTCTCCACCTTTGCCCTGAGCCTCTTAAACCCCCTGCCTTTTACATAATTTATTTAGAAACTTAGAATTTCCAACAACGTGGGACAGAGTAGGCCAGAAAGAAACTCTTTGGTAACATTTTGTGAAGAGCTCTCTAGTCTGATTTAGGTGAACAACAGAATTATGACTATTTTAAAAAGTAGAGTATTGCAATCCTAGTACAAAATACCTAAGGAAAGGATTGTATTATTCCATAATTTAAGGACTGGAGATTGGTTCTCAGGAAATACCTACACATCGACCTCAGTTCATCTGAGAAAGATGAAACACCAAATACTTAACGTTGAGATACTCAGTATTCCGCTTCAAAATTGTTCATAGTAAACCATATGATACAAATAACGGAATGAAAACCATTTATTCTGTCTCCAGTCTACTGCTTGGCTTTAAAATAATTAGTTTCATTTGGTACTGTTTGTACTCTATTTCTGGCATCTTTCACTTTCTCTTTTTTTGTCCTCTCTCCGATTATGTTGTCAATCACATGAAGTAGTTTTGTGTACTCTGAGCACCTCATCCAGACAAGGACACAGAGTCATCCTCTTCTATCAATCAAAAAAAATGAAAAAGGAGAAAATGAGTTCTCATTAACATAAGAAAAACTGTGACTGACCTTCCACAACTTTCTCTTTTGACACAAAAACTTGAAGTCTAAATTGTAACACCACCCCGCACTGCTGATACAAGAGTGACAAACGTTAGGCCACACACATGGTCTCTGAAGAGCTGTGTTGGAGGAATAAGGCCCTAAGGAGATGACCCTCCCCGTCGTTCAGGTACTAGTAGACTGGGCAGACAGGGAGATGGAGATGAGCCTCCACTGTTGCTCTGTGGCCACATGTCTTTAATTCCATATTTGTAAAACTTAATGTTCAGGGTTTACATTTGAGTTTAATTCATAGAATTTTGAATTCTGAGGTTACTTTCCATGTCTGCTTTGTCTTTATGTTCAAATGAAAGTTTAGCTTACAAAATTCACTTTAATAATGTCATTTTTATGACATTTCTTTTTAGTGAGTTGTGGATTCAAAAATTGAGGTTATTTCTGAATATTTGGACAGCTAACGCTCCACTGTGGTAAAGCACTATGCTAAACCAAGTAGAAGAGTGGGTATTATACCAATAATAAACATTGTATATACTCTGTAATAGTTACTAGTAATTTGTCATAATGGTAATGTTATGACAGAAGCCTCCTTCAGGTATTTCTAATGTGAAATTTATTGTTGCTGCTCAGTAGCAAGTTGCTCATCAATTTTCAATCAAGCAATTTGTAAATGCAGCTGATTACCACAGCAGTACTTGGTAAATTATTTCTGTCCAGTAAGTGCCATTCATTTCAGCTGTAAGGTTACACAAGAAACCTAGCGTATTCCACAAATGGAGATAAAACCTGGGAATGCTGCTTGCCAGGCCCATTCAGCTGCCGGTGCAGCTCAGCTGGCTCAGCCTCATCTTAAACTGAAAGCCAAAAGTCTCTCTGGCAACCCCTAATGACCACCGAACCACTGCACGAGCACTGTGCAGCAGCATTGCTCCTGTGCACAACAACTGGAGTTCTGGATGGTCCAGTGCAGGACAGACCTAAGCTCCTTCTGTGTTTCCACACTAAAACTGCAGGATGCACCTTTTGCTAGAAATGCACGCTCTTGCACAGGCCCTGGGGCACATGTTCATGCCGTCTGCTGGGACAGAGAACAGAACTGGAGGCTGTTGTCAGGATGAGTGTAAAGCTGGAGCCAGAGTAGCTGAGAGAATAACTGCTAAGAAAAACAGCATTCAGAGAATAACAATGGAAGAATAGGGTTTCTTTTTGCTTCTTTAAGAGTTAACTATTTCAAGAAGATATGTTAAGAAGCTTTGGGTGATCTCACAATATAGATGCATCAAACAGCTGCCTGGCAGCTATTAAATGTGTTATCTGGAAATTTTCTAAAGGGTCTTCAACTTATTTTTGGAGTCTCCTGTACAAACACAGCAAAACAAAGCAAGCTTTTATTATTTAGCAAGTATGGAATACCACAGTTACCCAAGATTAGCATGTATATCACAGTTATATTGGCTAACTTCTCAAGAATTTGATGCCACATAGCAAATACATCCTGATCTTCCCTTTACTTAGGGCTTATTTAGGTTTCTTTTGCAGTGTATGCTGTAACAATAATGAAACTTAGAAAAAAAATATTTTTTTCCATTTGCATAAATAATTTCTAACCATAAAATGGTTTTGCCAAAAAATTAACAAATGAAATTCAGTTCTTTTCTTCTACTCTATAGGGAAAAAAGGACTGCTTTACAATACTCTAAAGGTTATCAAAATTGTTGAGCAAAAACTGGAACTAGTTCCAAGAGGAACACTTTCTCTTCACAAAGAAGACCTAGCCTTACATCTTCCTTTTTAAGGTAGCAGGCAGTTTCATCACAATGATCACAGTGTTACTGTGTGTGAGAGAGGCAGGAGAGAGAGAGGTACGGGGAAAATACTTGAGTGGACCAATTGCTCATCATTTAAATCAAAAGCCATGCTTTGAATTCCTCAAGAATAAAATGCAGTGGTAAATTCTCTTTACCCAGTGATTTTGAAGACAATTTCAGCTAGCTTATGATCCTCAAATAATAAAAAAAAGTAAATACTAATTTTAGTTAACCTCAAGATGAAAAAGGCAGGTAACTGTAGCCATACCACATTTCAAAGCAAAGGTTGGTATGATTTACAGATGCAGAAGAAAGAACTAACTATGGCTGCAACTTGTATATTGATGACCGACTCTGACTTTATAGAGAAAGTGATTCGAAAAACATCCCACCAGCTTCTTTTAATATGCATCGATGCAAATCACCAGCATCAACAGAATTAAATGGAATGTATCTGCTGTTAGGGTAGACAACTCTTGAATGAACTGAAGTCTATAGCCTCAGCAGACACAGAGTTGGCTGCCTAGGAGAAACACGTGGGGCCAGCATGACATTGGGAACATTTGGTACATTAAGTGTGTTTAAGCTGAATTTTCTATGTCCTGAAGGGGACAATGACATAATGTTCCAGTTCAACAAACCTCTGTCAGGGAATATTCTTGTCACATACATCTGTGGTTGGCTCAGGCTCTTTCCAACATTCATTAAGGACTCAGAGGTCTCCTGTGACAATTTATACTGGTCTTGGTTTTATACTCTTAAATATAAAGCATAGATGTCTTAGACACAGGACACACGTACTGACTGAAGAACAGTATCAACACAGGTACAGAAGAATAGATTGTCAGTTTAACTTGTAGTTTCTCCTTCTGTTTCCAAGTGTAAAAATCCTGCTGCATTTTTCAGAAAATGTTAGTGCATACTGCATTAATTATCTGAATTATGGAAAAAATATCTATTGTTAGAAACAGATTTGGTTTTAAACTTAGTAAGGAAATAACCACTCTACATCTGACATTCATCAAATTGAGCTATTTTTGTTGAAGCAATGAACAGAGGAATGCCACATGTGGATCAATACTGGATGCTTTGAAGAAATATAGCAGCGATAAAACCAAAGAGGTGTACTGCCCTGGAGGTCTGGTCATTGAAGCTCAACACAGTCAGCTGGTATTTTGTGCAATAGAAAAACAAATTATATAGTGACTTTTTTAAAGTTCACCTAGAAGTTTCAATGTTCAACACACATTTTTTTTGCAAGTAAACAAATGTGTATTAGAACATCTACTGCATTAAATCTCATCTACTTTTGCAATAAAAAATACTTCCTTTGTATGCATATATGTGTTTATATGCTTTCATTTTTATACATATATACATCATTGCTCCTCTAATACACATTATAGAAAAATTACAGCACTACCTGGATACGTCCTGATACTTCCAATCATTAGTTTGTAATTCAGAAGGAAGTATTTTATTTTAGAAACTTGATAAAAGAAAATATAAAAGTTGCTGGAATTCTCTCATTTTTGACATCTGAAAATGTCTGTCACTGATAGGAGCAAAAAAAGTAATTTTTTACCCAAGTCAGTTTCCAGTGTAGCAACTTGTCCCATTCACATTTTGAAGTTAGGTTATAGTCAAGACAAAATACAGTATCTCCTCATTTTTAGTATCATAAACACTGCAGTTGTATCATGTAGACTTTTTAGATGTCTTAGTGCATGGCATTTTGAAATAAATCCAGGAAAAAATGCAATGACTGAAGAGGAAAAAAAAAAAGAAAAAAGGCAGCATTTCTCTGTAAGCCTTTCAAAGCATGCTGATAATAGGTCAGTTTTCAGAAATGAAAAATGAGTTAAAACTGCATGTTTGTGAACCCAAAATGCAGCCTGTCTGTTGATTAAGTGCAGAACTTTCATGACATGAGAGTGGTATATTTAGTCTGCTTTTTTTTTTTTCTTCTTGCATTTCGATTTTTCTATTCAGCCTTGTCTGAAAAAAAGTCCCAAACCATCTGTGGTTGAGAAATAGTGTTCCACATAAAAAGAAAAGCAGTAAATCTGTCCATTCTAAGATTTAGTGCACTATCAGTCCTCACACCACACAGGGCTTACCAAAACTGAAGAAACATGTAGCCTTGACACTGGATGGAAGCAGCAATGTTGTACAGAAAGCTCTTTAAAGCTTAGACTAGAAGCAAAGAGGTTTGATCAGAGGAAGTTACTGCTGTGAGCCTGAGCAGCATTGTGCCTTCCTACGTTGCTGCTTCCATACCAGGAATGACGTCTGCAATTGCATGACCTCATATGAGAGTTGGTTGTTTCTATACATAGGCAAGAAGGGAAACAAGTAATAGGCACACCTACCACTGTCCTTCAAAGGAGCACGCAGATACAGGCAGGTGATAAGAAACACAGGCTGGCAATTTTCCAGATTGGCTAGAAAAGGATTTGGAGCTGCCTTCTAGGAGAAGCTATAGATAGAAAAGACCTGACTTTTTACGTGGTACTTGATAAGCTTACAAATGGCTTGAAGAACATGCCTGCCAGCTGTTCTAGAGCACTGCTTGCGACCACAATTCTCCATTTTGGTTCTACATTCCTCTGTTACCTTTCCTTAAGGACAGAGCAGGTACTGCTTAAAACCAATCACCTGTTTGTCAGTGGCTTTATCACCCTCAGTTTTCATGTTTACAAACATGCTTTGTCCAATCCATAGAGTTGTACAGCAAGAAGTGATAATAAAACTGTTTTAGAAGCACAACTTATTCTTTTTACAAAAAGGTCTCTCTTGTGGTGGTTTAGCTTAAGAAAACAGTGTAGAGTTCCTCCTACTTCCATAACTCATTTATTAAAAAGCTGACTGGATACGTTCCATCTGTATTTTCCAGCACCATTCCTTCTGTCCAGGCACTGGTTTCTCTTTTATGTATCATGTAGCTTCCATAAGGCCAGTGCTAAATGTTCATAAACTACAATAAGCTTTAAAATAGCAATGGACAAATTAAGCTACAGGCAAAACATGTAAGGAATAAATGTGTAAAACCATGGTACTAATATTTCCCAGGAAAAAAATAACAAGGAGTGAATTTGTAAAGAAGAAATTAGTACATGCATTGGATAAGATGCACTTTGTTCTTACAGGATGACTTTTTATCCCAAAGGCAACACGATAATTAGAAAGGCTTATCTTTCATATAACAGCTTTGCATTTTAACTGATTAAGTGAAGTCTATCTTGTCTCACAAAACCTGGAAGTGATACTTACCTACCTATATCCACAAAATGAATGTCAGTAAAAAACAAAATTGAAAACTCTGGCAAAGCGTTTCCTTAGAATAAGATGAAACTTAAAAACAACTTCTCAAACGTGTAGATTTAGTCACCGAAACAAACAACTGTTTTCTGAACCCAATCTCATTGTTGTTACTACTATGACTACTGCTGGAGAGGGTCCAGCGCAGAGCCACCAAGATGATTAAGGGAGTGGAGCATCTCCCTTATG
>VXAV01008076.1:159108-171377 GCA_013399715.1 Alectura lathami | reverse complement strand
ACAGTGAGGGTGACAGAGCACTGGAACAGGCTGCCCAGAGAGGTTGTGGGGTCTCCTTATCTGGAGACATTCAAAACCCGCCTGGATGCGTTCCTCTGCAATCTGATCTAGGTGTTCCTGCTTCGGCAGGGGGATTGGACTAGATGATCTTTCGAGGTCCCTTCCAATCTCTAACATTCTGTGATTCTGTGATTCTGTGATACAGATTTCTCAAAATAGGCCAATGCCCACAGTAAGAAGGCTCAAATGTTCCTTGTGCCACTCAGAACAAGCATGGTGAATTTTCTTTGCTACTTTACTGGCTCATAATATATGGAATTTTACCATTTGTCATTCCTTCCCATATGAAAAAAAAAATAAAAAAAAATAAAAAATTAGATGAAAGCTACAGCCTTATTCTTTCTTCAGATCCTATCTGAATGCCCGCTTAGGTTATGACTACTGCAAAACTCAGCTTAGTGCTCACAACCCGGAAGCTCACAAGCTGCCACTGTTCAGTGCAGTCTCGTCATGCAGTCTCATTTTTTCCTCCTCCCACCTTACCTATTTTTAGATCAATGATTAGGTAAAAAGCTAGAATTTTCATGAGCAAAGACGGCAGTGTCAACTGTTCCTCTGCAGATCTTCTATCTAACCAACTCCTTCTCTTCATTTTATCTGTGTTCAGACTGAGAACTGTGGTCAGAATTATGGAGTGCAAAAGCAATTTTGGTTTATATGCGTATGTATCTATGTATACATATACACATAGCAATCTATTCACTCGTACTCTTTTGTTCTGAAGACTGCTGATAATGCCGCAGTCTTGCTCTCCCGAATCACAGTCCAGTCCACTTCTAACTACAGGAACTTCCAGCACTACTCTCCCAGGTAGGCAAAAGGCAGTTCTTAATGGCAAATCTCACTTAACTCTGCTCCATAGTTAGTTCTCATGACCTATGTTTAGCACAAAATTGTCCTTAGACAAAAATTATCATTCTCCATCTGTTCAGTCTCCAAATGATCAGTCTCAAAATTTTTATCAGTCTCCATCGCAAATCTAGTTTTACCACTGAGCTGTATTTTTCTTTCAAGTTCTTTTCAATATTTGAAAATGATGTTAAGAGTATTTAGCACAAACAGCCTTCCTAGTGCTTGCTGAATGTGTGAAAAGTACATATGAAAACCGGTATTTTACATTTCAGACAAGTTCATTATAGTAAAACAAATGTTTTCTTCTGGAAAGAATATAAATTAAAATATGGAATAGAAAAGCCCAAAGAGGGAACTCTTAAACAGAATTAGTAGTCTCAGACAGCTGCCAGTAAATACACAGAAAAGTTAAATTCAGCAGTGGGATTTGGGGAGGCCATGCAGTGAAGGTCAAATAAGCAGCATGTAATGTAGGCTGAATAATTAGTTTGTGCTTTTCCCAACCTCAGCTTTTCCTAAGGAGTTTTCAGGACTTTCCTAAGCCTGGTAAAATGGGAGGAAAGTTCACTCCTTCTGGCTGTCTTCTTTTCCAAGTCAGGTCTCATCCTGACAGTTAAGTTGGAGAGACACAATCCAATGCAGACATGTAGACCTCCACTCTAGCAGAAGCAGACATTACCTTAACATTCAAAATCTTGAAAGAAGTGAGGATAGTGTTTTAACAATACGTAAGAATGTACCAAGGCGCATGGTGGTGGGCAGGGAAAAAGTCTCACGTAGCGCTGAAAACAGTAACAGAAATGTACCAACATCTGGTTTTTCATCTCTGTGGAAAGGCAGTTTGCTTTGTTTTGAATGTTGTACTGCGGTTGTGGAACTTCTGCAACTTTTGCTGAATTGTGAGTTCTGATCACAGCCAGAACATGAGTATCTAAAATGGGAGGCCTTTTTCCATAGCACTGTCTGAGAGGTGACAGCTGTCCCATCAGAGGTATCAGTCAAAAGTCTACTTGCCAAAGTACAAAGGTATTTGCCTGACTTGATTGAAACAGAATTTACTCACGAAATTAAAGGTTGTAGGACCTAGAGAACACGGATGCTACAGCAGCAAGCAATTGCAGAAATATAAGGCAGCATAATGCAGTCTGAAGACATGACAGCAGATATTTAAAGCCTGAAAATACTCTCTGAGGGAATGAAAATTAATTGCATGATTTGTAAGTGCAAAAAGAGTTCCCTCCAGAAAAAAAAAAAAAAAAAAGGGAGAAAAAAAACCTCTTGTAGCATCTTCAAGATCTTAGATGGGTTAAGGATCTGCACAGTGCCTGCCCACTATCACAGCTTCCACAACATCCACCAATTGCCCCATCTCACGTGGACTGAACAAAGCTGATGACCCTGTCTCCATAACACCAGCAGGAAGGTATTCATCCTCCGCCCTCACAGCAAGGGCTGTGCTCTTTCACACCATTAGACAGCCTGGCTCCTAGGAGAGCAACTGCAACTGATTTATTGCTTCCTGAGCTCTCTTCATTTTTTTTTTTTTTTTTCTTCCTCCATCTTCACCCTCCTTAGAAAGAATATAGGCTTAAGACATACAAAAACAGTGGAACAAAAAAATGCTCACTGCAATAGAAGCATGGCATAGAGTTAGTAATAGACAAAGGATAAAAACAGAGTTACAGTGGAAAAGGTATGGGTATTAAAAAGGCATAAACAAACCCAAGACTCCTACCATACAAGCTTTTAACTTTTATTCTCTTCAACTACTAGATGTAATTATTAAGTCATACAAATAAACATTAAGTCCTCTCAGTGTGAGCCCTCTCCAAAGCTCAATTCACTCTGCATAGATGTGAGCAGGAGCTGACCCAAACGGAGTCTAGTGCGAGGCCAGAGGCCAGGCAGCAGTCTTGCACTCTCCTTGTACACTGGTTTAAGTCATCAGCAGTGAGACCTGCCACCAAGGCCAGCAGGGCGTTTATTACTTCAGCTGACTCAGTAATCCACCCTGAGAGCTTTCTTCTGGTCTCTGGGGATCAACTAATGTAACAAGTGGCACATGCCTTGGCACTGCAGCTCACTCCAAGGCAGGTGAAGATCCCGGCCTGCTTCCTCCAGGGCCAGCTGCCCACGGGCACCATGCGGCGCCGAGGGCCCGCCCAGGAACAGCTCAGAAACCCACGTGTCCTCACGCCAGAGCAGGCAGCAGCGCAAAGCCTCCCTCTCACAGAGCAGAAACACCATTTGGGTGGGCTGCCACACAGCCCTTGCACTGCTTCCAACACTTTCAACTGAAGTGCTCTCTCCTCCCCACGCAGCAAGGGTGGCAATGTCTCTGGGCACCAGGGGCGCCAAGTGGGGCTCGGGGTGAGCCCCAGCCCAGCACCGTGCTGGGCCAGGGACGCTCTGGAGCAGCATGGGGGCAGCTGCCCTAAAATCCCTCAGCCTGAGGCCAGGGTCACGGCTCAGTCCTGAAGCATTCGTTCAGATGTTATTTGTCCGAATTATGCTCCATGGCAAGAGGTATTTCTAAGACCAATAAGAAATACTGAAAAATAACCTTCATATGAATAATTTTGGTACTATGGTACTTTGCTCCCTTTCACTTTACCCTCCATAATCCTTTAAATGCAAATGCAAATACTCCTTGTGCTTTTTCACAATCTTCACACTGGCAATCACTGAGCAAGTCAAATGCGTTAGGGACTGTACCTCTGAAAACATCAATCCTTAAACTGTCCTGCCACGGGTAACAAAGCACGGCTAAACAAAGCATCTGCTTTGTTTTGAAATGGCAATTGATATCCCATTAAAAAGTCTGTGAAGTGAATAAAAATATAGAAGGGCATGGATTCAGCTGCTGGTTTGTAAGCCTCAAAGTCAGGGATGTGTTATGTTTTGGAACATGTTGGAAATAGTATTTGGCCTAAAAATTCAATGTTCACAATCTGTACAGTAAGTATGAATATTACTGCATTTGTCATGTACACGCTTGGCTGCCAGCTGAGCATGTATGCAGAGAATAAGGTTAAAAAGCAAACCTATCTATACACATGTGAAAATAATCCTCTTCCTTCATCATTTGCATTTTCTGCAGATCATTCAAAGCACAAAATAATGGTCCTCAGCAAGGAAACAATCCTGTAAACACTCATGTAACTGCTGAGTGTTACCGGATGCTCCATAATGCAGCATCAGGGACAGTGCCATATTCAGTCCCTACAGTGTCAGTGCAGGCTACCCAAGAGCAAGTTTCACAGCTATGCAGTTCTCCCACCAAGATGATTTTAGTGCTAGGAAAAATGCCACCTTTACACCTGATGTTACATGCATATTTCAGGTGAAAAATGTACTCACTACAATAAGAATGAGGGGGACCAAATTTTCCTGTGAAAATGCTAGCAAGGAGCTGAACTTGCTGTCCAACACAGTAATCTTTTATTCAATAGAGGTTTTTTAGTAAATTCTTCATACGCATAAGACTCAAGCTGCATTAAATAGAGGCTTCTACTTAAAGCTCAGTTCCACAGACATCCTAAATTTGGCATACTAGGGATACTTTCTACATCATTCCTGGAATTCCTTTAAAGACCTCTCCCACTTACAGCAGCAGCTTCTGCTTAAAACTCCAACAAGGTCTCTTTCTTGGCATGTTAGATTTATAAATATAGACTCTTTTCTTGGCAAAATGAAAACAAATACAAAACTCAGGCAGATAAACAGCAGTGAATGGATTCGTTCTCTGAAGACATTCTATATTCCTTTGCTCCTTTGTCTCTTCCTTGAGTTCATTACAGATTTACAGTTCTAGTAGCCATAGTGCTGAAACAATTAGAAGGCAAATTTCTCAAACTCATCAACTATGGGGGTTCAATGAAGAGTGCTGCCTGGACTTTTTAAAAAAATAAATAAATTAGTTTTTTCAAAACTAGAACACATCTGTTATAAAAATATACTAAAGACTTCCTTTATTGATCAAACATTTATTTGCAAAAGCACTGCTAAAGAAAATGACTTTGCAAAGATACTTTATTTTGAGTGTATATAAAAAAAAAAAGTATTTCAGTTAATTCCATGTCCAAATATATTTACAAAAGCTCATAGGTCACAGACAGAAATATTGAAAAAGGATAGATCTAAACAAACCCTTACTAAAACCTGGCTTTAGACACATATAAGGAAAAAATGCAATAGTAGTTCCTGACAAGTGACACACATACTGTGGTATAACAACATAAACTCTTTTTTCTGATTCAGCCTTGAGAAGATGTCTCAAATACATGCAGGAGAAGGCTAGGAGAACCGCTCCTGTAACTCGTTGATATTACCTTCCTGTAGAGACCACCTCTTTTGTCACAGTACCACTCTCACTCTGTTTTCTGCAACAATTACATAAATGACATAATTTATTACCCATGAGGGTTTTACATCTGTCATGCTATAGGACTGTGATTTCTCTTGCTGTTTTGAAGTAGAATACTCTCTGGTGCTATTGTTCAATGTATGAGTACACATTTCATAGCACAGACATGATTGCAAGCAAACCACAAATACAGACGTACGCTAATCAATGTAAGGGAGTGAGAATTTGTGTGCTTTGCAAATTAGAACTTGTTTCATTCTGTAACAGGTAATAATCTAGCAAGGAGCTGTAAAGACTGATGTCAGTTTGTGTTTTCCTGTTGTCACTAATACCAAGATGCCCATCAAGTACTGGCCAATCTGTTTTTCATTATTCACTTTGCTGTTTTCCAAATACATTTTTGAGTAACAATTCCATGCTGTTTAATGCCAAAATCATGTGAATACACTTTTCCCTTTACAAAAATGAGAATTGTTTGTATATTTTGGAATTTTAAAAATAGGTGAAAAATATTGGATCATTACAAATGAAACCAGCATGCAAATAAATACCACTATGACTTCAGTGCCCACTTTGAAAATGGTTGGTTTTCAATCACACAAGACTGATAAATCTGCAGATGATTACGACTCAGTTTGTCGAGCTCTGAGCAGTTTGCTTGATGCATTTCCCAAATGAATTTCAGTTTATGAATGAAGCATTGATACTAGAAAAGATTGATATTAAAAAGTCAAAGTGACAAAGTGAGGAGAAGGATCTTTTTTTTACTGAAGTCTGCTAATGCTCTGTTCTGGAGAGCACTATATTAAATTATCCCAGCTGAGTACTTGTTGGACCCATGATCTTCAATGGAAAATATTTCTCTCATTTTCACCTCCGGTAAACACTTAGCTTTTTGTAAACATTCCAAAAAAGTTAAGGCAAACTAAAACAAGAGGGCAATAACATGACAAGTGCTTAAGATTTTTTTTCTACTTTGGAGTAATGTTTTTCACAGATAAGAGAGAATCAGTCATTTTCCTTTGACTGCATTGTTTCAGGCACAGTGCTGAAAACCTGTGATTTTATCCCTTGCCTTCTGGTTTTTTTACAGCATGACTTCTGAAATGATAAAATACATTTCTTTTAGTTTAAGGGCACATTTCTAACAGCTAAGAGCCTGGGAAGGCAAACTGTAAAGGAACAAAGCGAACATTCAAATAAAAGGAATTCAAAGGTTATTTTTAAAATCTCCTTATTTTTTAACACAGATGGTTTTGCCAAGTGCTGTTGATGAATCTTAACTTTTTGGTTGCCAAAATTCTAATCAGCAGCAGCTGCATGAAACATGGTAGTTATGGCAGCTGGAAAGTCCCTAGAAAAGTCACATCTAATGTTTAGCCACTTGTCTTCTACCCCAGTTGGTAGCGATCCAAATGGGGTACGCAGCAGAAGATCCATATGACATCTGACAGCCCTGACTGCGTAACATCCCATAATCTGCTGACCGTTACAACAGAGGGCATTACACTCTTAGATAGATGTTCTCCTCTAAGGTTGCTGGGCCCTGGTAACTGGAACGAAGGACACAAGAAGTTTTCCTTTCTTTTTTTAATAAGATGAGATCTCAAAGGATGCCACTGATGCAGCTGATCGCCCTTTCAAATCCCAACATTCTGCAATACTTGTTCAACGAGAGTTTACCATGTGGTAAAAAATTAGTTCTGCATTACACTGCTTCCTCACAGCAATATTCTTAGTCATGCCAAAGCAGACATATTTGGAGTTTTAACTCTAAAAATTAAATTCCAGCGGAACTCAGTATTATTACACAAAGGTTTTACACTGCTGTAGATTATAATGATCACTTCAATAAAAGAGTCGTACTTAATGAAAAAAGGTCCGACCCAGGAAATACTATAGTCCTTTCCTCCAGCTTTATCAATATCAAGCTAAAGCTTTATACCTCCACAGAAGAAAGAAGGGGGTGAACAGATAAAATCAATAGTAACAAATTGCCAGGGCCAAATGACATCCAGACAGTAACTGGATGATATCATTGAACCAGCTACTGATCTGTAAGTCTGTAGTGAGAGTTTAGTGGAAACTGTAAAAGAATAATCAGGGGGCACAAGCTAAAGGATGATATACCATGCAAAGTCAAAGCGGCTCTTCCCAAGAGGACTGTTAGGTCACAAAGCAATTGGAGTGCTTTGAGGGAATCGCCCAGCCTGCAGATAAGAGAGATCAGCCTCAGGTAATGTGTCTTTTGCAAAGTGTTTGAAGGAAACAAACAGCCACAGGGTAAGAGGAATATACCTCCATGAACTGCCTCAGCAATCAAAACGGTAGGGACTGGTTACCTCACACAGTGATGGGAGGCCATCAGTGGAGATCTGCAAGGATTTGTTCATGGCGCGTGATGCTCAGCATAATCACAGGCATGTGCTAACGGGCACTGCACAGTGCAGCCACACAGCTCTTGGACGGCATTTTGTTCTTGCGGATAATAGGATCTTTCTGATGAGAAAGACTTGCAAGAAAGTCCTTACACATTTCAGCGACCAGTCAATAAAATAAAAAACGAAGCATAACATTGAAATCTAAAGGACTTTGTCTAAAACCTGGAACTGTGACAGACACCTCTGTGAAAACATTCTTGATGGTCAATTTAGCTGTCAAAGTAAACAAAATCTTAAACACTATTAGGAAAGAAACAGAGCACAGAGCACGTGTATACGTTATCCTTCATTCTTCATATATACACATGTACAAGTTTTTCCTGCCTGAGTACTGTTTAGTTCTTGTCCCACCAAAATGCAGTAAAATGGGAATGATTCAGAGATGAGTAAGTGTGGATGCTAAATGTATCTATGGCTTTAAAAGGAGAAGAATAGATAAATCCACAAATGAGAAGCACTAACTTAAGTGTAGAAAACTA
Source organism: Alectura lathami (assembly GCA_013399715.1). Taxonomy (NCBI): domain Eukaryota; kingdom Metazoa; phylum Chordata; class Aves; order Galliformes; family Megapodiidae; genus Alectura; species Alectura lathami. The sequence goes on along the minus strand of VXAV01008076.1, from coordinate 163,179 downwards.
TTCAAAATAAAAGTATTTTCTATAAAGAAACTGAATTTTATTTTGGGGAAAACAATTAGTGAAAAATACAGCTTTAGGAAAAATAGACTAGTTTTGACAAAACAACTTTTTAACTAGAAATTTGCTTAAATCAATAACAGCGAGAACACAGTTCCAAAGATTTTCTAAAATGTTTTGTCCCTTCTATTTTTAATTGCCTTGTTCTGCTGGAATTGTTACCTGCCAAATACAATGGACTTTTCAAAAAAATATTTTGAATTTGCGTTCTTTTGCAGATGACTGTTGGGATCCACATATGTGAACATGTCAATTGAAATGCTCCTCTGTCGCAACACAAAGTACACGTTTAAACGCTATTCTTCAAATTAAATTATATAATACTTTCTAACTTTCCACATCCCCAGACTCCCCATAGTTGAAAATGTCTTATAGGATACACAATTATTATTGAATTATACAAGTCTGGTGAATTATACAATTTTGTATGGTATACTGAGGAAAATGACACTTCTAGATTTTTTTTTCCCCAAAAATTTTATGCCCTAAATCAGATCTTAAATACACAGGAAAACATGCCAAGTATCAATGTATTAAAATTGATTATTGAAGACTTGTTTTTCTCTGCATGAGATTTGCCGGGGTGTTCTTACCTGAAAATGAACATTTTTGCTGGCACATCTGGTGTGTGAAATTCTTTTACAGCATTAAAACATACCTGTTTTATATGCATTTTGTTTTAAAATGCCTTTTTTTTCCTCCTGAAAAAAAATTCCTAGTAGTTGTAATCTCAAACCATGGACTATGACAAGCCCTCTTTGCCAAATGAAATCATTTGTCCAGCATTCATACCATGACACCTACCTTTTCTGCTAACAGTTCCCTGATCTTGCTTGCTTGGAGACGAAATTTCATTAGCTGTGACTCTAGAGTTAAACATCTTTCCTTCCAGTTTACAGTACCTTCTGGCTCTGAAAGATCAGCCATATTTATCCTGGAAAAAGGAAGAGGAAAAAAAAAAAAACACCTCAAATTGAGTCTGTATTTAAAGTCAAAAAGTGTGTCTGTTTTTTAAAACAAACATACTAGCCTACTTTATACAAATCTGAAGAATACTCCCAACTACTGTGCGTGTACAGCTCCATGAAAGCTGGTGCAAGTACGTGAGCTTACAAGTGACCTTATCGTAAAGGGAAGATTTCTGAAGGCTGTGTTGATAATATTCAGCTTTACCTTAATTTCTTCAGTTATTTCAGGTCTGCAATACGTTCTCCTTCATAAGCGAACTGTCAAGTATTTTAGCCTTCAGTTACTCTCTGTTGCCCTTCTTGTACAGGGAGGCTGGTGCAGAACTGAACTTTTGCTAAGAAGATATCTTCTCCAGGTGTAACTACGTATGAGTTAGTACCACGTCTGTTTTTATGCTGGTTTACTGATTGGCAGGTGATTCTTAAAAGCGTTTTAAAATTATTATGCTTAATAAGATCGCCTTGAAAATTTGAACTCCTTAACGAGCTGCACAGGTGAGTTCATGGTTCCAGATGTAAGGGTAGGTGAGCAAATGGTCCCTAATGGGTCCCTCCAGGGAACACAGTCCCTGTCCATCAGATCTGTAGCAGCGAGGGTGCTGGCCGCTGCAGGGATCTGAACGTGTAGGTTTGGCTTTGAAAACAATGCTTGGGCTTCTAGGGGGAATTCAGTTTATCTCAGAAGTAAAAAACAGGGGAAGAACACCGTTCAGTGGAAGGCCACAACCAACAAACAAAAATCACTTGTACGATTACGCTGCACGTTGGTCACCTGTGTCACAGACGATGTGATGCTGATGCAGAAAGGCAAGGAGCCTTTTTTGTACTAAACAGTGTTTTTTATTTCTTTCCTCAATTTTCAATGTCTCAGATTACTCTCAAGTTTACCATAGCTAAGCAGATGAAAAACTCTATCTCAACTTTCCTTTCTTTTCCCATGCTTTAATTTCTTTGTTATTTTCATTCCATATCTAAATTAGAAAGAAAAAGATAAAGAACTTCTTCACCACAACCATTTATCTGAAGGTAACTGCTCCACTCCTGACTCTCTCGTGGTCTCACAGGCTGTGGTTCCAGCTGTTAAGCAGGAGGTTACAACCATCCCTGTTCAGGAATCCCTACTCTGGAGCTCAGGAACTCCCGTGGACCTGCTGGGGTTTAAGCATGTTACTAAAACAGCTTCCTGAACTGATCCTACAACACCCAAATTATAAACTTTAAGCACACAAGCATTTCTCCAGCTGCGAGTCCTCTAGGTGATCGATGTCTTTTGCCATTTCCCCCACGCTTGTCAGCATGGACCTCCCAGGACTGTGGGGCAAGTGGGTTCCTCTCCTCGTCCCGTCCCAAAGCCTCCCTCCTTGTTCAGAGCCCTCATGCGCATGGGGGCACTTCCAAGCAGCAGCTTCTCCTGCTTTACAAAGGAAGCAGAAGTTTCAGGCGTGGATCTGGGTTGACGGTCTGGTGTCCTAAGTAATGAGGAATGACAATTTCCTAATAGACTGTCTATTTAGAAATTTTTTGAAGCACTTTTCCTTTTTGACTAATGACAGCTACGCAAAACAGAGATAAATTCAGCCACCATCCAGTTAACAGTAGGATATTTCAGTGTTTGTGGTGGTGAAAACACAAGTGGAAAAAGCAGGGAAAGAATTTTTGCTTTTTCGTAGGGCACAGTATTACAGGGTGGAGTTAAAAATGTTTGTGTTTCGACAGACAAAACATCTGAGTGGATGGATTTCTGGCAGCGAACAATGCGTTCAGCCAAGCAGTTTCTCAATGTCCAAGCTAATTGATATTCCACTGTATAAACACTGCAGATAAAAAGTTTGAGAATAACTCTTTTTATTGTGGGATGTTTGTTAGAGATTATAATAATTTACTTCATACTTTCCAAAAAGCCAATGGGTTCTGGAAATATTTACAGGCACATAATGCAGTGTTTACAATTGCGGAGTGAATGATCTTGCTTTGAATCAATGACTTCCTGTTCCCTGCTTGATTCCCCAAGGGAGGAAAAAAAATGAGTTCATCTCTCTTGGCTTAATAGAGCGCTCTGAATCAGCACTCTAACCTACAGAGTCCTCCCCTTCTTCCTGCTCCGCTCCCACTGCAGAGCCCTCTGTTCCTCTCAGTCTTCAAAAATAAAATCCTTTGAAAAGTAAACTAAAAAAGCACCCATTAAAGTGGTAAGTTCTAATTATGTCATCAAAAATTAATTGAGACAAGTTTGACAAGTCTGGAAAGATTAAATTTGTCTTTCTCATTTTTTAAGTTTATAAACCTCTTCATAGGCTTCAAGAAGCCAGAATGTCACATTCTCTCGAAAGGGATTGAAAAAATTTCCTCTCCTCTGCCGTCTGCTTGGAAATTATCAAAATACATTTCAAGGGGAAGGAGGGAACAATGTTCCAGCTTTTTGAAGCATGTTAAAAATTTACATACTCCTTATCACGCTGTCAGTGTTTTCCTTTAACAAAATGTTGTGTTTAACTAAACATTTTGTATTCTGTCCATATGTTCTGTATGTCCTTTCTCTGAAAGCTTGATAAGGCATTTCAGTGGGAACGGGTTTGTGCAGCGCATGTTGGCTTCGAAACGGTGAGCGGCACCATCCCGGGCCGTCACAGGCCGAACGCCCTGAACGGCAGCCCTCCTTCCACCCAAACACAGCACTCCCAAGCTGTTTTTTGGAGCCCAAAAAGCTGGGCTGGAGAAAGGAAACGATGAGACACAAAGTGGACCTGTTTGGGAATCAAGGAGGCCGTTTTCCGGTTTGTCACTGGCCAGGGCCCTTCCTCACGCAGAAACACTGGTAACTTTATTTTCCATTTGACTCATTTCACATAATTCCATGCCCAGACAAACCTTACCCTAGGCTATTCAGAACTGCCTTCAAAACCCCATTTACAAACGTTTCTCCTGCTGCTGCTGGCCCGCTCCCCACGAAGGCACACGCCAGCCACCGTGCCCGCCCTGGCCTCGCGGTTCCCGGGTCTTGCCGGGGGGCTCGGGGGTGCCGCGGGATGGCAGGGCCACCGCGCAC
>VXAV01008076.1:100706-119909 GCA_013399715.1 Alectura lathami | reverse complement strand
AGTTGTAGTTTATTTTTTCTCACAGTATCTACTGCATGACAAGAATGTTGGAAAGGATGATTCTAAACTTTGAAAGTTATTTTTACAGCTATGATAAGCTAAGGAAAAAAGAATGCTGGCCTTCTCCTCTAATGCCTGGACTGTACTTATTAGACAAATATATTTTTAAACCATAATTGTTTTTAACAGTGTTTCCTGCTGAAGCATTTTAATCTATTAGTTTTAATGGCAATGTTATATTTAGTATGAAAATGAAATGGTGTAAATGTGCACATGGATTATTTTTGTTTCACGTTTGTTCTGTTCATTGCAGTAGTTGACATACATTAGATTTAAGATGTTTTTCATTGAACTTATATTTTTTCTGTATTTCTCTTACCTCCACAGGTTCATGCTTTAAATGTCCTGCGGGCACTGTTCAGGGATACACGTTTAGGTGAAAACATCATGCCTTATGTTGCAGATGGAATACAAGCAGCAGTTCTAGGTTTTATGTCTCCTGTCTGGGCAGTAAGTTAGTTCTTAATTTTGCTTCTCCAGTGTAACAGGACATACATAGTGGTGCTTTTCAGTGAAGCTTTGCAAATGTTTGTAAATGACAGTACCACAACTGGAGGAATGTCACATGAGGTAGTATTTTAAGGTACAATTAATAACACTGTAGACCTGCACAGAAGTCATCATTTGGTCACAGTTTTTGGTTTTGTTGTATTTTTTTTCTTTAATGTGAAGTGCTGATATTGACAAAAAATAGGGATAAAGATCCCTTGGACGTAAGAATATACCCGCCTGTTAAATTTTGAGTCTGTGTGTTTAGCTAGCGAGATGCATGTTTTCATTCTTTGCTGCTGTTACTTTGCTTTGTAGTAAGAGTCTTGAATAGCAGAGCATGCTATGATTTGCCCTGAATGAGGGGAAACCTTTTATCCAGTAGAAATCTGGATGCAACCTATATATTAAAGATAGACATCTCCAAAGTCTGATTTTGTATTAGTGCCATCTTGATAAAGAGGAAAGAAGTTATGAAATACTTGTTTCTGTTTGTTGACCTCTGAACAGTAGGCATGCACTCTCCTTCACTCAGCTGTTTTTCTTTTCAACTGTACATTAGTAGCTGTATTAAAAAAATTATTAACACAATTCCAAGGGATTTTATAAATTTTCGTGTTCTTTTCTTTTTGCCTTAGGTAAGAAATTCATCTACGCTTCTTTTCAGTGCTCTGATTACAAGAATTTTTGGGGTTAAAAGAGGGAAAGATGAAAATTCCAAAAAAAATAGGTAAGCTTCACTCAGTACCAATTTTAAGTTTGCAAAACATGATCTTAGCCAAAAACAATTTGAAAACGTTGCTTGCTTTGTGGATATATTTGAATCATGATGTTACAAAAACATCTAGCTTTGCTTAAGCTGTGCTGCCAAAACATAAGCTCTAGGGCCAAAAATATCTGCTGTTAAGCACTGCGAGTTGATTTGTATTCACGTGTGATTTCACTAAAAGGGAATGTTTCTCAGGTGTGAGTACCTGTGGCTCTTCCAAATGTCTGGTTCTTCTGTGCTCCCAAGTCGGGCCTGTGGTTTGACAGCGGAGGGAGATGGAGATGAGGGGCAATGGTCACTTGTGTGTTCCCTCATCTCTAACGCAGGCCTGGAGGTAATCTCACCCATACTAATTTGAGATTTTTACCTTTAGCCACTTTACTCCAGAGCAGCCTGTCTCTCCTATATGTCTCTTTCCTCTGAACTTCAAAAATGCCAGCTTACAAAGCTTCTGCTTTTCTAAGAGATTGTACTCTTGAGCTCCATCTTGGGGCTCCAGATCCCCAGCTGTCGCCCTTTGTAAACCCAATTCCCCTCTGACTCTAAAATTCCTCAATCGTGTGCATTTCCATTTCTTTTAGCTGTTAGTGCTCAAGGAGAAAAGCAGAAGCCTGCTGTTGGAAGTGAGCATTCTCCCACCCCCATGTTTTCTTTGGCCTTTAGCATCTTCCTTTAGCTTCTGCAGCAAACGAAGCATGTCCATGCCGCATACTCTGTAGCTGAGGCTCCTGCTCCAGGAGGGATGCAAAAATAACTACAGACACAGAATTAACTTATTAATAAGTGCTCCTGGATGAGTCTATGGACCAACAGAGAGGTCACACTATGGATATTATGGTAACCATTTCAGAAATTCTAGTGAGTGTTCAAATAATTGGCAAGGTATGGGATTTGAGAGGAGACAAATGTTATGCTTTACCTTTAATTTCCATTAATTTCTATTCATTATATGGTGATTCCTTTTCATGGTCTATGTAGCTGATGTAATTCTTATGCCCATTATTAGAAACGAACTAGTAATGATAGTAATCGGTGCGGTAGTGCTATTTTAGCTCTTTGAAATACTTACCTAACTAATTTCTGGTGTATTCATGTGAGGAAGAAGCATAGGTGTGACGCTGCAGGGAGATTTCCCGTATAGATAACTTTGTCCCAAAAGTGATTTGAAATGTCATCTGTGGTGCTGCCTGAAATAAACTCTGCTTTGTCTTATGCCCAGATCTCTTTTCACCTGAACTTTGAATTCAGTCCCTCAGCTCTTGGGAGTAGAGCAAGAACAAATGTTTCTCATTTCTTGCCTTTTCACTTTGTTTTTGTAACAAAACTTTTTTTTTATTTTTAATTTCTGTATTGAGCACTTACTGAAATTAACATGAACCTCAACTTTTATAAACTTGTGTCGCAGTGACAAAGTTAACCACTAACCTCTGCAGTGTGAGGATAGACTGGCTTCTCAAATACAGGCAGTAGGGTGAGATGTGTAACCTGAGACTTCTGTTTGTGAAGTTGCAGAAGGAAATGCGTTTGAGTATCTGTTGGGAAAATACCAGAGTAAAGGGAAGTTAATGCATATATATTTGAAGTCATTAAAAGCAGTGGGGTTTTGTTTGTTTGTTTGTTTTTGTTTGTTTTTTTAATGTAACTGGCTGGCTCTGTCAGCTTGCATCTCTGAAGCTTCTTGTTTACAGTAATTTGTTTATAGTCAGTTTGACCAAAAGATGTTAGAGCTGGGATGGTTCTTTCTCTTCCTCTTTTCATTTTGCACTTTTTCAGTAGTTGTTGTATGTAGTCAGTTGTGCTGTTTGTTTCCCTTGTGTGGTGCTCAATACCACAAAAGAAAGAATGAGAGTCAGGAGGTAAAAAAACAGAGGCAGTCTCAGGTCATACTACATAGATTTGATTTCATATTTATGACTCCTATGTCTTTGGACGTATTAGTGTAGCAGGAAAGTAATGCAGAGGTTGTTTGGCTGTTCTGTTTGTAATCTTCGTCCTCTTACCAGCCCATGGACTGAAGCTAGCATGTGTGCAGGTAGAGAGGTCTGTCTGTGCATCAGTACCAGCAGGTGTCACCGTTGCTGCACTGCTCCTCAGCCACATCCCTGGGGTGCAGCTGCACTTGGTACTTCTCTTTGGGAGCTCTTATCTTGTTTTGTTTAGTGTTTTGTCAGAACAGGATTCATATATTGAAACAAAGTGATCTTTCCTTTCACTTTTAAATCTCGCAGTTTACTTCAAAAGAACTAGCATTTCAGCAACTTGCATCTACAGGAGCTTGTGTGAAAGTCATCTGGTTTTGAGATTGTGTTGCCTACAGAATATTCTGTTGGCATTAAGAGAAATTTTGTCTGGACACAGAGACTAGAGCTCTGAAGTGGCTGTCAGGGCCTTGCATAAGTTTCCAGTTTGCCTGACTGATTTTAGGTTAGGAGTTTGAATCTGTCTCTCCCAGGCCAGCAGTGAGCCACCTTATTGCTGGGCTGCTCTGCCAAAAATGATTGATTTTTCTGATCTTTTTCTCAAGAAGAGTTCTTACGAAATTATACATCTGGAGGGGGTGGCATTTGTGTAGACATCCAGCAAGAAAGCTTTGTTCGAAAAATACTGGCAACTTAACTCTAATTCCTTGTTACTTTGCTATACTTTGAGTTATGTTTCGTTTTTATTTTCACTTCCACTAGAAATTCACATACAAAAATCACAGGCCTATTATGCCTTCTGCTGCTTTTAATTTGCTGATGTTATATTCCTTTCCCTCTTTATGTTAATTTTGTACTTTATAATGGCTGTGCATCCTGGGCATGTAGTTTCACAGCTGTGGAGTGACAGCATAGTTCTTGCCCATTATTTGAAGGTCTTGATCAGTTCTGAAGCATTGGATTGAATGAACTATAAGCAGTGTCTGATCAGTAAGCTAATTCAGTTTCTTTTTTCAAGCACATGTAAAAGAATGATGAGCTTCTCTTTTCTTTTCCCTTTCCTCTTCAAAAATGCTGGTGTCATTTTGGCCATTTGCAATAGAAAAACTGCGTGAAAGGGTCCCTCATCTCACTGAGAGAGAGGGGATTCCTAAATATGCTGGCAGAAATTTTAAGTTGCATCTGCAGTGGTTGTTGCTACTGGAGAGCAGAGGTGGAAGAGGCATGTTGAGCTGGGCTTTCTGATCACCGAATGGGTACTAGGAAGGTCAGCCAGCACTGACTTTCTGAGGACAGGGCAATCCTATGCTAGTTTACAGGAGTCAGTGGTTGAAGAAATGACCAACTAAACATCGTGGCTCCTGCTTCTTGGTTGTGCTGGTTCAGTGGGCAGTGGGGCTGTGCTGAGGGTCCCCAGCATGTGTTTGCATCAATAGCTGTATTGACATAGCTGGGGAGAGGAGAACAGGGGCAATGAAGGAGAGGGATTTCTTGAGCGGAATTCTGTGCTGATGCCAAACTTCACTCTTACTGGTTCACTGGAAATTTGAAGGGATTGTTCCACGTTACACAGGACAAGAGATGCAATTATATCCTGTTTTCATTAAATATTGATGTGTCTTTTTAATTTTAGCATGAGTAAAGAAATAATGGATTGGAAAATGAAAGATAACAGCATGCAGCTCTTGCAAGTAAAAGAGAGAGAGAAATTGTGTGAAGATTCTTTACAGTGGTCCATGCAACTGTGCAGGTTGGGCATTTGCTTTCCAGTGAAAAGACAGTTAGAAATTTCTTCTGGGTTTTCTTTCTTTCTAAGAAAAGACTATATCAAAATGTTTAGCAGCACTTTGTGTGTGTGTGTGTACATAAGTATACATGTATGTTTGGCTTAATGATACTTTGAGTTCCAGTTAATTTGCGTTTTAGAAGTGATCCTGTTAACATCTGTAGGGTGGTTTATTTTAGTTTTTGTTTACTTGATGTGGAAGTATACATTTCTTGAACATTATGATTGTTTCAAATCTGCAAGACCTGGAATGAATTCCTAGCCACGTGAATTCAAAACACTGTAGTGAGGAAGAGTTGGAAAGGACTCTTTGCAATTAGCTGATTTGTATTTGGTTACAGAAGGTGTGCCCTAGGTAAGTACATCTCAGTGTGATTTAGAGGAAATAACCACCCCTTCCCCAGGCCCTCACAGCACAAGGAGTTGGTGTTACCTTCACCAGTCACTTCATGCTCGAAGGGTTCTAGGTCTGTATCCTAAGTTGAGCAGCTGCCATACTGTCAGCTTCTGCCTGTTCTCCAGCCCCAATGCCATTCACCTCTTGGTCCTGTGCTCCAGCTGCCATGGCTCCAGTGCTCCAAGTGCGTCTTCAAGAGGACTGACTGCCTGCTCTGGCCTTGCTGGTCCTCCAGAGCCTGAGGGGGGAGTCAAAAACCCAAGTGCTACACCTGGCTTGACAAAAATTTGTTGAACTTGTAGGCTGGAGGGACACATGTAGCAGATGGATTTTACCTCTCGTATTTTGATTAAATAGCTGTTACCAGTCAATTCACAGCGTAAGTTTGCTGATTCCATTTACTATTCAAGAAGATGAGGTGTACTGTATGGTTTTTATTGCATTTTTTAATGGGTAATATTCTCCCTGTTGGAACTGGTACAGATCTCAATGCATCTAAGTGTTTGCTCTAGCTGATTGTAGGCTTCAGTTCTCATCATATGAAAAATTAGGATGCCTTGAGATGGAGAGATTCTAGCAATAAAAGTGAATATATTGTGATAGTTAACTGAAATTAATTCTGAAATGTAATGAAATTTCTCATCGTAGAGAAATTCTCCTCTGCCCAAGTGAGTTGCAGCAGTGATAGGGTTACTTGCACCTAAATTCTTATGTGCATACACATGTGCTACACGTGTATATACACGTGCACATATGTATGCCCATACATATCTACAGACGTGTGTGTATATGTTTGTATATCACAGGCCTTTCGGTCTGTAGTCCACTGCTAATTAAAGATGCTTGTTATTAGAAAAGGCTCTACTTATCAAAGCTAGTGTTTCTGGCTTTTATCTTTTTTTTTTTTTTTTTTTTTTCCCCAGGATAAGCACGATCAGAAAAAGTCTTGGTGGCAGTTTGCCATTTGAGTTAAGACATGCTTCAGCCTTTAGAGCAATAAAGAAGAATTGTCCTGGCTTATCTGAAAACTGAAGTTTTTTGGATTGGAATATGAATGTAGCAAAGTCCTCAGAAAGAATAACTGATGGCTTCAGAGGCTGGAGTTGAAAGATAGAGCAGAGGGAGGATTTCCCTTGGCTTCCTACCTTGGTGGAGGAGGTACCAGTAAGGAAAAGCTTCAACTCTTTGATTAAAAAGCTCTGTTGTAAGCAAGATTGGAGTGGTACAGTGCAACCTCATGATTTTTACACAAAGTAACTGGTGCTAATATATACTTTGCATTTTTGAAGGAGAAAAAACTCATATATTTAGATTTTATTGAAGGGAAAATACATTTGCAGAATACTACTTAGTGGTCAGCATACATTTTATGTTGAGTAAATATTCATGCTGTTAAGAAAATGTATGTATGAGTGCTGCCATGTTCTCACTATTGGTTTAGATATATTTGAAAAGAAGTGAACATTTATTGCCATCTGCATAGTACTTTGTCTTTATTTTCACTGATAGCAGTCAGTAAATGTTGATGAGTATTAATAACTTTAAGTACTTGAAAAGGAGGAACTTATCTTTCCAATTATAATAAGGTAGATGAAACCTATGTAGATATGAACAGGATATGAAGCTGCCCTGCTGGCTGTATGGCAGTCAACATGCATGACTACTCTCTACTTTCTTTGTTTTCATTGCACATTGAGTGTTCCACACTTCTCAGTAAGTGGTTGCTTCAAGGTCACTAAGTAGAACAAAATTAGCTTTTAAAAATACTGATTTTTTTCTCAAGAATTGATATATACTTGGTCCTTGATGTTAAGGAACAAGTTTATAAGACCAGAAACAACTGTGTTTTACACAGGGAAGGCTTAGAGGAAAACATTGCAAACTGAACTTTCCAATGCAAACCTCTCTTTTCCTAATTTTGTCCCTAAATTAAATTAATCTGGTATTATTTTCCTTTTCACTAAGTCACTTTAGAGTTGTAGCTTAAAGTACATAAAAATACATCGTAAGTGCATGATTCCTGTTGAATGTTCCACATCTGGCAGGCTAGTACTTCCAATATTTCTAACTTCACAGCTGAAAAATCTGTCTTAGAGCAGGGAAGTGTTTTCAGTCTTAGTGGCAACCTTGTTAAACGTTTGCAGTGCATCACACCCAGCTCTGACAGGATTTCTGAGGTGGGTCCCCATGTGCCCACAGCAGAGTGTCCTGTAGTACTTTGGGATAAAATGGAAGAAACTTGGGTGGCACAAATGTGGCCAAGCTGTAGTGGCAGGCTGGTGGTGTAAAATGGAATAGCCCTTGCAAGAGTTTCGTCAGAGGTGGAAGTAGGGCTTGATTCCCAGCATTTTCCTCTGAGCTCTGTACCTCTTGGACTGCGTGCTATGAAGGGAAGGGCTGGGATTGCTTTGTCTTGGATCTCATTAGTGCTCCTTCCACAGCAGCTGAAATACAGGGTCAGTGACAGGGAGGTTTCATGAGATGACTGAGCCAATTAAATGCCCCTGGTTCTTACTTTTCCTCCAGATCGGTCTGTGTCACATCCTTCACAGCCTGTCCCCTCCTTTGTCATTGTAGTTGTTCCAGTGAGTGCTTGCAAAGTAGTTCTTCAGGATTTGGTGCGGTGGGTTGTCTTGTGAGAGGGTTGTTTTTGTTTTGAAAAAAACCCTCTTCTCTGTCTGCCAAAAATAGGCCCACATATATTTTGCTCAGCTTTTTTGGTTTTAATGCTTGGGCTCTTTTTTTTATTGACTTCAACAGATTTAGAAGACTTGATCTCAGAGCTGCCTCAAGAAAACGTGCAAAAGTTCAGACTAAATCAGATAACCATTACGACATTTAATAGTTCAATAACATTAAACTTATTTAAACACAAACTTCCTGTTCTGAAGTCCCTTTATGTTAGGAATAATGATGATAAGGTGCTATTAATGTGTAAATTTAAGATAAAATTTAGGAAAATATTGTGCAGAAACGGATGCAAATTGAGAACAAGCTCCTAAAGAAACCTATTGTGTCAATTCTGCTGCTTGTTTCACGTCTCTAATCAAAAACTATCTAAAATACCTTGCACCAGAAAAAAATGACTTCTCCTTGAGGCTGAGGATGCACCTCTATGACTTCTGCTGATTCTAGGAGCGCAAGACATGGATCAGTCTGAAATCTGCAGAACCATCTTTACTTCAAGGTTTTGTTTTGTCACTAGCGCACACAAACTTGTGTCAAATCTTTAGGACCCAAACACACACTTTAATGTATTGTGCATTAGCAAGTGTGTGTCCATGCTCTTGTGTATAAGGAGGAACTTCATAATGTGCTAGCTTACGTTAGAGCCAGAAAATAGAAAAATGAATATGGTGAAGCAACCTGCATGAGGGTTTGTCCGAAGTGAAACATCTAAAAATACAGATGCTGCCCTGAGGTAACTTCAGTCCATTCATTTGTTTTAAATTAGAGACTTAAAGTTTATTTCCACCAGGTGACTAAAATGTGTTCAATAAAACCGAAATTACTGTAAGCCCAACTGCATGAGTAGATAATGTAGTTTCTGATGTAGTGATTAAAAAATTCATTAATATGAATTGATGCAATTATTCTATTTTGTTCTATACATAATGTACACATCACTTATTCATGAACTTCACCATGCTAAGTGATAAGCAGCTATTCTTCACAGAATAGAGAGGTATAGTGTGCATTGTTTGGAGGCAAAATTTACAATGCTAAATTTGTGGCAAGAGATTAAAGATAATAGTTGTATGGGCAGTGACTGAACAGAATTATTGGAGCCTTTCTAGAGATACCCAGATAGCTTAATGTTATGTATGTATACACAAATCTACATACACCTGTGCGCACTCATGCAAATACAATTCAAATTTTATAAAAATGATTCTTCAATTATTTAACATACAAGTGTTCCATTTGTAACTTACATACAAATACATATCTATCTATCTATCTAATTTGATGTAGATTGATATGCTGGTATAGGTACCAGGTTATATCTGTGATACTGGGTTTAGGTGATGTTCCCTTATTTTTATTGTGAGCCCATTGTGCATTTACTTCTCTTGCTGGTGCAGCAACAATAGTGCTCTTGGAAAAAGACTTTGCCAGTTATTTTAGTAAACTGTGTGTTGCGTAATTACTCCTCTCAGTCACACTTTTCCTGAAGTATTTGTTCTACACAGGTGCTCTTTCCATACCTGATTACACAAAGGGTATAATAAATAGCAAAACAGGAGGTATAAAGAAACTTCTACTTAAAAGAGATCAAAGCACACCAGACCATGCAGTCCTTTGGAAATCTTGGCTAGCTCTCTTGTAAATAAAAGTGCTTCTAAAGCAGAACGTATTTAACTACTGTATTTATATAGGCTTTGATTGACAGTTCAGTTATTAACCTCATAAAAACACAGCAACGTAAACTAGTAAGAATGTTTATTCTAGCACTTCTATCTGAAGGAAAATGAAAACCAAGATATAGTAGCATATTCTTAGTTCCTTTTAAGTATTTATCTTAGGGCTGTGCAGCATAAAAGAATGTTTCTTCAAGTCAGTGAACTTAAACTATTTTGCTTACTGTTCCGGGATTAAAGTATTTTTCTAGTTCTTAACAAAAGAAATGTTAAATTTATTGAAGGTGCAGAGTCACCACATCTTTATTGAAGGTGCAAACCCCACACCTTTATAATGATTCTTCTGTTCTCTTCATAGTGTTTTTCACATGGTGTAAAGAATAAATCTGTTTTTTGCAACTAACACAGTGAAGTTATAGAAAAAGTGGCACTTACCCTCACTAAAGAGGTGTCTTGCATCATGTTGGGTTTAGAAAAACAAGTATGCAGTAGTATTTTACATCTTTGCTCTTGGGGTTGTTAGCTGATATGTTGCACCAGTGTTTTAGAATTATCTTTGTCAAGGCTTCGTTGTGGCTCTCCAAAGCTTTGTCCAAAATTACATTGCCATTTTGTCTCTGCGGGAGCCCTAACATTCTGTTAGGCATGTGAAAAGTTTGTTTGAAAGTACGTTGTCCTGAGAAAGGATCTGATGTTAGAAACTTATGTCTGAGATACGCTCCTTAAAGAAAAATTACTCAAAATGGAACTCTGAAAAATTATATATAATCTATATTTCCAGAGGATCTTTCCTGTTGCTGTTGTCTCTCTTTCAAGAGTGGTGATGAGTCTCTGGTTGTCATTCAGAGGAACTGCTGTTCAGGAGCTTTCATCAGTATATACTATTTCTGAATTAAATAATTTTAAATGGTGGGTTTTATTTCATACTAAGGTGGTATTTTAAATATTATAGTGCATATTGTGCTGAACTTAAGATCAAATTACTAACTCTGAAAAACGGGTTAATCTCAAGAGTCTTGTTCTTACCAAGGCTATTGTTTACTGAAATTGGAGTAGGTAGTTGTGTCCTATAAGTACACGAAGATGAGAAGAACGCTGATCTATTAAGAAGGCTTAAAGTCATAGTGCTGGAGTGGAAAATAGGGATGTGGAATCATAGGAACATGAATTGGAAAGGATCTCTTGATTCCCATTCAAAGTATGAGTCAGCACAGCAGTGACTTGGAGTTGAAAACCTCCAGTGGTGGAGATCTCACAACTATTGTGTCATATGCTACGGCACTGCACCTAAGTCCAGAATTTTTTCTTGTTGCCCAGTTTAAACTTCCAAGCTGCAGTTTGTGACTATTGATCCTTTCTATATCATCTGCAACTGCTGCAAGAAATTTAGCCCGTAGTGTCCGATTCCTTCAGCTAGTCTTAAGCTGCTACTGGATCCTCCCTGAACCTTCCCTCTGTCAGATGGAGCAAGCCTGGCTCCTTCAGCTTCTCGCAGGGCACATGCTCTAGGCACTGTCCATCTGAGCAGCTGTTAGCTGGACCCCCTCCTGTTTCTTCTAATCTCTTCTAAAAGTGGCAACCCAAAATTGGATGGAGCATTCCATGTGCCAGGTAGAGGAGGATAATAATTTCCCTTGATCTGCTGCCACATTCATCCTCATGAGCGCAGGCCAGCATGTGGTTTGCCGTGAGGATGCGCCATTGGCTCGTACTGAGCTAGGCATCCACTATAACCCTTGGGTTCTTTGCTGTGGGGCTCTTACTGAACCAGCTGGTTTTCAGCCTGTGCTGATGCTCTGAGTTGTTCAGCCCAGGTACAAAACTTTGTATTTCTTCTTGTTGAACTACACGAGGTTTCTGTTGGCCCAAGCCTCACATTTCTCAAGGTCTGTCTAGACCAAATTTTGACTGTTCAGTGTTTCACCCGCTCCCACTAATTCACTGTTGTCCACAGATGTGCAGAGGGTGCTTTCTGTCTCATCAACCAAGTTGTTGATAAAAATATTGAAGCCTGTGCCCCACTGACCTATGGAGTATTCCACTGGTTACCAGCCAACAACCAAACACTGAGCCACTGAATGCTGCCCTTTTGTGCCTGGTGGTCCAGCCCAAATGCTCATGCGGTACTTTCTCTAGAAATTAGATGAGAAAGCTTCTAGATGAGAAAGCTGGGTGAAGCTGAACCTATTTAGTGTTTTCCAGTCTGTTTTAAAGTTTGCTGCCGTGATACAAAGTAGTTTAGTTGTTTTCCCTGGGAAGTAAGAAGGAACAGATTCCAAAACTGATTTTGAAATTATGTTGTATCAGTTGTCACAAATCTGCTTGAGTTTTATCTGCTTCAATGCTCATCAGACTCTTGGATTCTCTCTGCATTTATGGGCAAGTTTCTTCAGGTTGGTTTCTCTGTCAATTACTTCTTTATTTTTTTTTGTGCATGTGATACTCCGAAACCTGTCTTTCAGTAGCATATACACTCTCTTCCCAACTCCTGTTATGGTGCTTGCCCTGGAATTTGCAGACTACCTTCATGGACTGACTGTAGTAGAGTCATCTTAGGATAAATTTAAGATTCTGCTTTCTCTTTCCTCAGATGAAACATGCTAGTGCAATTCTTTTGGAGGCTTTTTTGTTTTTGATGTTTTAAGGAGGTGCGAGCAACCTGTTTGCCGGTTCAGAAACACACTGCATGCTTCAATTTTCTTTAAAGGAAGAGTGTGAAATACAAGCAAGTTTCTAAGGGCAATCACTGATTGCCTGAAACTTCTGCAAAGAAGTTATGGAAATGCTTCCGTGCTCATCCAGCATGTGTTTTGGAATCTGCTGGCGTATGGTCTTAGCCTGACTGATGACACGAAGGGTAAGATTTGAAAAAACAACTCAGCACTCACTGAGCTACATGTTTAAGCAGGGGATGGAATTTCCGTGTGGACCAGCATGTTCCAAAACCATGGGAACATGTGACAGTAAGGGTCCTGCTGGAACATTGACTGAGTTCTTTCAATAAACAATCTTGCTATACTATTTCTTTCATGAACTGTTCAGGCCCTCTCTTAGAAACAATTTGCTTTTTTCCCACTGTTCCTGTGGGAAGACTCCAGGAATGCCCTCTTCCCAAGTAAAACTTCTCAAAGAGTCTTGCTGCTTTGATCATTAGAAACTTAACTTGCAGCCTATATTTATTCATGGCCATTTAATACTCATTTGTTCTTATGCCAGCATTGTCCTTTATTTTAAATAATTATTTTCTCTCCTGATGCTTCCCTGGAGGTATTTGTGGATGTCAGTCATATATCCCTTCTGTGTTAATTTTGCCAGACAAAACAAGCTGAGGTCTTTAAACCTCCTCTCAAAAGTTTGTTTTCTATTCCCTTTGTCATGTGAGTGGCTTTTTGAAGCATTTGGTGTAGATGGAAAGTGACATGCTTCAGGTTGTGTCCTACTAGATTGTTACAGAGTGGCCCTAGTGCTTCCATGCTGGTACCCACTGTATCGCGGTTTATGTGTTACAGAATCACGTTTGCCCTTTTTGTTCCTCCCAGAACATCCCAGATGAGGGATCTGAGATACCAAGTGATACCGCCTTGGATCCTTCTGCAATCTCTAGCTAATGAGCTCTAAGTTCTAACACATTTTTTATTTAGTCCTCGTATATGCAGCATTTCTGTCTGTCATTAATTTCATGCATTTCCATTATTCCAGCCCCCAAAGACACCTGTTTTGTTTCATAGTGTTTAATCTTCCCTCTCTACAGATAATCCTGACATTTGTTTCACCAATGGATTTTCATTGGCACTCTCCTTACTCTTCTGCTGTGGTCTTCAGTCAAGCCATTAATAATATTGGCTCCTACAGTAGATTAGGTCCACCGATAACTGACCTCAGACTTGTTCTTCTGGGTGTGTTTTAAGCCCTGTTCCTTCTCTAACTTACCTGTTTCATCTAGTAGCTTACCCTAATTGAAGTATGTTACATATCTTACCGTCATTTGTGTAGATTACGCTAGAGCTTAATTTGTTAACCCGAAACCACTGTGGACCTCATGTAAATGTTTCTGGAGACGACATTGAGGATGTTGTATGCTTTATGCAGTTTTTTCTTTTAAGCAAACTTTGATTTAAGTGTTTGCAGATTTCAGACATTTCATTTGTTGCAGTTACATTCAGGAGGCTTGTGTTACTAGAATTCCTTTGTTTCATTTGTCCAGGAAAATGGTTACTGTTACTGGGTAAAGTATGGGTTAAGTTGTCACAATCTAGTTGTTAACATTTTTGCATATTGCACTTCATTCCCCTTTATCTTATTCCCTTACCTGTAACTATTCTTTGTCAAGTTTATTTTTTCCCTAAATTTTTCTATGTTCTTGAGGCCAGAACAAAGGTCTGTAGTTTTCACAATTGTTCTCCTCACCAGTACTTTCAAAATGTTTAAAATGTTATTTATGTGTTTCCCCTGTTGTATAATAGGATGCTGTCTTGCTGTGCTTTAACACCCAAGGCAGAGGTTATCCTTGGAGTTGAGTGTGGTAAATTCTTTGAGTTTTGCTCCCCCTTCAGTAAGCATAATTTCTGTTTCCTGTGCCTTAGTTGTCCTCAATGGTTCCTAAGGAGCAAACAATTCATTTAAATCTTAGAGCACGTGTGTTGTGCTTGGAGTATGTGAACTAGCTTTGGTCTTTACGGTAGTCTCACTGTAAAACAGCATGTCATCCATTCTTTCGTGCTATTTTTATGTAGTTGAAGGAAATGTTTTCTGTTTAAGTTTATACTTCTGAAGAGTATCTTTGCTAACGGAAATAAACTTCACACATTTGGAGACAGAGGATTACTTTCTTAATAAGTGATAAGGAAAGAACATAAATAGGCAATTAAAAGCTGTTGGTTTAGTTAAGCTGCCTGTTTTGTTTTTCATACTTTAATGAAGGCAAAAGCAGCAAGCACATAAAAGGTGAATTATCATTATAAATTTGTCATTTTGAATGACAGTTTTACCACATCTAGTGTGGGTTTTCAAATAATTTCAGCAGTAATTGTCCTTGCAGTACAGGGAGTAAACTTGATTCTGTTTCTGCATTACAGCATTTAACACACAGGGCAATGTGACATATTACGGTTAATGATTCCAGTATAGTCGTTGGTATAGTGAGAGTGGATTTTACAGAAGACTATTAAGAGAGGACTTACGTAGTCTCATGTAAACCACATTCTTGGTCATAATCTCTCTAAATCTATCTGCCTATATATATTTTTTTCTTATTCTGGTTTTAGATTTCCTTCATAAATAGATTTTTTCATCTGTCACGGACCTGATAATGCATTTGTCAGCTCACCTGAGACACTAGCAACATTTTTATTCAAAATGACCACCAAAGACCCTTGGTCCTCTCAGAAGATTTGTAGTCTCTAAATCTCAGCTGTCCTAAAATGAAATATGAACAGATTTACTGCAAATGTTCTTTAACATGTCAGTTGCTAAAAGCAGGATACAAGGTTATAAAGCCTTTAGTTCTTCAGAAAAATAAATGAAAGAACAGTAGCAGGTAATCTCTGACACATGTCACAGTAAAATGATACATATGCCCCAGTGTCAAAGCAGAATTTTAATCTGGAAAATTCTCTTAAATATACAGTACAGCTTAGAAGAGAACATTGCAACATCCATGGTTTTATTCTCAAATGTGTTTTTTTAAATGCAGTTAAATAATTCAATCATGATGCATAAAGTTGTAATCATTTATTAGAAGGATACGACGCATGTAAGCACAAATACTAACCCTTACCTTATACAGCATCAAGGCACAACTCAGACAAACTACATATAGTGACCGGAGATGTCACAGTTTTCGGTAGCGTTTATGAATTTGGTTCTATAAGTTTGATGATCCTGAATGTCTTCATGAGCAAAGCAGAGGAAATGAAAACTTGCACGTACATGATCATTACCTTACTCCAAGCCACCCAAGATTCTACTCTGAAAGTGATAAAAAAAATAAAAAAATCCAGTGGTGATTGAATGGAAGAGCTAATGGCAATCAAGAAAATAATAAAGGCTTCCATTCTAGGTTATTCTGGAGAAAATAGAACCTTTCTTTTTTTCATTTTTCCTAAGCAGCATTATCAATGCTGTAAATTATAGTCTCGTTCATGCTTACAGTGGACTTTCCCTCAAAGTTTTATAGCTTCGCAGTCTGCTTGCAGTTATATCTTCTGTTTTAAACTTTACTGCTACAACTAGTTGTTGATTTTTGCTAACTCAGCTGTGATCCACTGTTATCTTCCAAATGCTTTTGTTTTGTGTCATATTCTGTCCTTTGTGGCACCATGTGCTTTCAGAGTAACTTTTTACCAATCTGTTTGTACTCTGTATTCTCTGAAGTACCTTGACCAAGTATCAGTGTTGTTGAACTGAAGTGTCTGAGGTGTAAATATTGCATCTTCCTACTTACATACCTAGGTATTTTGTGTGTACGTGGCTTTAAAAATGATTTTTAGAAGTCATTTTAGGATACAAGTCTTTCTATCATTTCTCTCAGCTTTTTGACATTGACTACTGTTTTAACCATGTACTTAGATGACATTTTACATTGGGGAGAGGGGATTTATCGTAAGCATTGTCAGCCCACTGATAATCTTTCAGTTTCATTACATTGCTTCCTATTTCAGTAAGTAACCTTCCACCAATCTTGTTTAGGTCTCAGTAATCCCATTTGGAATTCCGGATTGTGAAATTGTACTATTTTGGGGTTACTAGCAGGAAAAAAGAAACTCCTGCAAGAGAGCCTGTGATACTGTCAAATATGAGCTCTGACACAGTGTAAAATGATTTCAGCTGGACATGAGAAAAATATTAGTGTCTTAAGGCTCTTCCCAATTCCTTCTCTTATAAACATGTTTCAGGGTGAGTAGCTGTAAAATCCTGTGATCTGCAAACTGTCAATTTTAAGGATTTAATTATGGTAGCTGCACTGCCAAAAATCTGTTTGAAATGTGTTTGTGACTAATGGAAAGAATGAATAGTTATCTGTATTTTTAATGTAAATCTACCATAATTTGTGTTCTGTGAGATCTGCTGGTTTTTTTGTTTGTTTGTTTTAGTCAAGCTTTAGTTAGTATATTCCTTTATATTTGGGCATATTGTGTACTTACCTTCTTCTAAAGATGTGGATAACTTATTGCTTATGAAACGTAACTCACATTTGTGTGTGAGCCTGTTTATCTCACTTAAAGCATTGGTGTTCATTTGTCAAAGCAGCTTATTTTTTGATGAAATAAAAGATAGGTGGCTCGGTGTCGTGGTCATCTTTGAAAAATCTGAGCCATTGCATTTTTTGTTGTGGTTCCAGTCTCAGCTGCTGTACACAGCTACTTGTGTGTGCCTAATAATGTGTACGTTTCCAGGAGCAACACGCATGGTCAGTAATCAAAAGGGAGACAACTACATACCTCTGTGTTTTGCTCACTCTAGCTGTTTTGCCTTCTGCTCCTTCTCCAATTATGTATCTCCCCTCCTTGACATCCCCAGGTATTGGATTCACACATAAATCAGTGCTCTGTATTTTTTTAGAACCTTTTTATTTTCCAGTCTTTCTGCTAACATTTAGTCTTTCTTGTTTCCCCTCTGAACTGGAGGCCATTTTAAACTGCTCAGAGACAGTTGTCTTTTTTTTTTTATTTTTTTATTTTTGCTGACAGTACCTTTAGGTATCTTTTCTGCAGATACCTGCTGATTAATAGTTTGGGTTAGACTGTGTTCTCCACTCATGTAACCTGTTGCTGTTAACCAAGGAAGAGGTGATGTAAGTTACCCAGTTTGGTAACGACCATTTTCTTTCCCTCTCAGGAAGAGTTATGATACCACACTACTTATAAAGAATTTCAAGGCTGTGTTTATATTCAGTTCCATTATGTAATATTGATTCAAATTTGGTTACTGAATTTCAGTATATTGAAAGTGGGCATGTTCAGCAATAATTGCTTAGTGAGGTGCTCCTTGGATATAGTCCTCTTTTAAGCCTCTAAGCAGTGGCCATACATTCCCTAGGAAATGAATCCCCATTCTGCTTTGGCCTGATGCACTCTGTGGTACAAGAGGTGGAGATGCAAAGCATTTTTGGATTNTTTTGTACTGTCTGGCTTTTTTGCCTTCAGCTTGCTACGTAGTGTATGTATGGAAAATTTGAAGTTGTTTCGAAAAGCTGTTAGGTGAGCTGAAAAACTGGAGTTTTGAAATCTGGCTGTGGGACATAGGAGAATTTGGTGGCTGGCAGACACTTTGAGGTTGTGTGATTAAAAAATTACACGCCTTTTTTTGTGCTTAAAAAAACAGTGGTTATCAGTATTGGTTCTTTAAACCATCTCATTAGTTCTTCATATTCATTCACAGAATGTTTTCACCTGAATTTTTTAACTGAAATCTTTCTTGTAACCATGATAGCTTTTGCAGAATCCTTGGTCATGCTTCTGTTTGCAGCATTTCAGTGTATTGCTCTTACGTGCCTAGAGAAAGCTTCCTGTATGTACCTCTTCGTTTGAGCATTTGTTTCCATCTAGCAATCTGTTTTTTTGCTGTATTTGTTTTGTGGCCTATGGCTAAGGCATGTTTTGTTGGCTGAGTGCTGGAAGCTTTGCTGGTAGTTGTCATGTGCTGGTTTACTCTTGCATAATGTTTTTTGTATGCTTATTTTTACGGACATCGAATCTTGCCACGTTACCATGCTGTTTTTGTAGGCCCGGATCTGTCTGCTTGTTGGAAGCTTTGTGTTGTGCGCATGCTAAGATGTAGTTAATTATCCCAGATGACTATGTGGCAGGCAAACTCTGCAGTTGGCTTTTTTGTAGTAAACGGTTAGCCTTTTTCTTTTTGAAGGACTACTGTTTTATCTGCATAGCACATATGTCTAACTAGAACATCCCTAACCTAGCATTTAAGTAGTTCGTGCTTAGAAGACGCTGAATGGCTTCCTATAAACCATGCAGTTGTTACTTACCTGGTCAAAAAGTTGTAAAGCAAATAAACACAGGAGGCTTTTTAACTTGGGTTGATGTGCTGTTTTGGCTTGAACTATGCTGACTTATTAATTCTGGATAGTAACAAGTTCAGTAGGTATCGGTGGGTTGTTCCCTTCTGAATGTGGTTGTTACATCTATACAAGTGAGTAAGCAGCCTGGGGAGGTCACCACTGCCAAGTCCTGGAGGCAGCTGTGTGCAGAAGACTGAGGGAAGGTCAGATGCATCTGCTGCTGTGTTTTGTTTGAGTTTTCCATTCTGAGATACTTTACAGTATTAGAAAATATGGGCATCTGTTAGTAAATGTATATTATGTATACTTCATTGGCTGATTAGTACATGAACTATACTAAAAGAAGTCTTCTCTTGTTCAAGTACTATGTTGTTAAAATGGTGCCACAATTAAAGGTGCTGTATTT
>VXAV01008076.1:73155-96300 GCA_013399715.1 Alectura lathami | reverse complement strand
TCTGCTTTACTGATTACTTTCCAAGATGAAGGAATGTACAGAATGTTTTTGATTAACAAGGGAGGTAATTGGGAGGTAATGTTTAAAGTATGAAATGAAAACATAACCTCCCTTTCTCCTGTCCTTGCCCTTTTCAAAAACCTGGAAACAGTGATCCAAATTTGAGTTACCTTATGCCCTCTTGTACCATTGTGTTGCCAGAGTGTTTGTTTAGTGTTAAATGTTCTGGNTACTGATTACTTTCCAAGATGAAGGAATGTACAGAATGTTTTTGATTAACAAGGGAGGTAATTGGGAGGTAATGTTTAAAGTATGAAATGAAAACATAACCTCCCTTTCTCCTGTCCTTGCCCTTTTCAAAAACCTGGAAACAGTGATCCAAATTTGAGTTACCTTATGCCCTNACTTTTCACTCTAGTCCTTTCGAGCAGTGTAATGTCTTAATCATTTAAAAAAAAAAAAAGCTTTCATACATGCAAAACTCTGGGTTTTGTTCAGTGGATAAATACAGTAAGTTTTGTTGACTTCTGGTTAAATGATTTTCAAATCTGAACAGATGCCAATCTAGACTAATAAGCATGGTATAGAAGAGTTTTCTTACACTTCAAAAGCAAAATATCTGTCTCTATTACAAAAGATTGCATTCATTCAGTGTATTCTGAGAGGTTCAGTGTGCAAAGTATAGATTGTATATTTTGTCTTGTACCAAATGCTATTCAGAGATTTAAGTATTGTCAAGTACCAACAAGCTTAGAAAGCTATTTTTAAAATGCTGTTATTCAAAATACTAAGTTCTAATGGAAAGGACTTGAATTTTAGTGTCTTATCACAATTTTGTTTTGCAGTTTTTATTGGCCAAAGGGAATCACTCTATCTTGACAAAGATTTGCTTGAAATATAAAAACAGACCTTCAGTTCCACTCTGCTTGAACATAGTACGAAGGACTGTTCTCAGTAGTTTTCTGATTATTGAAATATTTAAGATCTTTCCCATGTAATGTAGAAGCCTAATGATGTGAAATAATACAGTATTTCCCAAATATGGCTTTCAAACACTGAATGTTCTTAATATACTTACATCGTTATGCTGTCTTTTGCCATTGACTGATTTATCTCTCATTCTTACAGACAAAAAAATGTCATNATGCAGCTTCCCCCGTTTTTTTTTTTTTTTTTTTCCCTCCATTCTTTTTCCACTCACATTCATAAATTCTTTGCAGTCCTGTTCCTTACAGTCTCCATTGCTCCATTTACTTCAGCACAGATAAGGAAGAGATACTATTGCGGTAGTATCAAAAGATGTATTCACATCTTTTGCTTTTGAACAGCAAATTAATTATGTAAATGTGCATACATAAAATTATGATCTTGCTGTTTTAACCTTTTTGTAGTAATATTGCAAATCAGCAAGTTGTGTGTTTTGGGCGCTTTGAAAACGTATGTTTTGAGTAAGTGAGATCGATCCCCTTTTAGTTTAGCATCTTGGAAAGTAGAGTACCTGAACATGAATTCAGAGGCTCCCTAGGAGTCATAGTTGTGTCTTATTCTCTAAATCTGTAAGAACTTGCTTCCTAAGGAAATATCTTAAGGAAGCAGACCCAAGTGTAGAACTGTTCTAGATGTTGTCTTAAATATATACATTTGCTGTGGTATAATATTACTTGCATTTAGGCATGTGGATTGCTCCTTTGTAGAAGTTAATTGTCATTGACTTAGGCTCATTAGTTTTATTGCTCTGTGTTGTATTTAAGTAACTTCTGTTGAATTATCTGGTCTGTCATGTATCTTGTTCTGTTTTGCTAAAGCTCTGTGACAGAGCCTGTATAGGCTTCATAGGAATTGTGTCTGGGGCAGGGAGGGGTAATAAGGCAACAATATTCAAATGTAAACCCAAAGCATCTGTGAGACTGGAAGCAGGTGTAAAACTTTACACTGCATAAAAATCAGTAGAAAAGGGGGAGATATGATGACAAGATGTCCTCAGTTTGTGTGGTAAGAGCTTGATTGAAGTCATTCATGTATAACTTGTTACAATTACTGTTGATATATCTGGTTAAATATAGTTTCTCCTGTGTTCATTGGAGAATTGCTTCGCATCTACAAGGGAACTTTGGCATGCTTGGGGTTTGATGGAGAAATGGAGAAAGAGAAATGCATTTCCGCTCTGAGTGTAACTCCTGTCTCAGTACTTGGGACTGGGCTTGGAATGCTTCCATTTCTAGTTGGTGTTCTCTCTGTGTAAATGTAATCGCATATTGATTGGTACTGATCTATACTTAACAGTGTGCCATGAGTATTTGGTAATGAGCAGATTTTCAGACTGTTCATTTTTTAGAATTTTCAAATACCAAATGGGAAATTGTTTCCTAGTTTTTCACTTTGATTAGGTTCAAATTGTAGTGACAGAGAAGACTGGAAAGTGCTTGATTGGCAATAGGCTGCTCAAGACCTGATCAACCAAAAGTCAACGCAAAACTTAAACGTTCTTTGCTGTGATCCGTGGCCATTTCTCTTAGTGTGGGCAAACCATTTGGTTATTTTAATGGGGCTGATAATAAATTTTCAAAATTGCTCTTATTATATTTCTGTTTACAGTCAGCTGAAGCTTTCACCGTTTTTTTCTTTTTTTTGGTGTTTAGGTGTTGTGTGTTTCTTTCCATTATTCTGCAGTTTTGAAACATCATAGGACGTTCTCATAAATTAATAAATTTGAAATACAATTTTGATTGAAAGTCTTTTTAAAAGTTTTCTTTTATGCGAGTTTGAGTTAAGTCCTCATGATTTCAACAGAGTCAAATCTACCCTGAAGTTAGTTACTTGTGGATAGTGGTTGAGATTCCTTGATGGGAATGCAAGAAAAGAGATGCCTCTTACATTGTTTCAGCATGTTTTATAGCAAATCTTGACTTGAAGAAAACATGTTTCTGTTGGTCTGAAACTCACGTGCAGTATAAGTAATGATGTTCTTACGCGTGTGTGTTAGAGATCCTAGTTTACTGGCTGACTGAACCACAGCAATGTAAGTTTCTGTTGTTGACTCAGCTTGGTATCAGTTGGCCACGTTTTGCAGTAACCTAGGTCTTGGTGACAAGACAGGAGAAATGTATAGGGCTTCCTCCCAGAAGGCCCTTGGAAGCATGTGGAGAAAGCTCCTGGCATAGCTTCTGGATAGCTTTCACAAATAAAAGTCTGCGTACTTTGCCTGCATAGTTTCTACGGTATCTTCAGCTTCTCTGATTCCTTAAATGCTTGTGTGGAAAACACTGCCTGTATGAAACCATAAGGTTTTATTTTGATTGCACAAGTTAGGGGAATGAAGTACTTAACACAGTGTATAAAGAGAACAGACATTTGCACAACCATTAACTTCACTTTAAAGGAAATTGACAAGAATTTGGAGATTTTGTACTGCGTAAGTAACCTGAGATTCAGCTAGGCCTGTTTCTGTCCATGGTTGTGAACAAACATTTTCTGCTGATTGTAGATCTGTAACCTACAGCAAACTTTTAATACTTCTGGGATGTTTTTCTGCTTGTTAAGTTATACATTGAAATGCCACATCAAAACTCTAATTATTCTGTTTTTTTTTTTTTTTGTGTGTGTGTGTGTTTTTTTTTTTTAAATTATTATTGTTGGTTTCAGATTAAAGAACAAAAAATTGTCTTTAGACCAATTGCAATACAGGATTTCACAGGGAAATAAGTTTTAAAAATTAAGTGCTTTGGATATGGTAATTGCTAAGGTACAGCAGAAGTGTAACAGAATGGAAAATACGTGTGTTTCTTAAAAGAGAAACCAAGCAAACCCTTAAACAAAGGAAACTTCAGGTACAGAGTAGTATAGATCAGTGGCAGGTTGCTGTTTATATTCCAGGAAACCTTGGTCTGACAGTAATGAACAGGTATTGTCCTGCTGATTTCTCCCTGGTACTAGAAGTCCATGGTATGTTCATTGTGTGGAAGCCTGAGTGTGGGGTTTTTTTTTTTTTTTAATGCTATTTTTGCACCTTTCTTTGTTTGGAAACTTTTAATACTGTGTTTGAACTTTGCTAAATTTACTCTTCTGGGACTCTTTCGGTGAAGGTACCTGGAGTGATTTGACAGCCTGAGGCCTCTTCTGCAGAATGTTCCCTTCCTTTGTGTTCAGTTCTTCCTTTGATTCCATCCAGTTTTCATGGCTGCTGTTCCCAATTCCCTTTTCCAACATCTTACGGTGGTGGTGTATGTGAATGTATTTCAGCTGATGCTGTGAGACTGTGCGTGGGACTGCAGGGACAACAATCTACGTTGTTAATAAACAGTGAAATTATAATAATGCACAGATCAGTGTGACAATGTCCAGTAAACGTGGAAATGTTTTTCTCCTTGCTAATCCTTTTAACAGCTGTAGGTATTACTCAACATAATGGATGCATCACTTTCAGCTGCACTTACGATTTTTCACATAATTTCTATACATTTGTTTCTGGACAGTAATATTAAAGGCAATCCTTACTTGCTTTGTTAATTTGGGTAATATAAGGTCTGTTGAGAGGGAGTAAGAAGAAGGGAAGAAAAAGAGACACATAGGAAACACCTGCAGTTCTTTTTTTTTATGAAACAAGATGAAGATATTTTTATTTACAGCTAGTGTTCTGTTTTCCGTAGCCAGAGCAATAAATTAGACACTTTGATGTGTGCAGGGGAGTGCAGAATCCTTCTGTGCCTTTTGAGAGTTGCTCATATAAATTATGTCAGTTAGCAGCTTTGTTCCAGGTCTAAATGTTAACACTGGACTTGAGCAGTGCAAATCCACTGAATCTACATTACACAAAGTGAAAGCTGGTCAGATTTATTGACTTTTTGTTCTTGGTCATGAACTGTTTGAAGTAAACATGTTTACATCCAAAAGCTGGTGCACCTAGATAAACAGTGCTGAATTTAGCATGGAATAATACTTCAACAGTTGTTAATAGCCCTGAGGATTTAAGAGAAGTATATCCTGGAAAGGTTTTGCAAGTTTTCTTTGCTTCTTACTGCCTTGAGTTATAATAAAATTACATGTTGCATATTTCTACGTATTATAAGATTTTAGGTGTTTCTTGGATTTGAAAGTTTTCTTATACATAATCTGCATTTAAGAAGCTCACCTGCAGAAAACACTTTTTATTTCTGAGGCTTTCCACAAATATGTAGGTTCTGTGGGTGTGTTGCGACCTATGCAGCCTCACTAGTAAATAGTCTGAGCAGTCTGAGCTGGCAGTAGGCTATAGCAGGTGCATAGCACAGCAGCGAGATGGTGGTTGGGTTGCCCTTGGGGGCAGGTAGTAGCAACAAGTTTGCGTTTTCCTTAGGCACGGGAAGTTGCAGAACCAGGACTACTGCATCCTGGGCCACTTCTCCACCTGCTGGGCACCAGGCTGTTTGCCTGAGGGGAGAAGGAGGTCATTGCCTACTGGTTGAGGATCCTCAGTGTGCAATACAGAACCTAACTGGAGGGTCCCAGTCCGACTTCTTTGTTTGTTTGTTTTCTTTTGTTTTTAGAGAGCAAGTCTGGGGCATGAAGAGAAGTCAATCTGTAGTTTGGCCTTGAGCTTTTGCTTTACATACAGTATAAGTGCTGAGGTGGCAGCCTGTCTTCTGGACCTGGAATTCTGGTAGCTGAGACAATGTGAAATTATTTCCTTTATGCTGCAGAAATAGCAGCGCTTTTATTTCCATAATAGATTTGGTAAAAGTAACAATCTGGAATAAAATTCAATGTGTAAAATACTGTTAAGTCCATACATGTATAACGCACATGTGGTAAGTCTTTGTCAGTTTTCACAAGA
Organism: Alectura lathami; assembly: GCA_013399715.1. Classification (NCBI taxonomy): domain Eukaryota; kingdom Metazoa; phylum Chordata; class Aves; order Galliformes; family Megapodiidae; genus Alectura; species Alectura lathami. The sequence continues at coordinate 90,491 of VXAV01008076.1, read as the reverse complement.
AAGGAAACTTAAAATCAGATTACTTAAAAATTGTTCTCAACTCCATTTTTCATTACTAAGAAAATAACCACACAGCTCCATTTTAATTTGTTGTGTTGCATTCAAGGACAAAACCCCCTCTGAATCATGTAGTTTTGGAAAGTACCCTTGCACAAGTTAGAATAAACCCTGGCATTTTCCCCGTTTTCCACTGTTCCTTCTGAAGGATTGTCAGATTCCTTGGGAAAAAATAATTTGTGAAAGGTCATGAACAAAATAAAGAACATTCTTGAGTATACAGTTACAGCTAATTAAAAAGTAGACACACATTGCAATAACAGTGTTACTCGTGTTTGGAAAGAACATCTGTATGTGAGAATTGCATGGTTAAGGAAACATGGAATAGCACAACTAAAGGAAAGGCTGTAACAAATCACTTCTCAGGTTTATTTTCACTATGCACTAGAATTAACATGTTTTTGTTTAAAAATATTGAATTTGTTTTTAGTAAGGGCTAATCTGGCTTCTTGCGTCAGGTCAATGCAGGATTAAAAGTTTTCCATACTGAAAAGCCTCCTGTTGTTACTGCTCTGCTTTCACATCCTGTTGTGAAGAGCCTGCTCTTTGCATTTCCTTTCCAGAGGTGATCTTCCTAAAAATCGTTCCCTAAGGGAAGAGGTGGGAGCATAGAGGGTAGAATATGCTGCCATGCCATGAGGGTGGAAATTCCAGCACAGAGTATAGTTCGTGGCAGCATAGCTCTGTACTTCCTTCAAGCCGTATTTCTATGTTTCAGGCATACTGGCCTGCCATAACTGAATGGTCAGAACTGTTATGCTAGTTCAGGTTAAGTCTGTTTACTGTCTTCCTTTCAAACCCCTATGAATCCCATTGCTGGTTCAAGGCGGAAAGTGTTTTCTGTATTTCTTTGATGTGAACTGAACAGCTGCTTGAAGTATTGATTTGAATTTGCTAAAGGTATTTGAAACCTTAGAGTATCTTTTAATCTAATTTCATTTTTTGAGTACGTAGGCATAACCCTGCAGGCATTGTTTTGGGAGCCCTGAAAAGAGGTTTTCCCATGTTGGCGAGAGCTAATCTCAGTAATGTGATTTTATAAGCTGAAAATGTGTAAGAAGCATTTCAGGAAAAAAACAAAACAAAGCAGAGAGAGGGCAGGAGGAAGGAAGGACGTCTCTCTGGCTCATAACCAGCTGGGAGGTATCAAAACGTAAGTTCTGCCATAATGCATTGTATGTGGTACAAGCCATTTGGACATTCATTTCAAACCCTGTGGTAACTTCCTCAGGTGACTGAGTTGTAGCTGTGTGAGAATTACCAACTTTGAAAGACTTAACCAAGCCTCCTGTTAGCTGCTGAAAGATTTCGCCTCACCTCAGTGTACATGCTAGTGAAGCAGTGTGCAGCTGGTACAAAGTTCATACAACTGTGTAGCTGGATAGTTAATCATATGTGTATTCGTATCTCTACAGCAGGTAAAAATGTTAATAGCATAAGGCAAAACGTTATTTTGGGCCTATGATGAGTAAATTTTGAATAAATAAAAAGGATTAATTTTTGAGATACTCATCATACATAATAGAAAAGTGTTTTATTTATGAACTGGTTTCCTGCCTTTAAGTGTATTCTAAGAACCAGTGGGAGTTACGGCCTAAAATTCTGGTAGGCACTGTGTTGTTCTGATTGAAACATCTGATTAAGAACGTGGAGCGTAGGTGGTTTAAATCAAACTCATAGCACGTTGGAATATGATTGCTGCTTAGTAAGTGAAATAAACATGAAGAAAGATGGAAGGGCACCATATGCTTACCTACTTCATTGCACTATTTATTTATTTATGTATTTATTTATGACTATATTTAAACATGGAAACTTCTGAAGGCAATATGCTTCCAACATGGCTCTAGTGTGGCTTGTGTTTTTGGACAAGTAGTCTTTCGCTACCAAGAAGAAAGACTGTGTTTGATTTGTGGTGAGTGTGTCATTATGTGATCCTTTGTTTTATACTCTAAAAAACGGTATCTAATCCAAATATTTAACTTTTTAGGCATAACAGTGCATTACATCTGGATTACAAAAACCATGTATTTCTCCTCTGTCTAGGTGTGGGCACTCTGCTGTGTACCGTTCACGAGAGATGTCAGGTCGGGCCCTGGTTCCATTTGTTATGGTAAATGAAGTACCCCATACAGTACTGTCACTGCTGGAGGGGCTTCCAGACTCTACCAGTCTTTGCATTCGACAAAATAATATTCATGGAACGCTTCTGCAAGTAAGTTATTTTTTTATTGTGTTTTTTCGTGGTTTTTTAGTCGTACTTGACAGTCAGATAATATGCCATGAGTTGTACTCAGTGTTCACACATTTTTAACCCACGTATGAAGACTGCTTTTGAGTTGATTCTCTCAGACGATAAATGTGGAATGCAAATTTCAATGGTCATTGGAAGATTGCAAGTTGTAAATATCAACATTTACACTTCATATAATGTTTCATCTCTGGAGATTAAGGTGCTTTGAGAGCAAATATCTTTATCTAAACATATCTACAGAGAGATCTATGTGACTCACCCAGAATCACTGAGCAAATCTACAGCAGAGCTGAACTCCAGGCACCAATAGTATTGTAGATACTGAGTCTTGCTACTTACCTACATGTTTACATGTTACTTGATTTGCTGTTCCTGTCACACCATCAGCTTCCTGTCAGTTTGCTGTGCAAGATATGATAAGCTTTATATTGTATTCTTCTGAAAACACTGGAGAACAGTTGGAAATCAGAAATTTCTGCATTCCCCATATATCATTCCTTTGGTTTATGGCAGTCAGTTCAGTGTGTTTCATTTTTAAGCTATCAGAGTAATAAGTAACCCATTTTTATTGCATGTTTTTCACAAGCAGCCCTTCAACAAAGGCATATTGTATATGTTCAGCTCTGTTAGTCTACCTTAGTTGGCAATCTGTCTTGGTACACATTCCCATTGTAATGTGTGGTGTTTTGTGGGTTATTATTTTTTTATGCATCTTTTCCAGCATGTTATTTCCTTTATGGGAAACCTACGACAAGGAAATAGGTAAAGTCTCTAGAGCTGTTACTGCCGACTTTACCTGTTTTTCTCCATGTTTCTTATCAGATCGTTTCTAATGTATATTAACTGATAAGAATTAATTGGAAACTGATAATTTGTTCAGTATTTTAGAAGTTGGTATCACTTTTCTTCTCCAAACAATAATTTTAGTGTTTGTGAAAGATGCCAAGTAGCTGGATTGGGATCAAAGGGTTCATCCAATTTAATTTGGATTTGGCAGATGATAGGTAACAGAGAAGGTCATCCTAGTGTGTGGGGTGATTCTGTTCAGTCTTCACTGCTGTGCATGTCAGTCCAGCAGCTGCATAGGAAGGAAGGGGATTACCATCATCAAACTACCTGTGCAGTTACCAGTGTGTCATGAAACTGGAGTCCCGCTGGAAGTTTTAGGAAGAGAGAGTTATTCTGACAGAGGTGGAAGTGTTTTGTCAATCAGCAAAATGATTATAACCCTCATAATGAGGGTATGGACTAGCTGTAGTGTGTAAAGCTACTGCTGCCTTCTCAGTGACCTAGTAGAAAAATGTTAACAGAGGATTGGTTCTGAAACTGTCCGAAGGATGATCTGCTGGTAACAAGGTCAGGTTTTCTTTTCCATCCCTCTGAGGCAGGAGATATTCTCATTCTCAGAGAACATGATTTTTTGGTCAGTTTTGAGGAGCTACTAAGAACTAGTACTGCAATTGCTGCTGTGCTGGGGAAAGACTGGTGCTGTCAAAGTGCAATGTCCGTTGAAAAAATGGCAGGGTGTGCTGCAGTGAACCAGCGATGTTTGGTCCCTCTCATTGGCTTTGCTTTTATGGTTTGTGAATCAAGGTTGTGCAAAGTCTCCGCTTAATGCTTAATCAGATGCAGTGTGTGACTGAATTGCTGAACTAACTTGCTAGTTAAAAATAACAACATTCAGAAGAAATNATAGAGTACAAAGAGCAAAGTACTGTGACTTTCAGGGGTTGTTGGATGCATGGTTTTAGTTTCCTTTTTATCACTGTAAGGTGGGACTTGCAAAGCCGATACAAGGGCTGATTGAATGGAACATTATGTTATGGGGTTACTTGTTAAAGCACTGTTTCTCTGAAGCTGTATTTAAAGAGAGCTTAAGACAATACTCTGAGGATGTTCAAGACTGTACTGCATTTCCATTACATGGTAAAGAATTTATCTTCCTCTTTGATGTGAAAATCCCTACAAAAAAGAGTCTATAGAATACTCGATAAAATTTAGATTATTTCCAGCAATACAAGACCAGTAGCTTATGAAAATAAAATTCAGTTAATTTAATTTCATATGTTCAGTCACATTGGTCAGAAGCTGACTAAGTTTACTGCATGATTTTTATTTCAGTGTTCACGTGCTGTCAAATCCTGATCAGGAAAGTGGGAATTATTCAGACTTAAAACTTACGTGGCAATGCCAAATGTAATAAATCTTGAAGGTGTATTACAGTTACATTTCAGGGTTATGTAATTGCTTCATCTGTTGCAAGCCAAATGTTCATTTATAGAAAGATCATTCAAAAAAAGTTCCGAATGTAGTGCTTGTCCAAACACGGTCTGTCTTCCAAAACGCTGAGATTGACAAGAAGTATTTTTGACAGTAACACAAATGTGTTATGTTTAACTTCAGTCCCCTGCATTATGTGAAAACATGGCTTTTGGTCCTCAGTGTGATAACTGTGGCTCAATTTATGTACGAATATAAATGTGTGTGAGGATGAAATAATCTTATGGCCTGCGTGCTTTACATAAGATTTTTTTTTTTTTTTCAAAGAAAGTGGGAGAAATAGTGTTGTTCTATAACTCTTATAAAACCGATGGTATTTTTCAAGGAGTAGATCTTCATTGTAAGTAAATGTGCTGATGTAACACCAATTCCTTCTCTGCTTGGTGTGTGCTCTATGAACGCGGTTTCTAATTCTCTCCCTTATCCAAACTGACATGGGGTTCGGGGAGAGACTGATTCACAAGAAAATGTGGAAATCTTCTATTGGTCTTCTTCTGAATTCTATTGTCTTGAGATCTATTTTTTTTTACCTGATCAGCTGAAAGGAAGAGCTTGTTGTAGAGACTCCTTTATGTGAAAGTTCTTTGACAGTTCTCTGGCAGTTGCCAAGGATCTTACAGTAGTTGGGAAGATTGTGAGGTATCCTTATCAGAGGATCCATGAAGCAGCCAAAATCTGCTCTCCTGAAGCCCAGGGTTGTGATTTTGCTTTTTGCCCTCCTTCCTCCTCTTGGCATCCTGAACTCCACTATCTCATGATCACTGCAGCCAAGGCCGCCTTCAGCCTTTACATCCCTCATGAGCATGTGAGTCTGAAGTCCAGCAGAGCACCTCTCTTGTCTCCTTTTGTCAGGAGGTTATCAGTGATGCTCTCCAGGATTGCTTGTGACCAACAGAGCTTGCCGTGCTGTATTGGTCATCCAGCAGATCATGAGGGTCGGGGCTTGAAAACTTTAGGCTACTCTTAGATGTCTGCAGAAGGCCTCATTCTTCCTGGTCAGGTGGCCTCTTGCAGACACCCACTAGTGTCACCCATACCGTGGTCTGTTCTAAAATTCTACCTGTAAGCTCTCAGCTGGCTCATCATCCATCCACGTCAGGCCTCCATGCATTCCAGCTATTCTCTGGACATCTCTGTAAAGTATATCTCCATCTTCTCATCTTCCCAGCCAGTACCTGCAGAGCCTGTACCCCTCAGCAATCCCCACAATCACGTCAGCAATGCCACCATGTGTCTGTGACCCAGCAAGACCACAGCCCTGCAAACTGCACCGTCCTACCTCCTCTAATTCTTTAACCTCTTCCTTTGGTGCTTTAAAGCAAGTAAAGTTACAGGACACCTGAGCATTGTTTGCCTGGGAAACGGTGCAGCACCTTTAATTCATCCAATTGTAGTTTATTTACAATGATTAAAAATCTCCCAAATGGACGGAATGTCAGAATGGCTTACCAAGGAAGCAGATGTTAGACTTCTGCTTTGGTGTTATCTTGTGAGAATCAGGTGACATGATTGATGCTGGATTTCGAAGGCTCTGCTTTGTGCACAGGCCTGGAGTCTAGTTGTTACCAGTACAGATGAATAGCAGCAGTGAGACTGAGGCTTTCAGTCACAGTTCTGTGTTCACTGATTCCAGAAATCTCTCTCAAGTTTTTGCATTGAAAGTATCTGTACATGCCCTTACAAACTCTCCCTGTTGAGAATAATTCATTAGACTGCTGCAATTGATCATGGAGCAGATGTAATTACTATTAAGGTTTCTTTCTTTTTCGCATGAAGGAATGTGTGCATCCGTTGGGTCCGTTGCATCTTGTACGTTAGCAGTTTGATCTACCTTACATTTACTCTGGCAAGCCTACAGAGATGTATTTTTGGAACATACAGGATCAGATAAATGAAGGTTATTACAAGAGGCTTTGTGTTTTCTTTTAAGATCCCCATGTATTGCTTTGGACGCTTCTGAAATGTCGACAGTGCTGACCTGCTTCCTAGCGGTCTTGTGTGGATTTGTACCTAAAGATTGACAGTCTCTAGCCTGAGGCTGGTATATTAAACAGTACCAAAAAAATTGCTTCCTTCATCATTGTCCCTGCCTTTTGGAGAGTGTTTTGCATTCCCTTTGGCATCATCAGGCACAGGTTAGGAGGAGGAAGAATTGAGTGACTTCTTTCTCACTGGGAATTGCACTACTTCATCTCAACATGCATGCTACCTCCATTTGCTATCTCCATCAGGAGATGAACTGTACTGTCCGAGACAGAAGTTCCTTGTGGCTTGTGCTTATCCTTATGAGGAGCAGTTTCTGGATGGAAGCTGCTTTGTTTGTGAAGACTGTGTACATAATTGGTGGTACTTTGTATGAGCAATCAAACAAGAGGATATAATGACATAAAAATTCTCTGCTGGCCTATCATGTCCTTGCAGGTGAATCCTTCCTGTCATGAGCGGTTTTGGTCAGTGCTGCAACTCAGTCACAGAAATTCTGCCTGATCCCTAGGAAGATTTCTCTCCATTTCCTCCGTCTTCTCATGTGAGGTCTAGCTGGTAGCTTCTTTTCTCTGCAGTCTTCCCACTTACCGTTATTACTTCATCACCTCCACTGATTTATCCTGAAATGTACTCTCTGAGCATATGCCAGTGTTTACATCACATGAGAACAGTCTCTCCTCCTATTTGGGGGTGCACATGACTTGTTCTTAAAAAAATACAAGATAAAACTGCCAGCACTTCATGAAGACAAAAGTGGAAATTCATTTATTTACTGTCTGTTCCAGTGTCATCAATAAGTATTCAGTTACTCTTCACAAGTTGTTACTCGCAGTATTCAAATTTCCTCTACATATCCACAAAATTCTGTAGTTTTATTTAGCTAAATCTATTAGCTAAGTATTTAGCTAAAGCTATTATAGCAGTAGACTGGTTCAAAGTATTTTTTTTTTTTTTTAATAACTCAGTTCTATTTGACATGTGAATTGTAAAGTCTTGTGCAAGCAGTGTTGGTCTGAATTTTTGAGTTTATTTGTTTGTTATGCTTTTAATGAAGCCAGTAGTACTGTTACATTTTTCACAAGTCTAAAGAACAGGCTGAGTCACATCAGCTTAGTCAGATGCATGTGACAAAAATTAGGCTTAATAAAAGAAGGACTTCATAATTCTTCACCGTTGACATTGATTAAACATTTTTCAGGGAATAGCAACATCCTATAGAATTAGACTCATATTTCTGAAAATACTGTACAGTGAAAGAATCTAGAACCTTTATGTATTTAAAAAAGTAGAAAATGCATAATTGCATGACAGATTTTTCTGCCATCTGTGCAGGGCTGTGGTTTTTTCTTTGTGGAGTTATTGATTATGGCAAGATTTGTGTGATGTTAGAACTTTGTTATCTGTATCTACTTTTTGGGTGTTATGAGGTTAAAATAATACCAGAGAGATAGAAGAGGTGGTTTAAAGATGGAAGAAGTGATTTTAAGGGTCCTTGATGCAGCTATACTGCATCCCGCAGATACATGTCTGAGCCAGTGCCTTGCTTCCATCAAGGACTGATAGCACAAGCCTAGGAAAAAGAGTAAGACATACTGAGCAGCTAGAGAAACACGAGTGTGCAGTCTTAGCTTAGAGCAGTCTTCAGCCAGAGATGTGACTGAAGAGAAAAATGAAGTTCATGACTGTGTTGAAGGAAAGAAGCAGTTTCTGATGACAACATCAGTAAGTTAGGTAGTTTAATTATCCAGAACAAGTATCAGGACAGATTGTTGTCGATGGAAGTAGAGCCTGCCTAATAAATGTGAATGCCTTTTTACCTCCTTTGAGAGGAGGAGGATATTAAGTTGCTGCAAAGGAAGGTCAAACTTCAGGTATCTGAGATTACCATCAGTCTTGCCTTTTATGAGTTTAATAGTTGGACACTTACTCAGAGGATAAAGACAATTTAAATAAATATGAGTGTTTGAAAATAAAGCAGAGAGGAATGGTGCATGAAGAAGAGCTAGCAAGCAATCACAGGAGCTTTGTTACAGGTCTGAGTAGGCAATAAAACCTTACAGACTTTGGTGGATAGGGTGTGTGATTATGATAATGGGATACAAATTAGGCAAATATATTTTGAAAGTCATTCTTGGATGTTGGCCCTTGTCTTAGTGAGAGAGAGGTACACTGCTAGTTATCTTGATGTAAAATCCTTAAGGTGAATTACCAGGAGGGGTGTCAGTGACTGTATTTTTTTTCTGTTTTGTTTTGAAGACAAAGGATCACTAGTGTCTGAGAGAATGAATGGGGAAGTAGCACATTGTTTATTTGGCTTTATTCAGTAGCTCAGAAACATTAACTGTGGTGAATTACTTTTTATTTGGCTTGGCAATAATGTTTGAAGTATAGGAGTTCAGCATAGGCTTATAAAAACTCAATGTAGTAAACAACTGTTACATTATCTTCAGATCAAAGAAATAAACCTACTATAATTAAATGTTTTCTAATGAAACTTCCTTCCAGCTGTTTCTTTTCTAAGCTCAGTTTTTACTATTCAAGATAAGCCTTACTTTTAAGATTAGTACAAAGTGAAAAGAAATACTGATGTCAAGTTGAAACCATATTCACTGACATAGCTGGCAGTAACAACAGTTGTCTCATTTCTTCATGTTGTAAATTCGTATTAACTGTTATCCAAAGGGGTATGCTAATGTATGGAGGCAGTATGGATTTGAGAACAATATTTGTATTTTCTATCTGTCTGTATTTTGTGAATGCAACAGTAATGCAGCTAAGTTTCAAGAATGGGAGCAGACAGCCTCTGGGAGAAAATCATTGATGAAACTTTGCCAGAAGTTCTCTTACAGCTGCTTTTCTTGGTGAAATTCTGAGGTACTAGACAGATCTGCTAGCTGGGTATGACTTCAGGTATGAAGTTAGTTTAACTGTAATTAGTAATTCTCCCAGATATCGTCTTTCTGATTTCCTAAGAAGTGTCACTAGTTTTCAAAAAGGCATAGATATAGCCAGCTCTTATAAATCTGTTAAGTCTTTTTATTCAGTTTCTGCATGGTTATTGAATTCATTGCTACAGCAACTAAGTATTTGCAGAGATGCTATTGTTGGAAACCTTGTGGTTACATCTTTTTTTTTTTTTTTAAAAAAAAAAAAAAGCAACCGCTTTAAGAAAAGCTTTAACAGAACTTAAAAGAAAATTGTGGTTTCAGTACAAAACAAGTAATGCTTATCAATTAGTGGAAACGAGGTGGCTGCTGCTGTTTTTAATTGAGAGGTAAATATAATAAGGGCAACTCTTAGTTGGGCTAGGACAGTGTGCAAGTTGCCCCCTCTGCAGAGCAGGGTGGTACCGCTCCTTGGTGAGTACAAGCTCCTGTAACCCATGTTGCTAGCGGGCCCAGTGCAGAGGTTGTGGGTGCATGTGTGCAGCCACTTGATGTACACCATCTGGCGTTACGTTACAGCCGTATAGCCTCACCAGTCTTGCAGCTATGTCTGGGATAAATGTGCAGTGACTGAAAATGTTAAATACTAATGTGGCTACATAGAAAACCTTTTATTAGGGTTAAGATTAAACTTAAGGAAAAAAAGAAATCCTCCTATAGGTACAGTTTTACAAGGGATAGATTATTTTCTCTTCAGATGGTAGAGTTGCTAGAAAAGAATATTGTTGGCACAATGTACTACTCATTACTACTTCAGGCGCTGCGTGGTTAACTTGATTTAGACCTCCCAGAACAGCACTTGAACTTTTACGAAATCTAAATTTTTTTTGTAAGTGTTCAATTATGTGCTGAAGTACATATTTCTCACACCTGTTTTGTATTATGAATCTTTAAGTATCCCTCATGATTAGTCAGGAAAGCAATACTATCACTCTGTCACAGACAGAGGATGTTTTTACAGTTGGGAAGGGAAAAATAGAAACTTGTAAAGTGTACTGAAGATATAATATTCTCCTAGGTGGTGCAGTGAATTAATTTAGTACTACATAGAGTTCATTTTTCATCTCCAAAAACATGTTTTCAGTCCCACCTGCACAGGATTTTTTTCTCCTCCTTTTGATGTCGAAACCATGTCCTTAAAACTTTCAGAGCCAAAAGAAAGATAATCCTGGATATACTTTCTGGATATACTTTTTAAAATACCCATCCATGATAAGTTCTAACTGCTTGAGGATGTATAAAAATATTTATGAACAGTGAGAGCTTTTTATTTTTTTATTTTTTATACTATGTGCTGTGATTTCAGAAGTGCAGACTATAGTGGTCTCTCTGTCTATGGGAGCTTTCTTAGCCTGTTTGCAAAGCAAAAGATACCCTCCACAAAGGGCTAAAGCTGAAAAATTGGCATTTGAAAGAGTACTAGATGGGACAAGTGAGTTAAGAGGAACAGAGGTTTCTAAATTGCACAGTTACTTAGTTAAGAACTACCTGTACTGAAGGCCAGGATGCAAGAATCTCAAATAGTGGAACAAAAAATAAAAAGAGAGTGAAGAGGAAAAACCTGGAAATCTAAGAAAATGAAACAAAGTAAACACAAAACCAGATCAGGAGACTTCTCAAGATCTGAAAATCTATTTCATGGTGTTCATGAGTCTAAATAGAATTATTTGAATAAGGAAAGGGCACCTTTTCTTTCTTCGGTCAAGTTTAAAGCATGCTACTTGTTTTACTTCAGCACAAGAATGATGTGGAGCCATTGGAGCAAGTCCGGAGGAGGGCCATGAAGATGCTCAGAGGGCTGGAGCACCTCTGCTGCAAAGAAAGGCTGAGGGAGCTGGCTCTGGGGAGACCTCATTGCAGCCTTCCAGTACCTATAGGGAGCTGATAAAAAAGAGGGAGGCCAACTTTTTACATGGTCTTACAGTGGTAGGACAAAGGGGAATGGTTTAAAACTAAAAGAGGGGAGATTTAGGTTAGATGTTAGGAGGAAATGCTTTACTCAGAGGGTGGCCAGGCCCTGGCACAGGCTGCCCAGAGAAGCTGTGGGTGCCCCATCCCTGGAGGTGCTCAAGGCCAGGCTGGGTGGGCCCTGGGCAGCCTGATCCAGTGGGTGGCAGCCAGCCCACGACAGGGGGTTGGGAGTGGGTGGGCTTTAAGGTCCCTTCCAGCCCAAGCCATTCTGTGATAAACTTTTTCTTTCTGCTTGTGTCACAGTCAATTCTTGCAGTAGTGTTTTTTATAATTTTTTTTTTTTGGTTTTATGAAATATTGTAGAATATCTCATTTTGGAAGTTACCATGGTGCTAAAATCTAAAATTTTCTAGAAAATTTTCACATGGTTATTTCACTTCCAAGTACTTATTTCACTGGGGCTCTGAATCTGAACTGACAACATACTCTGGATGTTGGTTTGGTTTCTCAGATGTTTATTCATGGCCTGAAGAGAAGAATGAGAAATGGCTATCCAGGCTGAGGAAGGATTGCACAGAAATTTGACTGACATAAAGAAACTGCATGGGACAAAGTTTATGTGGGGGCAGGGTGAACAATAAGCTGTGCTGTACTCGTATGTGGTGGGTTTTGAGGGGAGGCAGTTCCTATTGTAAGGTTCTGTCTGTATGTTTTGCTTTTAGGTTGGGGCTATGGAGGACAATGCTCTATTGAAAGAAAATTTGTTTTCCACCATCTAGTACAATATGCTCCCAGTTTTGGAGCACTGCTGACAAAATGTCAGAAAGTCCTGTGGATTCCGAAGATGGGCTGTCCCACGTCTCCCAGTGGCACTGCAGGCGGCAGTTAGACTTGAAATACCCCACAGGGCCCCTTCAGGGCCTTGAAACAGCTTAGGTGTGGTCTAAGTGCAGAAGAGGGCAAGGGCAGTGCTGAGAGGGTGATAGGGATGCTTCTATATTTATGACCTGTCAAGGCCCCTCCTTTTCCCTGCTTGTTCCTTCACAGAGTTGTCTAGTCATCTCTGGATTATCGGAGCTGCCTTGATGTTCGCAAGTGTAGAAACCTCCCACAGGGCTGCAAGCAGGCAAAGAATGAGGGAAGCCTCTGAAGGCACGATAAGCAGGTGCTTCTATTCTGTCCTCCCTCATTCCTTTGCAGCCTTGCACCTACGTTATCTTTCCCTGTTTCCCCTGGCACCACCACTCTGACCTCCCTTCTCCTCCCTCCTGCCTGCTCTGATTTCAGGTGCTTGCTTCTTCATGTCTTTGTTTTGGACTGTGTCCTCTCTTTGGGTAGCTGCTCTCCTGGTAGATTGTTGCTTATTTCAGTAGGGTTATTATCCCGCTGGCAGAGATGTGTGCCAAGTCTGTCTATCTGTATTCAGATGTATTCAAAAGTCTATAATTCAGGTTCAATACGTCCTCGCATCTACAATGAATGTCATAAGTATGTTTTTGGCAGTAGGTCCCTCTAGCTTCATCTGGCCTGTAATGTATTGAGCTTTTGGCTTGAGCTTGTTTTGGGGAAAGTAAGAAATGGGTATTAATTTTATTCTCAGATGTGCACAGTTATTTCCATAGATTCAGGAAGGTCTTTGTCAGAAGTGGTTGTTGGGAAACCTTGGAAATTACCATTATCCTTTTTTGATGGAAATGCACCAACAGTAAGATTAGAATATCTGTTTTATTACTAGAAATCCTGTAAGAATTAAGCACTTAAATATTTATGTCTTAAATGGAAATTATTGAGCATTTACAGTTCTTACCAAGTTCCTGTTCGGAGTTTTTGAAGTTTGACTTCAATACATTTAAAATTTCTTAGCACCTTTCCGTTCTTTCCACAGTCTAAATGCATGTATTTGTTTAGCTTTATAGTGTTAAAGTTGCTATTCTTCACTGAAAAAAAAAAAGTTTAAGGTAGGAAAAGGCAACTCAAAACTTCTCTCATTCCCTACAAAATGCTCTTAAAGCAAACAAAGTATCATCTCAAATTTGAAAGTTAGGAGAGATTCTGTCCTGTCTCACTGGTAAATCAAACACAATTGGCAGTTGGAGCCAGAAACTGTAAAAAGAGTAGTAATTACTTTTCTCAAACAAAATATAAATTTAGCTATTCTTAAGTGTGTTAAATTCATTTTTTTATTCTTTTTTTTTTTTTGAGTTGTTGTATCACTTAGTGCCATAAGAAATTCCAGCTGGAACCTTTGACCTTTGAAACAGGGGTATTTTTGAATTCTAATCAAGTCAAAATACAAGTAAGAAATTTTAGATTCTACTGTCAGCATCTTAGGTGAAACATCCTGTGTACTTTGTGGTTTTTAGTTCATGTTGGTGCAGAAGTAATTAATATAATCAGGGAAACATGTGCCACGGCAACGCTGCTCATCCTTTCTAGTGAATACCACCCACTGACCCCCCAAAAAGCTTCAGGAAGATGTAGAGATGCACACAGCAACCATCTGAAAGTCTTTATGTGTACAGGTGACATCAGGAAAAAACAACAACTATTTGGCAACATCTAGTAAAACCCATGTACTGTATGCTGTGTTGCATCATAAAACCACTGCTCCCAGGTAGTCCTGAAGCATTTTGAAAGGACAGGACTTTGTGTAGTTACCTTTGGGTAGATTTCACAGGAGAATGGTTGAGCAGGCAAGTACTTGTTGGTGTTGAATTAACCTAGAAAAGAATAAAATGCCTCAAGTGCTTCCAGCAATAGAAATACTTCGTTTTATTTTTTTTTTAATTTATTCAATCATTTACACTTCTGAATTGCCATATGATAAGCAACTATTTCAAAAGGAATCAAATTAAAGCAGATTCTAGAGATACTAGGAAATGATGGCATTACACTCTTGCAACTATAGTTATTTATCCTGGAACATTGTACTCAGACATGTAAAAATTATAGCATCAGGTGAATTGTGCTGTTAAAAGTGGAAGAAAGAGGCTATAAAAGCCAACATAATTTTAACTAGTTTTAAAATGCATAAAATATGGAATCTTTGCACTTAGTGATTACTGGGGAGGAAAAAAGCAATCTTTGTATCTTCATACTGTGTTCAGCAGTAAAAGCATAATACTATTTGCACTGAAAATATACAAACTCTTGGTAGCAGTGGTGGATAGGTGACATTTTTTGCCTCTGACATTTTTTTCTTTGGTTTGACGGGTGCAGTTTTGCAAATGTTTTTCCATCAGCCTTTTCCTTTTTGAGTAGTATCTTTTCCATCCCAGTATTATCTTTTAAGTCCATGGTATTTGTAAGGGTTACTTAGGGCAACGGGAGGAAAAGTTTAAAAGTTGAGTCAGTCACATGTCACGTGTATTTTTTCATTCAGTCAGTATATGAATGGGGCTTATAATGGCTTTATCTACATGGGTGATCCCTATGGTTTTTAAGAAACAGCTTTGTTATATAGAATTACAGTACCATGATTATCCAAGAAAATCCTCAAAATAAATGTGGTATTGCAATTGTGCAACATAAAACACTTTGGAGGTGTCCCTGAATGATGGACGATACCATTCAGTGAACTGTCGTGGGCAGGAAGCATAAACAGTCACAAGTTCATAGCTGTAAATTCTTGGTGAAGCTAGTTTGGGGTATTTTTCTTTAGTTAGCATGATTTTACTGGGACAGAAGGAAAAAAAATGGGTTCTTCTGGTTGACAAATGCTAGTAGTATATGTTTTGCATAGTGATTAAGGCTGAGAATGAGGTGATGAATCCGGGTAACTTTAAGGTCTGCTCTTTTGTGCTTTATAATGCAAACATGCATGCATAGTATTGTTACTTATCACAATATTATCTGTAGGAAATCTCTTCACAGACTTTTGTAATGAAAACAGTAGTCATCAATAAGTATTTTAATTTGACCTTTTAACTTGTTTAACAAAAAGCTTTTACTCTGTTGTTATCTTAAGAGAGCACTTCTCCTTATCGTTAAATACATAAAGAAAAAGGTTGGCTCCCCTTTTGCAGCTGGTTGATCGTTTTCAGTGTATTGTAAGACCAACAAGGCTGATGAAGTGCACAGAAGCAGATTATCTGTATTTGGAGTGGGGGAAAGGGAACTCGGTTTCAAATAATGTTCCCTTATTTTTCGAAGTGCAGTTAGCTTGTGAAATTGTGCAGTTACAGCAAACTACTAGGCTACATTTGTAGATTCAGTGACTTCTGACAAAATCATCTTGTTACTTAATTTTGTAGTTGTCTTTTCCAAACTGAAATATTTATAAGGTTTGAGTTTATTTGAAGCAATCATACTTCATACAGTTATATGCGCTTTTCTATTGTTTTTATTTCTGCAGTAAATTTTACTGCTTCTAAAATGTAATACTGTGTTATACGATGATTTTTTCCAGTAATTCCAGTAATTCAGCATAAACCCCAGCAATATCTGATGATGAGCAAGGTCTTAGATGTGTTGTGCCAGGATTTAGGATAGGACAGGGCACAACACAGGTGCCTCTAGGGCTCTAAAAGATTGCAACGCTGTGACAATGGATATGTGTTCACAAAAGATCAATGCAATAAAGAACCGTTCTGTTTTGCGCCTTTTTGCAGCTTTAATTATGGTTTATTGTAGTTATGAACAAAGTAGTAGGACCATACCAGAAGGATAATGGTGTCTTCCAGTTTTAGTTGCTGCTGAATTCAGATTGTGAAGTGACTTAAAGCTGCAAGCTCTCACTGAAATCCAGTTTAGTTTGTCTAAAGATGGTAAACAGAAAATGTTTCCATTTGTCAACTAAAGAAACCATTAATTTCATTTGCTACCATTGAAGCTTCAGCAACTGGTAAAATGTGAAAGGGATAGGACACTGGCTGTGGAGTGGTAGAAGGAGACTAACACAGGCGAGACAGAGTCTGCAAAGTACTGATGGCAAAGAGGAAGGATGCTGAAGAACCCCTGGAGGTACTATGATGGCCTACTGCTTGGCTTTTTTATGTTCCTTAGTTGTGAGGAAAGGAGTGTATGGTGATTGTTCCTTGCATCATTGAAGCAGAACGGCTTTCAGCTGCCTTGGGCAAAATCTGGCTTGTAGTGAAAAGGGTGCATTGCCTCGGTGTTGCTCTCACTGCCAATTCTGAGGCTTTAATGTTAGAGGATTTCAGTAGGCTTGTCATCTGCAGACAGCTTGTGCACAGCAGCCCACATCCAGCTGGTCAGCACTAACTCTCAGGTGGGTGTTGCAGCTGCTGAAGATCAGCTCAAAGCAATTGTCTAAGTCATTTCTGTAAGCAGGAGCAAGATTTCCCCAAGTTCAATAGCAAACCCCTGCTAACCTAACTCGTGTGACTGAACAGAGTTGAGAGCTTGCTTTCGTTTGAAGCCTGGCTAGGTTTTTGCCCTCTAACTGCAGCATGAAGCAGTGTTTAAGAAATGGCAAGCATGGTAACGTTTACTGTTGACACCATTTTGCTCAGAAAACAACCTCTGTCCAGTTCAACGTGCCAAGGAAATGGAGCATTTAAGCTCCAGCAACTTTAAAAACAGTTCTAAGAACAATTTTTAGAGTCAGACAGCTGTACTCCTCTGGGATAAAATCAAAGGCAAGCATATGCAAGCATTGGAGAAAGGAGTCTTGAATAAGAAATGTGCTGGAAGAACTTTTCAAAAAATAATTTGCCATAAATACTGTTCCTTTTCTCTTTTGTCAAAAATATCCAACCAATTGCATGAGCGTGGAAGAGGAGAGTGAAAAATAATACTAGAGATGAGATCGTCCTGTGCAGCATCAAGTGGCTCTGAAGAGAAAAGCCCCACTGAATTCCATCATCTTCCTTTGCAACTTGCCTGTTCTGCTGCATTTGCAGAGACAGTGTGCCTATGCCATAATGCTGGTGGTAAAAAAA
>VXAV01008076.1:35957-63556 GCA_013399715.1 Alectura lathami | reverse complement strand
AAAAAAAAAAAAAAACAGATTAAATTGTGTCAAGTTAATGCTATGCGGCAGTACTTGTGTTTCCAAAACAAGCAAACAAACAAAAAATAACCCCAGGAGCAAGTGGCAGCTGGAGTGCAGGAAACAAAAATCTGAGATGTAGAAATATGAATATAAAGGTTTTTCTTTTCCCAGAGAGAAGACCCCAGTTTGATCAGTTAGTCATAAAATTGTTACTTTGTAAGTTTGAGGTGCTAATACTCTCAACAGTTAAGAGTTTTCATATCAAATGCTCAGATATGTTTTTTAGAAATGGTCTGAGGACATCTCTAAAGCTTCTTAGCACATCACTACTTGCAATAAGTAATCAGTGGAGGACATAATTTCTCAGTTTCTGTGTTCAGTTCAGTCTGTGTGTGTCAGTTCACTGTGTCTTACCTGTTCAGGCAAATAGTTTTTCAAATTTGGAGGCTGTAAGGTAAGTTAAAGAAACAGGGAGGGTTAGCACCCTACTCCTCCTACCCCAGCTTCCAAATTACCTGTGCACACAAAGGTCCTTGACTTCAACAAGATCATTTCTGTGAGGCTTCAGTGCTGCTCCGTGTATCTTCATGTTTTTCCAGTTAGAAATTACAGTACTTGGGTGGGTGTTGCATGGTCACTCACACGTGGATGGGAAAGGTAAAAGCAAAGCAGGATGTTGCAGGCTTTGTGGCTTGTGTCCGAAGAGTGTCACACAACTCGGTTTCACATAGATCCTACAGGGGATGGGTTGGAGTTCATCTCCACTCTGCAGCTGGTATCAGCTTTCATCTGTCATCCAATATTTCCTCTTCATGCTTGTGACCAGAATGATAACCATAAATATATATTTTTTAAACTCAGTTTTTCCTATATTTTAAATAAAACTTGGAGAACTTGTTATTAAATAGCACAGTAAGCTCTCAAAAACAGGAATTACTTACTTGGTTGACCAGAAGGCTGCAGCTCATGCTTTCTGTTTTGGTATCTTGAATTCTTTCCTTCATGAGGGCTGGGATTTGCCTACCAGGTTTCTACGAGAAGCTCAGGAAGAGATAGCACAGCCCTGTGCAGGGAGTTTGGCCTGCTTTGTCCTTAGAGGAAAAAGGGTGTGAGCTTGTTCCTCCTCTGTGAAACTCAGCTGACTTTTGGGTTTGACTGGAGCCCTCAATGAATGATCTCAGGAACAAGAGTAAAGATACTTTGCTGTCAATGCTTCAAAGCGGTTATGCATGCTAATTCTACTGCCTCTAAAATAGCTCTTTGCTCAGGGTGTGGACTGTGGGGTGTTGCACACTTTAAAGAGCCAATATAAAGTCTCTGGGCTTCAGGTCTATGAAGACCTAAGTTTTAAGTTTGTATTGGATGTGGCAATGTTAGGCATTTGACACTTAAGCACTGATTAAAGATTCGGCTATATTTATTTTGCTGTGGGAATCTGTCTTTTGATTTTGTAATGCAGAAGTTCTCATGCCGTGAATGGATAGTGTAGTTAGGAGTCATGGTGTTGATTACTTCAGCAAACAGACAGACGTCTTGCGCTGTTCCCTTGTATAATCCTGGTAACCCCTGTGGTTAGCACATAGTGAGGCATATATGCTGTGATACAGTAGAAGCTTCTTTCAGCAGCGTGTTGGCTCGTGTAGCGATTGCCTTTGCTGCAGCTCTCTACCCTTTCCAGTCTGCTTTGCTGTGCTGAGGCCATGCAAGTGGCCCCGTTGCATCCGGAACCGGGCTGCCCGAGGTGCTCCGTGGGCAGGTATGCTGGTACCGGTGAGCAGGGGGCACCAAGAAGAGGTTGGAAGTGGAGGGATCCTCACCTTGGCAAGGCCACTAGGGGTGATGGTCATCAGGCCGTGTTCTGAACACTTCATGGCTGTGGAGGTGTTCCAGCACTTTGTGTTCCATTGTTCACTTGCTGTGAGAAGTGATTTTTAACAAAGGCAATTTAAGGATTCCATCTGTCTGTTATGCCAAATGGATACACGTTTTTGCCTGATTTACAGTTGTTCATTTTGCTAATGATTTTCACCTGAGGTATTTGATGAACAAGCAGTGGCTAGAAACTGATTTCAATTTATATACATATCTTTTAATTTTTGATTTAGGTATTTCACTTGCTTCAGTCATACTTGGAATCACAACAGCTTGGCAATTCAGACTTTGAGCAGGGACTGGGTGACGTCATTACCTGTATAGGAACCAAACTGTGGTTGGCTAAAAGGTAAGATGAAACACAAGATATATGTGTATATATATATGGCTGATTTTTTAATTATGGAAAGATGGACCTATTTATTTCTCAAAGAATTGTGTAAGAATTAGATGCTGTTTTTTTAATCCAGACTTTTTTTTTTCAAGTATTTAGGGATGAAAAAAAAGTAAGTATACTTTACCAGTGTGCCTTACTGTCTTTTGGTCTTTTAGTTCATTCTCAGGTAAATGTTACGGTCCAGTCATTTTAACATAAATAAAGAAAAGCTGTGAATGAGAGTTTCTACAGAAGCAGCTTTTTTGAGGAAGGAATGAATTTTGCCTGTGGGCTATGAAAAATATACTATATATACTAAGATTTTATGCTTTGTTCTCTGACTTGGCCTTTACGAAAACAGAAGTAGAAAAATGTTACAGCATTGGCTGAAACTATCAAAAGTATTTAGCTGGCCACAAACAGTCCAGGACAGTTCAGAAAACATTTTCATTAGGTTTTTCTCTAAAAGAATCTTTAGGTGGCCTACGTATTGCAATCAATAATTTTTTTATTTTTTGTTTTTTAACTTGTAAGTCTACTTGATCTTGATGCTTGAGGAATTTGAAAAATCCTTGCCAAAACTTTAAAGGAAGCAGTTGTTATGGAAGGAGAGCGCAAGTTCTTACATACATAAGTGAGTAAAATACTACAGAGTACAGTTTGCACAGTGGACGAAGGTCACCAGTGGGTTCCATTGTGGATCTCTGATAAAGGCTTGTGTTGCTTTGTGATGATCAAAAGCAAAATCCCAAAAGTTTTGTAGAAGAAGGGGTGAATAAAGGGTTGAGGAAATTAGCTGCCAATGTTAAGTGAGTTAGGGTAATCAAGATCAAGTTGATCTTTTAGAGTTACAGAAGCGTCTTCTGAGCGAGAGTGATGAAATAGAGGTAAAACTTGGTGCAAATAATTGTGAAATGATGCACGTGAATAAGGTAGTCTGAACTTTGCTTGGGAAATAGTGGACAATTCTGAGCAGATTTTGTCACGTAGGAAGAAGTTCTGGACCCGGTACTGTGGAAAAAAAGAAAAAAAAAAATCAACATGATTCTGAGTAGAGCCGAAGAAGAGAGGGCCAACTATGATGAGAGGAATGCAGAACAGACAGAAAACACACATTTCTGACTTACATTTCTATAGTAACCTGTGCTGTTTGAATATTGTGTAAGTCTCAAAGCGATGCAGCAGAAAGGAGGAGCAGTAAAAAGACTGGTGATAACTACAGAATGGTTTCTAGATGGGGAATGACTAAATAGGTTGAGATTTTTTTTTTAGCCTGGTACTGGCAGATGACATGGAAAAGATTTTTAATGCTCTGAGACACATGGAAGAGGAGACAGGTAGGTAGCATTCCTTCCAGTGCGTTGTGGCAGAGTTGAACTAAACAGAATAATGAACTTTTTCATGTAATTTCAGTTTAGCTGTGCAACTCCAGGCAGCAAGATACTGATGTTTTTATAAATTCTATGTTTTCAAACCATTTTTTCATAACTAGCCTTTCTAATATACTAGTCATAGTAGTAGTAACTTTTTTATATTACCTCGAGAAAGGAAATTTTTCAGCCTCTCTCTGAGGTTGTGGTACATGGGATAGGCGTTTGCCTAAATAAATGTATTTTCTTTATCTCTGATCTCTAAAAAGCTACAGTTGCATGTACCCTCTATCAGTTTTTGTGTTGTAGTTTTTTGAGGCCTCCTTTTCATATTCATGCTACACTTTTTTTTTTAATGTCTTTCTGATATAATTTAGATTACAAGCGTACAGGTTTGCAACACTAAATTAGGACATTGTGGGTTTTTTTTTTTTTTTTTTTTTCCACAGACAAGCATTTTTGTAAATTTCTAATGTACTAGGTCATTCCCTCTGGGTCGATACAGCCGTATGTTCTTAGGCACACTTTAAGCCAAAGTGTTTTCTATTTATTTGTTTTTTTAACTGAGGAAGACAAGGAAAATGTTCATGAAACATTTGGTAACCAAATTTACTTCCACATGTGTTTTTACCTTAGGACTACAATAAATGATAATGCTGAAAAAAAAAATCTGCTTAACTTTTAACTTTCTGTTCAAGATAAACATGTTCAATGTGGGGTGATTTAAAAAACCAAACCAAACCAAAAAAAAACAGAGTATTTCCCGGTAGTTTTAGTTAGAGATCTAGCAGCTTCTCTCGGGTTAGCGTTTGCCACTAGTACCATTACAAGATGCAAACAGTAATTTGGAAGCAAAAATCTGAGGATTCTGTTTAAAAGGTGATTTTTGCAAGACTCATGTACAGGGAAATTTCATAACATAAATGCCATATGTCAGTCTTCTGGTGGAATGTAATTATAGCTGCACTGAAGTGAAATAAAGTGATTTACACCAAGTGAGAGCTGAGGCGGATGTTTTCCCTTTTATGTTGTTGTGCTTGATAGTTGTCATGGCAGCATTCAAGCTATGTCAAAGTCATCAGTAAGAAGAGCAGTAAAAGTGTCATCTTAACATCAAGAGTGACATCTGGTAATATTACTCTATCAAACTCAGTAGTGGTAGTAACTTTATGTACATTGAGTAACATTAAGAACAGCAGTAAAAATAATAATTTGACAGTCCTTTTCTTGGACTGCCAGATGAGTATCTGATACACTGTTTAAGTTGTCTCAGCCGGGCATGCATCGGAGTGCTGACTATGTAAGTGATGGATCCCACAGAGTGGAAATATGAAGAGGCCAACATCCATCTTCCATTAGATCTCAGGGAATGCAGGAGGTGTTGGATTTGCTCTAAATTAAAAATACAGATGACTGGAAGTGAAAATCCTCTCTTTTCTGACTTTCTAGGAATATTCCATAAAGAATTTTGTGCTAGCTTTGGAGGAGAGGGACTGGAAGTGAATATAGCTCTGTTAGTTTCTGCCCTTTCCATCCATGTCCGTTTCAGTCTCCTGCATTCAGTGTGTAGCTTCACCGTTTATATTTGGCTGTGTGGAGCTGAACAGAACTGTTCTGTGATGAGGTGTGGTGTTTTTTTGTTATTTGTTGTTGTTGTTTGTTTGTTTTGAAGGAGCTGTGGGAAGTTGCTTTGCAATAAAACTGTTAACCATTACTTTCATATATGTATGGCCTCCTGAATTTGGGTTGTCTGAGAGAGGTGGTGACACCATTGGCCTTCTTCAGTTCCCTTTTAAATACTCCAGTTTTTTTCTGGATGGGGTTTAATAAAGATATCTGGTAGCTGTGCTCCCTCTGCAGAGACAGGTCAGAAGCCTAATTGATAGGACGGTGAAGCATCATTGGTCTCGTTATTGTTTACTGGTTTTGACAGGAGATGAAGTTTCGGAGTAAAATGTTGAATTTGCATGGTGGGTCCAGTAGGGATTTGTCAGGATCTGTCACAGTCAGTCATCGGTGACCTGGAAGAAGCAGTGAAGAGCGAGGTGCCAGAATTTGTTCTTGTTGCTAATTATCTAATGCAGCAGAGTTAAAAGCCTGCTATAAGGGTCTCAGGAGACCTAGTATCAATATGATAACATGACAGATAAAAGTTGCATCAAAAAAGTGATATCTGTCTAATTTTACGTGTAGTGTGATGATAGTCTGAGATGGCTGTTAATCCTTCTGAGTGATATGTTTTATGTTCCATAAAAGTACTAGTTCAGCACTCGGAGCAGACTAAAACAGGAGGCCAAAAATTGATGGTAAAGAAGAGAATGAGAACAAAGCAAAGAATATTTTATATACCACTGTGCTGCTGCATCTGGAATATGCCGGTTCTGGTCTTTGCATCTCAAAACAGTGTTACAGAACTGGGGAGGAAGCATGGCAAGGATAATCCAGATTTGGAAGCCACTCCATGTAAGATATGGCTAAGTAGGCTAGGACTGTGAGACTTGGAGAATGGACTGCTAATGGGTCTTAAATGGGTCTCACTGCCAGAGGGGGCCGTAGTACTTTCACGGTCATTGTTTTATTTCTGTCCAGGCAGAGTGAGTACCATAGAGAAAAAATAACTCATCTCCATCTGCTTTTTCTGCCTTGCTCCTGAGGATGTAGCTTAGTGTCACAGATGCTGCAGTGTGGTGGTTGTTTGAAGAGAGAACTACAGAGACACTGAATGGATAAAAAAGTTTACAGGAAAGTAACTGGTGATTGTGGAGTGGGGAATTATTTCCAAGTGTTTCCTATTGTGATATTAGAGTTAATCCAGTCTTCATTCACATTTCTGTGCTAATTCTTTAAAGTTCTTGCTGGCATTCTTTCAGCTACATATTTGCTTTGTATTATGCAACAAACTTCCAGAATGTAATTTACTTTAATCAAAACAGAGTGACATGAAATAGCTTGAGAAACTGTTCCCTGTAATACACTGATTTCCTTCCTTCTCCTTCCTCCCTCTTCTGATTTTGCTTTAGAAGAACAAAAAAACTGCCCACTTTCCTTAAAATGAATTTCAAAAAACAGGAATATTTTTCAAGTGGTATTTTCTGTCTTTTGTTAAGGCAGGCATGATATTAATGGGACATGGCTACTTTTTCCCTTTTGTAGCATATATTAGAATATCAGAAGGACAAAAAAAACCATCTTTCCTCTATCTTCCTTGCTTTTTCCATATACTCAGATAAGTTAGTGTTTAAAAGTGGTATTTCTGTTTTTGGTGCTTTGGTGAGTAAGACCCGTCTTCCATCAACTTCTCAAATAAAGTTTGAAACTTCACTTACAGATTTACATTTAATTTGGCATTTTTTATTTCATTTTAGAAATATGCTTGCTTGTTAGACTAGAGTGGTTCAGTATTGTCATTGCTCCCCCCACCCCAATTATTTGATTGCATTTTTCTCCAAAGATGGGAGATGTAGGATGTTTGAGAACAAAATTTAAAAATGCATGACAGGGATCTTGCTGGATAACTGAGGTGGTGGAATGAAGTGGTGGAAAGAAATTTGGTGAAAGCTTTAAAAAAATAATCAATATATCAAACTAAGCCTTTGAAAGGATTCAAAGCTCCTTCATGTGAGTTAAAAAAAAAATAATAAAAAATAAATTAAGCAGTTATTAGCTCAACTGCATACCAAGCAGCTGAAAGGCAAACTCTAGGTGCCTTCTGGTTCATAAATACACAAAGCTAAAAGAGCAGGGTTTGGAGCTCTGGTGATTTGTTACACAGAAGTCCCGGAAATACCTGTCTTGTTTCACTTGTAGCCTTTGGCATGGCCAACTATTGGTATTGGAAAATTTGTGAAATCATGTCATTGCACAGCTTTGCTGTAGGATGCTGTCTTCCAGGGCTTTTAGTTTGATTTCCCCCTGCCCCCCTGTGCATTCTTAATGGAGACCACAGGAGGGGGAAGAAAGGCTTTGAGGTTCTGCCAGATGTCAAATAACATATTCTGCTAACCTCTTGTCATGTGCTGTTTCCTAGCTGAGAGCTTGTCTGTGCTGGGAGAGTTTATTTTTAAGGCTGCTTTCTTGGAACTAACTGGAGTGGAATAGGCTTGTGTGAAACCAACTGGCTTTGCATTCTGCAAAGAGTCGCTAGTTGGTCTGGACTGGCTTGCCTGTGGTGTGTGCCCCTAGCTTTGTCGCCCAAACAGCCTGTGCTCTTTTGTGCTGCTGTGTGTTATGGATGGAGCTGTCAAAAATATGGGTGGGTTTTTGTACAGGAAGATGAGACTCAAGGTCACTTACCAAATACATGTAAAGGGGATTGCAGGCCTGGGCTCAAAACTGGATTCTCAGCCTACTTAGAATCTGCTGCTCAGATTTCTCCAGGCAGGCTCCGGGATGGTTCAGCTCTAACTGCCTTGAATGAGGGAAAACCTGTGTGCATTTTATAATGCCACAGAGCGCGTTAGCTTATTGAGCCAGTGTCTGTGGCATTCTGTCAAGCCTGTGGTGCCCACTTTCCTGGCCGCTGTTGACAGGGTTATAAAAGTGATGGCAGGCAAGGAATGGGTCCTAGAAGGGACTTTCAGCGAGGTGTGTTTGGGTGTGTGGCTTCACTGTGGTTTCAGGGCCTTGTGGCTCAAGAAGTGCAACCCAAATATGCCTTCATTCTTCTCATTGCCTCTTTGGACAGACAGCGGTCATTTCTAAGGAGCAGTGGACAAAGCAGTGTTTTGTGCTCTAATGGTACGGGCATGAAAAGTTTCCAGAGGCATACACCGGCAGAACAAGGTGACCATGGAACGTCTGCAGGTTTGCAAGCAGCCTCCTTTGAAAGGCTGAATGTTATCTGGGAGGTCGGAAGGGCTTTTTAGACTTAGAGAACAACAAAAAGGCAACAAGCAAGGAGAAAGTAAGAACATCCTCTTCAGCAGGGTTGGCCTTCAGATAGATCCCTTGCCTCTTCCTCTTTTAGTGCATTAAAGCAAAACTTGCCTTTCAAAAGCCATGTTTGTCTTTGGCATCTTCCCGTTTTCTAAATTTTGCACTCTTCCATTTCAATCTTTTAATCTACACATGAAGAAGTATGTTTAATTACCTCTTAGCTGTGGGCTATCTGGATTACACAGCTTTGTTCAGAGGTTGAAATAGGTTGAATGACTGACCCTGGCTGCCCGGAAGTCTGTTTACTAAGTTTCCAATCAAAAAGTTACTGTCTTTCATTTGGACTGGAGCAAAGACTCATATGTCTGCTGTTACCCAGGAAATACTGAGGGAGAAAGGTTTTTGTCCTGTTCCAGCCAGAAGCTAAGCGTACCAGTATGAGCAGTTGCTGCACATCAGGTGTGCAATGGTAGTTTATTAATCTGCACTTACTGAGCCATGAGCCTAATTTAGCAAGGTGTGTCTTTTGTATTACTTCTTTTGAGCAGTCGTAACAGTTATGTTGTTCTTTATATATGCATTCTTGTCTGCTTCCATCTAAATCTTACCTTGCAGCAGAGTAACTCAAGTTTCTGTGCTGCTCCAAGTCAACTCTTTCACTGTTATCCTCAACACAGCTATGAATTGCTTACCTTTACAGTTGGTGATTGCTTGGTCTGGAATGCTTGCTTTGGATGTCAGTATAGACATGTTTTAACTTCAGACCAAATTGGAAAATGTGCTGTGCATAAGATAAAACATTCTTTAACTTCCGTTTGCAGGTGCAGTCCTAACTTAAATATGAACAGTCAGGGAGTATTAAGAACAGAATAAAGATGTTGATGATGTGTTCCCTCCACTATTACAGCATTCCGAGTAGGCACAAAACATGTACTACTATAGGTTTGGGGCATACATCGTCACTCATCTGAAAATGCTTTCCAATAAATAAACATGAGTTTTAGAGCTTGCCTCTTTATAGGCCACATCATATTAACTGTGTAAAATCCCTTAAGTCTGCACATGGAATTAGTTTGACCTCTCAAGTTTTTAGGATGCTGCTCAGGAATCACATGTGGTTCTCATTAAGAGAACAAAAAAGAAAACAGGTTATTTTATCAATCTGGAATGCTTTAAAGAAACAGCAACAACAACTAAACACACCCTTCCAGTATCATTCACCAAGGACAATTAGAGCACAAATTCATTTTTTTTTAATAGCTGAAACGCAGGTGGTTCTTGGTGACATTACAATGAAAAGTAGCTTGTATAAATTCTCTGTCCTTACCAAGGAAACTAACAGCACATCGGCATAGTGGTCTTGCTTTGGTGGTGGTAGGAAAATTTAAACCACCAGAGCAGCAACTTTTCCCTTGGATGAAATATTTGCTATAATGCAGGATGAGCTGATGTTACAGCAGGGGCAGGTCAAAGGGGGCTGTTCACATGGTAATTACTCCAAGAAGATGTCAAAGGCACAAGCAGGCAATCAGATGCACTGTTACTTAATGTCTGTATTTCTGTGCGGGTGTTCCTGCACTTCCAGGAACTCAGCAAGAATTACTTGGTAGTGTAGGGCTTTGTTGCTGTGGTTTTTTTTGTTTTTTTTTTTTTTTAATACTGTTTTTAAATGCTTTCCATTAACATGTAGGTCTGTTGGCTGTGATATTCTCTGATGTGCTGGTTTTGTATTACACAGTTAAAAACACTATGGCCAAAGTTTAATAATTAAATCTATTATTAATGTCTCCTCAAGAAGACCAGAGGAGGCTGTGCATCTTTTGATGATGTTGTTTCAGTGCTCCATGATGTGGGCTCTGAGAGAAAACAGATTAAAATATCATGGCTGCCTTCTGAACAGATACACGACAAAACAAAAAACAGTCTTTAGGCAAGTGCAGAGTTGGAAAGCTAATAACCAAACCATTAGGAGAATTACCTTTTAATCAGCTGCTCATTGTATGTGTAGGTTTGACTTTCATAAGCTTCATGGCCTCCATGAATGACAAATGCTTATTTTCCAGATCTTTCTACATGTAGAACTTGGTCAGTACAAGGCTGACTTAGAATCTCAAAATAGTTTGGGTTGGAAGGGACCTTAAAGACCATCTAGTTCCAACCCCCCTGCCATGGGCAGGGACACCTCCCACCAGACCAGGTTGCTCAGAGCCCCATCCAGCCTGGCCTTGAACATTTCCAGGGAGGGGGCATCCACAGCCTCTCAGGACAACCTGCTCCAGGGTCTCACCACCCTCCTCACAGGAAAGAATTTCTTCCTAATATCTAGCCCAAATCTCCCCTCTTCCAGTTTGTGGCCCTCTTCCAGCTTGGCCTTGTTTATCAGCAATGATGTAAGGATAAAGCTCCCAATGGACTACACCATAAGGATTAGGTAGAGTTGACTGTAACAGGATTTAGACATCACAGGAGATGCACTTTTTGGTGCATTTAGAAGGCTCTAATCCAAGTCTTCTCAAATTAATGAGAGAGATGGCTTTTTTTTTTTTTTTTTTTTNGTTTTTTTTTTTTTTTTTTTTTTTTTTTTTTCAGATCAGTCTTAAATGGTCAAATGGTTCTTCCTAATTTAAGTCCTGTGAAAATATTCACAGAATCGTGGAATTGTAGGGACTGAAAGGGACCTCTGGAGATCATTGTGTCAACCCCCCCTGCTAAAGGAGGTTCTCTGGAGTAGGTTACAGAGGAAAGCATCCAGGCAGGTTTTGAATACCTCCAGAGAAGGAGACTCCACAGCCTCTCTGGGCAGCCTGTTCCTCACAGTAAACAAGTTCTTCCTCATGTTCAGATGGAACTCCCTGTGTTCCAGTCTGTGCCCAACAATGTAACTGAACATTGTGCAATGGATTGTAGAGTTCTTAACTGTCTATTAGCGTACAGGTGTAGCAGAGTAAGTCGCTTCGGATGAAATCTTATTTCTGTGTAGCAGGCTTATCGCATGTAGCCTGTACAGCTCTGTGCAGGGAACTGGGGAGGTGTAATTGTGTAATTGCAAGCTGCAAATAAGAAGATTCTGGCCACTGAAAGAAAGAATGCTTGGCGGAGATTTGCTGTTCTTCAGGTAGCAGTGAGCTGGAATTTGGTAGGGAGAGAAAGATAGTCTGTAAACCTCAAATTTGCTTGCTGGTGTTCCAGCCTGAAGAAGTGAGGCTACGGAGGACCAAGGTTGTGAAACATGAAATAGGAAGTTGAATAGATGCTGTCCCAAAGTACCAGCTGACATAGGATGTGTTGGACCTCAATCCAGAACTCTTCCCTGAGGTTATACCAGAGCTAAAGGTGAAACTCCAGCCTCCATTAGATGCAAAATGTCCATGTGTCAGAAAATTCTGACAGAAGTTCAGAAATAAAAGAATTGCTTATGAAACCAGTTTGATTCATTTGTTGGAAGCAAAAACTGTACCTAATGTTGGCAGGAAAGTAGTATTTGGGGCTTAAATTCAACTGCAGCAACCTGTTTTTTGTTTGCCAGCTAAAATATTACATTTAAGAGATGTTCCTGAGTAGTTTTTTAGACAATAATATATTATTTGAACAGGAGAATAGCATGATGTTCAGCTGGTGCAGGTTTTCTTTTTTTTCTTTAAACACAAGGCTTTTCCTAAAATACTACTGAAAAGCTTAATCCTGTCAAAGGTTGTTCTATCCAGGAATTTTAGGGTTTTTTTTTTTCAACCTTTCCAGAGACTCCAGAAAGAGCGCGCATTCCAGTATCAGTGACTTTTTCATTAAAGCGCAAGTAAGGAGTAGGCAGTTCATTTAATTAATTGTTCACTTTGGAAATCAATGTGAAATCATAAAGATGATTCGCTTCTTGTACTCAAGGCAGCTATTATTTGGCCTTATTAGGAGAAAATGCATTTGGATTTTTTGCTGTATTTAATAAGGTAATATTCCAGTTTGACAAATGAGATTAAGTTGTATTCAGAAATCAGCACTGACTGGAAGAATTGAGATCAATCAGACTCTGAAAATCTTAAAAGCTGCAAAACTGAGCTCTTCTCGGAGAGTTTGCAAAAGTTTTTTTGTATGTCCCTAAGATACCTAACTGCACCAAGACATCTGTAACTAAAATAATTCTCAAGAGAAATATTCTGGGCTTTTATTTAATAGGCATCATCTGGTAGGTTGCATTTGGAATTTGTAAGTGTTCACTTGAGTTTGAGCAAATATGCTTCGATTTTTATGTCATCAAATGTTTAGTAAATACAAGTTGCTGTGTGTTTATAGTTCTTGTTCTGCTGGTAGTTATGCAACATCTGTTTCCTTGTGAAGAGAAAATATGAGCAGAGTGCCCCGCCTCTCTGGAAATTACTGAATTTCCATTGACTAGAATAACTGAAAAATACTGTTATGAACGTTATCAACATTAACTAGTATGTGTCATATTTTCTGTAATAAAATGCAGTATATTATTGTTACTGTTGTTGTTTATACCTAAGTGAGGTGATGCTCGTTTGGAGAGAGAGGAGTGTTCTAGGAGTCAAATATTTTTCTTCTTCTGAAGTCATCTGACATAGTGTCATTGAAAGTTGGGGCTTTTGAGAAGAGAATGGGAATCTGCAGAAGCTGTGCTTCAAAATTCATTGGTACTCACTGTTCATGAATGTGTCTTGGCCGTCCTCATTCATGTAGACAAATTTGGATGGTTATAAATGGTGTCCTGTAATATAAGTAGAAATGGTGTTTAAAGATGTCTTCAGACCTTAGTGAGTAGAAGAGCAAGAGACTGTAAATTACGTTCATCTCTTTTCCCAGTGTTGTGGCAGAACTGAGGCCAAATGGGTGAGCTTTCCATGTTCTTCCTTGTTGTTTCCCTTGGAAGAGAAGGTTATTATATAATTTATTAATGTTGATCTTCTTTAAAATAAACAGTAATAGAAAAGTAAATGAGCATTAGAAGTTAAGCCATGTGTTCCTGATGCAGTTGAAACTGTGTGTGAGAGCAGGGCACACAGGAGGTCAGTAACTATTGCTGATTTCTTCAATAAATGCTAGTTTGTGTCAGATTTGCTGTCCAAAAGAAGCAAACCAGTGGCTATCTTAAACTGAGCATGACGTTAACTGTAAAAGGTGAATCAAACTTTTATAAAACAGTATTTGCAGAGCTCTGAGAGCCTAGGACATTACTTGTGAAGGGTATGCTTCCTGATTCTCCTACCCATCTGCTTCTTGCTTGATACAAGTATTTTATAGTAACAATAATATTATTGTTACTCCAATGACATGATATTCTGTAACTGCTTTACCTGGGCCTCTTGGAAGGTGTTTGATCATGAGCCCATGAATTTAAAAAGAGTATTTAGTTTCATTAACCTTTTTCTCTTAAAATTTTCTCTGGACTCTAACAGAAACAGAAGGTTTCTTTCTGCCAATAACTTCAACTCTTTTCTGATTTTATATTCACATACCAGAATTGAAAATGACATTACAAAGACATCTGACTACTGTATTGCCAATTACTTGTTCAGCCTTAATGATAAGAAATTGGCTGGTTTTCAAACATGATGTTTTCAGGGTCTAATCCAGAAATCTGCTGTAATGTGTCAAAATTAGTAGTTTGGAAACTGATGACTGTATTTTCAGATTTTTAGCTTCATTTTAGCCACATCTATCTAAAATAAAAAAAAACAATACAATTGAAAAAAAAAAAAAAAAGATTGCAGATACTGTTACATTGGAGCTTTGGGGAATTAAAAAAAAAAAAGAAAATAAACTGTAGGTCCTTTAAAATCTTGAGTCACTTTAGGATTTTTGACTTCTTTGTCACGTTGCATCTTCTACTGAGTTTCATGATGATGTAGTGGGGACACAACAGCTCCCTCTGTCACTGTTTTATTCTGCTTTATGAAATTAGAAACATGTTGCCACTGGGCCTTACTCTTTCTAGGCAACAATCCTTTCAGTCTCTGCCTGTGCTTTTAAAGGTTGCAAATGTCTTCTCCCCTTCTACCTAGCAGGTCAGGCCTGTGATGACGCTTTGTCTCTTACATGTTGCTCCATGCAGGCCAAACTGAGTTCAGTCCTCAGGCCAGCCTTTGACCTCTCTTCAGTCAGCTACATTGAAATATTCATATTGGCTGCTGGTGAAGTGTACCTCAGTGGTCCTCTGTTAGCTGACTGTGCTTCCACCTGGAAAGGCAACACCCAAGTACTGCATCATGAGGCAGTGCTAGGAACTGTGGAATAAGCTTTACAGTGCAGTGAGATTCCTGGAGAAGGCTGGCTACAAACTCTGAAGAGAAAAAACGATGAGATAAACTTGTGAATATTATGTTTTAATGCTTCTAGGCATGGTACGGTGGGCATTGCATCCTTAGTACCGCTGTTTGACTTCACAGATGTGCTGTTGTTGCACAAGCCTACTTACTAACCTAGACAAAACATTACCTTCGTGAGGATGGTGTGGATGTCTGTGCTGACATCACTAGCCTGCTGTTCGTACATACACTTAGCGGTGCTAATACAGTACTATTAATTATGCATTACTACTAAGTGCAGTATATTGTTTTGATATCCATGTTATATTTCTGTGTGGACATTCCCTAAATACGGGGCTCCTAACAGTGTCTAGCTCTGTGCTGTTCCGAGTCAGATACAGGTTATCATCTGAAGCAAGACGATGATGTATTTATTTCCATTAGTGTTCAGATTGGAAGGGAGGTAAACTAATTTTTGGGGTTTGGACAAATAAAGGAATGCTGTTCCAGATGCCTAGAACTCCCACCCATGATGCTGCTGTGACTTCCTTGTCTGGAGACAGATTTCCCCAAACTTGTTTATGAGAACACCAGTTTATTTGGGTATCTGCGTTAAACCAGAAACATCTTGTACTCTTTCTGTTCTCATTGTTTAAGTTCTGCGTGAACAGGTCATCTTAAATGCTGCACAGTGTATCGCTTGAAATGTCCAGCATGTGATTTTTGGCTGTCAGGTCTGTTATGCAAATCAAAATTTGATTGTCTTAAAGACTGAGCTTTCTGCTATAGTCTTAACAACATTGAAATTTCTTGGTTTTGGAAAACTGAATTTCCTGTTGTGTTTGTCTGGTGCATACGGATGAGAATTCACTAGCATCACCAGAGTGATGGAGCAAGCCAAGAACAAACGTTTGGCATGTTCTAAGCTAAAAAAACCTCATTTCAAAATCAAAACATGCATATGTGCGTACTCAGACTGAAGTGTAAATACTTAAAAGCTGGACCAGAATGAAAAAACATGTCAGTATTGCTGTTGTCACTTCTTCAGTAAAGGTTGCATCAGCCATGTTTTTCCCAAGGCACAGTTTGTGAGTTCCAGTGAAGTGAGCGTATAATAAGTTTGTCTTTGGTTTTACAAGGGAGCTGAAGTGCAGTAAGCCTGCTATATACCTCATCTTGATTTAAATCTGTCAGGGGTGCTTCTGTCCATTTTGCAGGTATGAGGGACCTCTCCATTTCTATTTCTTCTAAGGCTTTCACTCATCCATCTCTCTCTTTTCTCATGGGTATTTCTTTTTTTCTTTTTTTTTTTTTTTTAATCTTAACATAGATGTGGTGCCCAAGATACAGAAAAGAATTTTGTTTAGTCTGTGCGGATAGAAATTAAATCCTCCTACTCCAGCTTTTCAAAAGTAGGCCATATTAAAATTGCCTTGACTTCTCATGGTATCAGTTCTCACTGATGTGCATTGTCTGCAGGAAGACTTACAGCTCTCTTGTTTTAAAGCAAGTGGTAAGAGGCAAGCATGGAGAAGTGCTGAGAGGCTTGTGACTACTTTGTTAGTAAGAAAGTGTCTAAAAAAAATCTCAATTTATGCAAAATTAAAAAATATCTCCTAAAAAGAGAATTTCTGGTAACATGTAGTTTACTATATGTTATATGGATGCCTAATATTGTGGAGCATAAATTAGTCAAAGGTAATTTATGGTCATTACAGACTTTCTGACTGGAGGTGAGAGCAGTGTTTCTAGTAGGAGTTGTCTTTTTAACATAATGGTAGACTAACTCTCCACAGTCAAATGCAGCTACCAAACTTCTAGGCAAGATCCTCAAACCTTTCATTTTCATGTCATGATCACATATCTTTTTTGAAAATGTTTTTTTCTTTCCAGTATTTTAAAGATGTTGCAAAGTTCAGAATGTTTGTTGAAACATAATTAATTAACAATTTTTTGAAAGAGCTTCGAAGTCAAGATAAGCACACAAAATAAGTGCCAGATAAAATAAAAATGAAATACTGAACAGAATTAGTCATACTTTAAGCTTGTGCCTCTTGATTCTAAAAGTTTTTCAGTGCAAGTCCCATTGGACTCATCAGAGTAATTTCTGTTTTGAACTAGATTTCCTGTTCACATATGAAGTAATAATTCAGGAAAGGTTTTCCTGGCTGAAATATACAGTGATAATGATATAAAGAAAAATAAAGACGTTAACCGTATTTTCCATTTCTAATTGGAGAGAAAGTGTTTTTCACTTGTGGCTTGAAGAGCTGGAACAGAAAGTAGCTTATTACCAATTTGCATTATATCCCCAATATTCTTGTCCAGAAAAAAATATCTAATTTTAAGAACAGATGCGTATCTCTGGTCTTCATCAAAACTGTGGCTGTTAAAAAGAAGTGAAAGATACATTTCATTGTGTTTTTTCTCTTTTATGAACTGGAATGGTAAGACCTGAAGTCTTATTTTTGTTAATGCAAGTGATTACACACATTATCCATAAACAAAATAAAGACTTGCCAAGGCAAGATGATCAATCCAATAATAATGAAATGTATAAACTGGGATTTGGTGGAATGGATGGAGACATGTTGGGATTCCTGTTAGGGAGACTGTCATTCATAGCGGACCAGGATATGAAGCTTAGGTAACATGGCCTAATTATTCTCATGTGCTGCCTAATTTGATCAGTTGGTCTTAATTAATTAAGTCAAATAGACCTAAGATAGTCCATATAGCAGGTGACACTGGCATTTTTCCAAGCTTTTGTTTCACTGGTTGTTTCTGAACATGGATGGCATGCAGATTTCATCATTAGTAATTTGATTTTGTAGGCCAAATCCTTGCTTGGTGACCAGAGCTGCCTTTCTCGATGTCCTTGTCATGCTGAGTACTCACCTTGGGAAGTTCCAAAAGCAAGGTAAGTCGAATACAATGCTCTAGAAATCAGATTGAATATCTGTGAGGAACCTTCTGAGCTGTGTTGAATCTAAAGAAATAATAATATGTTACTTACACTCATGGTATCTACTGAATGTTGGAGTTCTTCAGGTGGTTTAGCTGCTTCATTCTGCCTGGAGATTGTCAGTGAGAAGAAAGGAATACTGCTCCATGTCAAATCTTGAAATGATGGTCTTGTCACAATCATAGAATCAGAGAATGGTTTGGGTTGGAAGGGACCTCAGAGATCATTTAGTTCCAATCCCCCCCTGCTGTGGACAGGGCTGCCAGCCACCAGCTCACCAGATCAAACTGCCCAGGAACACATCCAGCCTGGCCTTGAGCACAGCCAGGGATGGGGCAGCCACAGCTTCTCTGGGCAGCCTGTTCCAGCACCTCACCACTCTCTCAGTGAAGAATTTCTTCCTGATGTCCAACCTAAACCTCCCCTCTTTCAGTTTGAGCCCATTCCCCCTTGTCCTACCATTATCCACCCGTGCAAAAAGTCGGTCCCCCTCCTGCCTGTAAGCTCCTTTCAAGTACTGGAAGGCTGCAATGAGGTCTCCCTGGAGCCTTCTCTTTTCCAAGCTAAACAATCCCAACTCCCTCAACCTTTCCTCATAGGAGAGATGCTCCAGCCCTCTGATCATTTTGGTGACCTAATGCTAGAACTGTGGAACAACAATGCCCTCCAGTTTTCCAGAATGTTTTGCTGATCCAAGGTTGTAAAAACAAACAAAACCTAAACCCCAGAATATTGCTGTTCATGAGCTTTCTTGTGGATGTGGAGTTCAAACAGCTGCTCAGTTTTGGGTAGCACTGGTAATATTGCATACCCATGAAAAATGGCAGCTATCAGGAAGCTGAGTTGTTGGTGAATGTGTCTGGAAAAAACTTGTTCAGGTAGGCTGATGCAGAATCTAGCCCGTGAGAAATAAACTTGTATATACACAGAGTGGCCAGTGTGGCAGGCGAGTTCCGCTATACCAGAGTAAGACAGTTAGGGTGATACGGAACTTGGGGATGGGTCAGATCTTTCGTGTCCTATGGAGAGTCGTCTTCTCACATGGGTCCCAGATGTCATGGTCTACTATTTTGGTAAAGGGAAGTTCCAGATGACTTGCACCATGTCTCATTTCATCACGTACTAGTCAGTGTGCGTGACTGGACACAGACTACATGCTTTATACGGACGAACAAACCCAGTATAAACCCCTTTATAGGGGGGCCACTATAAAGCGTTTTCAATATAGCCTGCCTCTAGGGAGAAGTTTTTCTCCTGATTCCTTAGCACTTGTTTTGGGTGGGCTAAACCTATCATCACTAATTCTTTTGTTACAGTATGTATATTTACTTAAGTTTCTTAAATCCTGATATGCCATTGGCCTTAGTGATTGTCTTTTGCAAGAAATTAAGAAAAACGTCGGTCTGTATCACATCTGAAAAACAAACAAAAGCAACCCACTAAAACCCTTCAGACATACTTGGACTCCTCTTTCTTGATTTTCATGAGTACTCCTTTGTTCATGATAGCTTCTCTTTGGAATTAGTTTTTATACTTCTAATCCTGATCCTCTACCTCTTCTCCTTTGTAATATGAATAATCCCAGTCTTTATGTATTCTCTTATTTTTTTTCCTCTGCTTGTGATTATTTTTGATTATTGTCATAATTCACCCTTCAACTCTAGTTTTGTGTTTCCTTTTCCAGGTGAGTGCTCTTCCTTTGTTTAGTTAGGGGGCCTTGTATTTCCTTTATCAGTCTCTTTCCTATTTTTATTATCTTTAGATTTTGGTCTCTCTCTCTCTCTCTTTTTTTTTTTTTTTTTTTTTAATAATTGCTGCACATTTGCAAAGGTCTCTGTTGACCCCTCTGCACCAGGAAACTCCCCTCTGTTTTTAATGCTCCTGACGGGTGAAGAATAGCCCTTTGAGCGTGAGGGACTGCAACATGCTGTGGCTGGATTGCAGGCTGTACTGGATTCATTTATTTTTCAAAGCTCGTGTGGAGTGTTCCAAATGTTGGTGCTGGATGGTAAAAGAATTTCTGTAGAAGGGAAGCAATTATTTTTGCAGACTCCCTCTGCTGAAGGGTAGTTCATTAGTGTTGTCTTGCTTAAAAAATTCCCTCCTCTATAAATTTATAATGTTGTATTGCAGGCAATATCTACAGAGAGTAAAAACTTAAAGTGGAAATATGTTTTTGAAAACTTGAAGGTACATTGGGGACAATTTTATATATGAAATGCAGAAGCATTTCTGAAGTGAAGGAGTGATATGTTTATGTTAACTAGAACCTGAGTGTCCCATGACATAGGGAAAGAAAGACTAAACCCAGCGGTTAAAAATGAACGTTTTGAGTCTCACATTTAAATGTTCTGTAAGGAATAATTATTAACTGAAGCTTTATACTTTTCTGAGATTGAATATCTTACTCATATATGTGTATGTCTGGTTATAAGCCAGTTTTTCTCTGTGTTAATCTTGATTTGTAAAGTTGTTTCAATGAATAAAGGGTGAAGGACAAATCCAAATAAAACTGTTTCTTGATGTGTTTATCTAAGAGGCCCCAGGAAGTGCTGTATATGAGTTCCAGGCCACAGGCTGAAACTGATTTTCATCAACATAAATGGGGATGCAGTGTAATGAGCCTGCAACTGGTTAAAATCAGACCACTTCTAATTGATTATGCCTGCCTAAAAGGGCTACAATTACAAAGAGATTTTCAGAGTACAACCCTGCCTGGGCCTTTCCTACATTACGATTATTTTCTGTAAGTGATTTGTTGTCTTCAATTAATAAAAACTGTCTTTTAAAGTGCAGGACAGCCCTTGGGGAATTTGCTTCACAAATTCAAAACAATTTAAAATGTCAGATAAGAAAGGCAGGGAGTAATGGATACCAAAAGCGTCTTGTCCAGCTAAAAATTTATTGCTGGCCAAATGATGATTATTTATCTTCAAACAAAACCAAAAATGATCATTAAAAAAAATCAATCAAACAAACAAAAACAAACAAAAAATGCTGTAGTCATTTTATTTGCTTATTTGGACAGAAGTGTTGCCTGATTCATACTGGTAGAAAAACATGGGTTTCTTTTCATGAGTTGAGATGCAGAATCCTTGTTCCAGTGCCTAGTGTGGGATTTCTGATGTACAGAGGCAATACATAATGCCAAGATCATATAAACTTACTTTTTTTCCTCTTTTCAGTTATCAATTGCAGTTGGAACTCAGAAAAAGATGAATCAAACAATGTTTAAAAACAAAAATATTAAACAATTTTTGCCTTCATTGGGAACCAACAAAAATTCTTACCTGATGTAGGATTATTTGATGAGTTAAAGTCTACCTTCACTATTAAGAAAGATTAATAATAATAGCCAGTGCATGTTCTTGCACACCTCTTTGATGTATGGTTTCCACAGGAACTGGTTTTACTGGCTGGGAATCACACATCTATAGCCTTTCTAGTCTAATGGGTGGAACAATGTAATCCTCTTCCCAAGGATTTTCTGGTGCTTTTACCCTGCTAAAGAGCAGTTCTCCACTGGTGAAACAGCACCAAAGTGGGTGGTGCAGGAATAGAGGAAATTTCCAAACTTCACACTTCAAACATTACCGGAGGAAGCAAATAACAGTTATAGGATTTTTTTGGACGGGAGAAATGCCGCAGAGTCCAGGTGAGATTTACCAGATTTGTCCAACCTTATCTGTGTTTGTTTGTGAACTCACAAGTCTTGATCAGTGGGAGTCAGGAAGAGGTCCATCAAGCTGCAGTGCTACAGATCTGCCTGAGGATCTGTCGTGTCCCGCTGACGTTCCGCACTTTCCTCTGATGCGCTGGAGATGGGCTTTGCAAGGTGCAGAGTACCAGGCTGCAGGCAGGCTGTGCTGCAATGCGCTGCTTCCGAGGATAAGGTTCCTCTGCTGAATATTTGGACTTCTGACAGGACCCGTCACAGACATTCCTGCTTTCAAATCTTCTTCTAGAAATTCAAGTGTGAAGCTGACCAGTAAGATGAGAGTGTTGCTGTGATCCTGCTGTGCTGGGAACACAGGAGCCAGGGCAGTAAGCTGCAGTGTAAGCTCAGAGCTGGGATGCTCTTTCTGTCTGTAACAGATGAAGAATGGTCAAATCTTCTTTCTAGTAAGAAAGAAGTTTCAGAACAATTTTCTGATAGTATGGTGTACCGTTCATGAAGGGAAAGGTGGATGCAACTCACTAAAATATCCTTGACTACTAAAGGCACACTTTAGCCAGGGTTGTGCTTAAAAGAAAGTATGAACACTTGTCCATAAACCGTTCTGCTGAGTCAATAAAGGAAATCAATATGAATGTAATGGGGTGTAGAACACAAGTCAGGGAAATGATAAAAACCTGCTAAAGATAATCCTCCGTAGTCATTCTTTTATATCCTATACGTGTGCTGTCAGTCTCCTGTCTGGTTTAACCTGTTATTGAGCATATTGTGGATTCAAAATTCAAATTTGTTGAGAAAGAGAGACAACATTTAAATAGGAAGTCAAATTTGTGAATCTGTTATTTAGAAGTCGCTTGAAGTCTAAACAGAGGAAGGATTTATAAAAGTTCTTGTGATTAAACAAACTCCACTGTTGTTATCATCAGTGGTAACAAAGTTACTCAGTGTTTATATAAATAATCCTGTTCACAAATATCCTGTTTTGATATCAACATGCAGCAGCTTGTATTTTGCTCTCACTAATGTATTTTTCCTGAGTTTTGCAAATGAAGGTTTCCATTTTCTTCCTGTCTTCCAAGCAGCTAAACCTTTTGTAGATACAGCATAGCTGAGATTCTTAAATTCTCCATTTGATCAACAGGAACAGTTGATTAAAAAGAAAATTGTTGATTGCACATGTATGTATGAATCAGAATCATAGGCAGTAATGTGCAGCTGTCTGCTGTTTTTGTCCCTGTGCCCTTTTCTTGATGTTTTCCCATATGACAAAGTACTGTGTTGTAAGTAGAAATGTTGAAATCCCATTCTCTTAGTTACACTTTTCTTTTTAATTTGAAGTTATGTATTGGCAGAAATGCGTATAATTGAGCTTCTAGATGGTCTGCAATGAAAGCACAAATAATTTTTATGTGGGAATCTTTTAAATGTGTTGCCTGAATGAAATCTTTTGAAGGACTTTGTAATAGCAAGGNGTCTGTATTGTATTTCCTACTCTTTCTTGTTTTGAATTGAAGCTTCATGGTAAGTAAAGTAAATTTTCCTGCAGGCTAACTTAGAATCTGATAATGCTTAAACAGTAAAAATTTGGCAGGAGTAAATTGGTTAGTTATTTTAATCATACTTTAACTTCCCTTTACCTAAATCCCTAAGAAGTGTGGCCAAACAATTGTTGTGAACAAAAATGTTGGCAGTTTGCTAATGCATATTTTGATTATTTGGTCTAATTAGCTTAAATTTTAAAAAAAAAAATCCATCCGAACAAATTGAAAGCAATTTTTGTTCATTGTGTCAGAAATTATATAAACTCAGTGTGCCAATGTATTGACTGTAGCACTTGGTCAACACTACTATTTTGACTCAAAGTAAAAGTCTGAAACACATTTATAGAATCATCAGAACGGTCTACACCTGCTGATGTTACATGAGACAGATCAAAAGGAAGTCTAGTTGGGTAACCAATGTTCTGATGCAATACATGCAGATCTACTTGTGCTTAAGTATCTTAGCATTATGGTCTAAAGATTCATCAAGATGGCTTGCATTTTTGTTGTTTTGTTTTACCACTATGCATTCAGACTAAGATGAACGTGAACCCTCTGTTTTCATTGTAAGACATAATTTATGAACTTGTAAGTTGGGAAAGAAATAGCTTCGCACTTTACACATGGAAAGCTCTGGTACTGGGATTAAAGAAATCACTGGTATCACCAGGTCTGGATGATTTAGCACGGTGTTTGAATTCCCTTTTTAAAACACTCGAATGCCTGATTCCAGGCATATGAAGCTTCCACCTCATCTGGAGCAGCCAGCACTCCCATACCTGTGAGCACTGCTGATAACAGGATTGCCCAGCACAATTTGGTTGCACCAAATAATGCTGAAACCAGAATTTCTGCATCACTGTGTGGGGGCTGGCAGAGAGGAGAATGAGAGAGCTGAGGCTGCGACCGTTGGAGGTTGCAGATACAGGGAGTGACTAGGAATTGCACAGACAGTAAGGTGCTAGGGGTAGATCAGGTGATGGACGTGCTGTGTTCAGGTGGCCAGAAGGCATCACAAGAGCGAGCGGGAGACAGCAAAGCAAACTGATCAAGGCTGAAGGGAGTAAATGGTGGGGGCATGGAAAGCCAGCGGGCAGTCGGGGAAATCTAAGAGGTGGGAGGTGCACTTGTGGCACAGACATGGGAGGAGGAAAGGAGAAGTGTTTTTTGAAACGATGGGGGTGCACAGTAAATGGAGGAGGGTAGAGCTTGGTGTTGGTAGACTATGGGAAGCTGTTACAAGAAATAAGCGACCATAGGGGAGAGGAGAGTTGATCCAGCGTGTTGCAGTGACTGACTGGCACCGCCTGCGTCATTTTTTATGGTTTTCTGTCTGTGCAAAAAACAGACGGAAAAACTTGTTGCTGTTTGAGAGAGAAACTGTAAGAAAAAAATAGTCTCAGTGTCCAGATGAAATGTTTTTTTTTTCTTTACAGAACTTCCCCTCATGCTATAGCAAATGCAGTAGGATACTTCTGTTGGCAGCAGTGTATTAGCAGTGGATTTCAGTAGTCCCTCATGTTTGTAGCTTTGGATTGTGTTGTGAGTACTGATGCTTAATCTCTGATGTTGAAGATGTTGCAGATGTCCTTAAAAGAAAACATCCCACTTAAATATGGCCTTCTCCTGATCATAAACAATTATCTTACTTCTGCCTTGTAATAAAATAGGCTTTTCTGTTCTTGGTTCTTTTTTTCCATTCTACCAGTGACTTCTCCTAATCCACTTTTAATAAAAAGGCAAGATGTGAAAAAAATACTTTTATGTAGTATTCAGCTAGGAAAATCTCTTCTTAGCTTTGATTATGTTTCAGCCATTCCTTTGTTCATGTGATATCTTCAGATACCCTTGGATAGATGGTAGTTTGAGAGTGCAAAGAATTTTAACCTCTCCTCAGTCCATAAGTAATTCCGCCTTATAGCAGACCTTGGAGAATGATTATGAATGTCCAGATTTTTGATATTTGGACCCTGTTCCCTTCCCATAAGATTGTACTTCAGACACAGCATGATTTCATTTTTGCTTTTGTACTTTTTTTTTGTAATTTTTTTTATTTACCTAGTCTGAAAGAAATACATAACCAGTTCTGTACAGCAGCTGGCAAGATTATGAAACAAGTTTAGATTTTAAATATAGAAGGAATTCAGCTGATTTCTTTCATTTTTGAACGTACCGTAGAGATGAAAGATCAGCTGAACCGTCCATCAGCCGACAGCCTGTTAATCCCTAACGGGAATGTTTTTCTGTCCTTACAGTATGTGCCTAGTTATTTCATAGTCTGTTTGCAGAACAGTGCCACCCTGCAGCTGCTGGGAAGAGCAGAAGAAAGTGGGCAAGTAATCACAGGAATTTTGCAGTCAGTCCCAGAGGGCTGGCTAAGCTTTAGGGAAAGATCTTATAGCTAGAGATGTATCAGGTCTGATAATTCCATTCTGCTCCTCTTGCTTCCCTCTTTATTCTCAGATGACTAAAGATTATTTAGTTCATATAACTGACTATGAATATTGGTTGATATAAATACAAATCGGATACAAAAGCAAACCCTCAAACCTACTCCCCAGAAAATAACAGCTGCTGTCAAAATTCTGTGTCCTTTAGTGACAAAAGCCAAAGTCCCCTGAACTAATATAGGGAATGCATCTTTTGAGGTAGATATCTGCTTTCTTAAGTAGTTGTTTTCTCTGTTTGTGGTATGGATGTTGTATGTGTATCTCAGTGTTGTGGACTCAGGAAGACTGTGAGATGTTTGTCCACAGTAGTGAGGAGAACCAAGTGGCTGAGTAACACACATCTCTTTCTAGAAGAGAGCCTTCCTGGCCCACACAAATGAGGCAATCCTTAAGGGGGAAAAATAATTAATCCCCTTAATTCTTGGGGGCCCTTTTGCATCTCTCAGCTTCCTGGGTAAGACTGGTTGTTGCCAGGATCCTCATTTGATCAGCCAAAATTTGTTCTTCCTTCTCGCAGCAGCTGGTTGTTGAAATTGTAAAATAATTTTTGTTTGTAAATAAAAGTATATCTTTACTGTATCTTAACAACAGAGCCAGACATTTACTTTGGGAACCAGTGTGTTTTTTTGGTTTAGTTGGATATTTTGATATAAGCCAAAGAAAAGAGTTTACTTAAAGTTAAACAGAAGAGAAAACATTTACTTGAAAGCCAGGGAAGATTTCTTAGTGATGAAGTTGAAGGCAAGAATATTTCCACTGCACTGTAGTAAGAGAGGAGTTTTCTTTCCTTCTGTGCATATCTGTGTGAAAAAGAGTTTTGGAGAGAATACAGACCACTAGATGAATGAAGAAGTATTTGTTTGATGGTGTTCTGAGGCTAGGCAAATATGCAGACAATCATATTGTGCTGACAGTCTTGATGTT
Source organism: Alectura lathami (assembly GCA_013399715.1). Lineage (NCBI taxonomy): Eukaryota > Metazoa > Chordata > Aves > Galliformes > Megapodiidae > Alectura > Alectura lathami. The sequence continues at coordinate 37,250 of VXAV01008076.1, read as the reverse complement.
GAGGCATCCAGTTTTAAAGAGCCCTCCTGTAAAATAAATGAGCTAGGCTGTCCAGTCTTTCACAATTATGGGGGAAAACCAGAAGTCATGGAGAAGGCTTCCAGACCAGATAAAGCATCTGACACACACAGAAATGGAGGTTCTGTGGCAGAAAAGCGTTGTATTGCAGTCTCTGCAAGCTGGTGGTTCTGGGAGCTAGTAGCTGTGCCATGTTTTTATGTGAAAATCATTTTCCCCTCCAAAGGTGAAGACACAGAGTGAAGTTATGCTGGCCTTACAAAATTCAGGTGAAAGTTTACTGCATCAGATCTGAAACATGATCAGTTCCTGGCCTCTGTTGGAGAGTCACTGCTCTCATGGGCCGCCAGAGGGTTTCAGGCCTTGGCAGAGTTGGCAGTGTTGGCACAAGCAAATGAAAGAGGCTTGCACTCTCTCCCCATTGGTGTTCATCTCTGTCAACCTAATACTGCTTCCCTTTACCTTGCCCTACAGCTTTCACCCTTCCATCCTGTAGGTTTTCATGTTACTGCTTTCTTGTATCCTGGCTAAACCAACACTGGTAGGAAACCAAGGCAGTGCTCTTGCAGGCCTTAGGAATGCACATATGATATGAACAGCTGAGCTAGTGGAATTGCAGATTGCCGAAATGCAGGTGAGGGTAGCAGGTAGGAAGCTCTGAAATTGAAGTTGTTCCTCTTCTGCAACCGAGGCGCTTGAACTCAAACCTTTTTCTTTCAACTGCCTGGGATTACTTCTGTTGTAAAGCTGGTGTCTGTGGAGTCAGGCTGTGCAATAAATAACTGGGACCGCAGCCTAATCCCTCTCCAAGGCAACCAGACGGTTCAGAAATTAAGGAATTCTGGCAGCTGGATACTTGTCATGTGACATAGGTATTAATACTAGTTTATGCTATAATGCTGGTATTTATTGCCAGTCTGTTTGGAGGGGTTTTGAAAAATGTAGCAAGTAAAATACATAAATTTGCATGTTATGAGATGGAAGCCGTCTGTGTCTTCCAGGGATTACGCTGTGACAGAGGTTCACAGTGATACTGCAGTTTCTTTGACTTCGTCAAGCCTGTTCAGAAAAGAAACTGCAGTGAAAGCGTGTATGGCAGGACCAAAGCCTAGGTAATATGTCTAAAAATCTTTCTCAGTTACCGAATTTCTTTGAAGCTTGTCCAGAATTCCTTGGAAAACGCTTCTGCCTTATGCTAGACAATCAGAACCATGTCAAGTTTCTGTGTAAATGTCAAACATGTTAAGATGGCTTTGAGAGAGTTTGAGTATGAAA
>VXAV01008076.1:2918-34114 GCA_013399715.1 Alectura lathami | reverse complement strand
TTTTTTTTTTTACGTAGAACAGGAGCTTTGCTATAATTCTACAACTTGTTCTTGTGTAAAAGAAAGAACTTCCTCATTCCTTTTTAGCACTGTCAGGGGGAACCTTAGAGTGGGATATAAGTCAGTGTTTTATTGATCTCAAATGTGCACATTCACATTGAGACTGTTTGTAAATTCTTTGTGAATTGTGTGTGCAGGTGCTGGAAATTCTTTATAACATGGATCTCAGAAATGTTCTTCCAAAGACAGAGTGCTCCATCAAAATGAACCCAAATGAGCTCTTAACCTGGAGCTTAAATACTGTGGATATCTCCAACAGGTATAGTCTACCATGCATGTTAAAATACTTTAAATGTTCATTAATTGTTTGGCTTTTGGACTACCTGATGATTTAAAAAAATCGTAATTCACAAAAGTGAGTGTGGCTTAATTTGAAAAAAGATAGTTCTTGATGAGAATGTTTTTGAGAAATCAACGTGTATCTGAATTATTAAAAAGACCCTTGGGTTGTTCTGGCAAGAACTCTATAAATGTTCAGCAGTACAATTCAAGAAAAAAAAAGTTACTCCAGCTATCAGGAATCACAAAACAGTGTAGTGCTTATAGTTAAGGATCCAAACGTATGTTAATTCACTGTGAATCTGCCATTCGTTCTGCTCTGGCTTACCCTTGGAATATCTGTAGAAGGTGATAGACCTGATTCCACTTGTTGGATTAGAAAAAGTTGTTCACCCCAAAAATAAAAACCTGGGCCTGAATGGTCCCCAGAACTTTAACTGAGTTCAGGCTTTGTTTCTTGTGCATTGTGGGCTGTCCAGCAAGGCTTAAATGTGTGTATGTAGCGTATCCCATCCTGTGGACTGGATGCGTCTCCTGAGTGCTGGTGTTATTCATTTTTCACATTATCTGATGGGAGTGTGAATCCAGGGCAAGGTTGGAGTGCACAAGAGAACAAAATTGAGTCTCATGATGGACTTTCAGACGTGGTTACACACTGTCCTGCACTCTGACTGGACGCGGGGCTGGCTGCTCCTTCTTGGGCTTCTGAAGTTGAAGTATACATTTGGGAGAAATTGAGTCTGAGCTTGGGTTTGAGTGTATAGCACCTCTTTGAACATGCCTCCAGCGAAACCGAAGGGCTCACTGTGTGCTCCCCTCCATCAGTATGTATCGAAACAACACTCCTTCATCACTGCTTCTGCAAAGTTCACAGAAAGTGCCAGTTTGTGGTTCCCACTGAATGAGTGGCTGTGTCCGTCTGTTCATAAAAGAATGGACAAACAGGGTGGAAGTGTAACAGGTGCAGAAGGCCTGTTTCTATTAGTGATGGTAGTCTCTTGTTGAAGTCAAACAGAAATAATTGCCCACTGTTACCAATGGGTAATATTTAGGATATAGAGTGTAGAACAGCATTATATAGGTTTGCAGGTTTACAGTTGATTTGCACTAAAATTTGTCAAATTTAACTTATGATGTTCAGTATTTATTTCTGGAATGAAATAAGATACACGTGGTGAAATAACACTGGCTGGTGCTGTTAAAGAGGGAGATCATTGAAACAGCAGACCTTACTGCTCAGTGTTGGCATTCCCTGCTGAGAGACCAGCCCTGGTGCCAGGCACTATCTGCTGAGACCCTGCTGGGCAGGACGGAGGCTCAGGACCAGCAGTTGGTGCATTGTGCACTAGTGACATTTTTTGCAGTTGTAGAAGAGAGATTCTTGGAACATAACACCAGCTTGAAGAGATGCTTTTGTTTATCATTTAAAGTAATGCTTGTTTTATTTGTCTTAGGTTACATTTTCAAATTTGTTTTTCTATAGAATGTAAGTAGATAGAAAAAAAAAACATGAAAACTGAAGTAAGTGCATATTTCATTTGCATATTTACTCAAAACTTAACTAGAGTCAAGATCTGTAATGCAAAACTGAGCACTCAGCTTGCAAAATACTCACTGGTGATAATCAGAGGTGATTAAGAGTTGAATGTTCTTCTTCCAGAGATGAAAAGATGGCAGAAATAAATGCTTTGTTTTGATATGTTCTTTTCCTTGTTTTCTCAGCACTGAAATTCAAAGCATGGCTCTCAGGTTTGCCTCAAAGTTGGTTGTACATCTTTTGCAGAACCATCAGCAGGTAAGGGAACCCACGTGGCCCAACAGGTCTGCAGTTCTGGGGTTCTTGGTGGTAGAAGGAACATGGCTTCTCTTGGATGGAAGCCCCAAGCTTGGGTTTTCCTGTGTCACCGTACCCTTTCTGGCTTTATGTCTCCATCTCTGAGCACAATTCACCAATATCACCACAGTATATCCCTTTGAAAGTAATTCCGAGCTAGATACATGAGTAAATTTTTCTGATGAATCAGTTTCAACTTCTGAGACCATCCAAAGTAGTCAGTGTAATGTGGAAAGAAAAACACCCACAGCAGTTAGCACCGTGCATCAAATCCGTTCCGTGTCCTGAAGTGCATGCAACTCTGTGGCTTCTGGTCGCTGGGCAGCAGGAGAGCAGCTCTGAGGGGAGGCCGGAGGCGAGGCCCCACGGCCTGCTGCCACCCCCTGTGAGCAGAGGGCAGCACCCGCTGCTTTCCAAGCACTCTGGCCCGCATGCAGTTTCTCACTGAGTTTCCTCTCACACATTGTTTTTAAAACATTAGAATAAATATAATAACCCTAGTAAAATTTAAGACTTTTGTTTTCTGTTTATGGACTATTTAGATTGATACCAGTACAAATTACTGCTTCAGATTTCTTCTGATTTTAAATTGTCACTCTGTGATGTCACATATATATGTACAGAGCAGTGCTGATGCAGCTGTTAATGTTAGACAGTTTTTATTTTTTACATTTTCAAAGATACTTTATGGATTCTTATTTTTTTCCTTAAAGCTGTTATTTTTTATAAAATACGCAGCAGAATCCATTCACATTGTATGCTATGCAATCTTCTGTCTCATAAAAAAAAAAAAAAAAAAGGCCACAGAATTGCACACAAGAACTGGGAAAATTAAAATGAATTATGCCGTTAATTCTTTTTGTTTAAGAAAGGCAAAATGCAAAGACTTCAAGTCATAAACAATGAAATAACCATGTAAACTTGGATTCACAAATAGAGTTGGAACATATTGTTGCTATGAAGTTTTCTAATAATTTATGAGGAGGAGTTAGTGAAAAATGCTGGCACGATCCGAATTGTAGTAATGCTAAAACAACTTCCTCTAACAAGCACTTAAATCATGGGAGACCTAAGACATCTGTACTGAGAGTGCTTGCTGCTTTATCAAAGATCAGGTATGCCAGGAGTTGTACATCTCAGCTCTTTTGGGCATGCATTCAGCTTATGCATCTGTAGGAGGGATTGCTTGAGATAATCCATGTGTCCATTCAGAATTTGGGGAATTGTAATCTCTGAGGAGGTTTTTATTTTGCTTAGCCCATTACAAAATCTGCAGGACATGCTCTGGCTTTGTCCACGTGCAGAACTGATACACATGCACAGGCCACTCCCAGTGAGCAGAGCATGAGCCAGGCTTCATATGTCCCTCAGTGAGTCCTCCTGCACTGCTGTGCCCTTTAGCTCTGCTCACCTCTTGTTGGTCCTGTTCTGTACCCTTTTTTCTTCAATTTTTCACTGCATTTAGTGAAAAACAAATAGGAGTGGGGAAAAAAATGGTAGCACATAGCTGAGGTGTTTCCCAGTTGAGCTTGTCGTGTTTTCTTGCTTATAAATGAGGTCCCGATCTGTTCCATGTCTGTGGAGGTTCCTTCTGGTTGCCATCGTGCTGGCCACTGGCTGTGCCTGAGTGCCACCTCCTGCAGGTCACACGTTCTGATACCCAGCCTGTGCTTGTGGCTCCTGCACCTTGGCCGACTGTGGCTCTTGCAGGGGCCTCCAGCTCTTCCTTTGTACTTGTAGAAGTTAGGACTGCTTCCCTGTTGGGGCCCAGCTGTCCCATGGAGATCAGAGCTGATGAGTCTTGGAATCACTGTTTGATTTTACGGGTAAAATGTGCCTTATTTCTTACCACAAAAATCTTATAGCCATTGCTTCATGTCAAAAAGAGTCAGAGCTTTGGTCCATCAATACTAAGTAGTGGTTTCCTAGCATATATTTCTGAGGACTAATTATTTTTCAAAATGTGGCAACTGAATGTTGTTTTAACTAGAAAATTTCTCTTTTCCGTTCTTTTTTTTTTGTAATTCTTCGTCTGTCAGGACAGCTAGCTTTGCTGTATGTCACCTGCCATGGAGATTCCTTCAATGTTTTGAATGCACGTGCTATCAGAGCTCAAGTTACCTCAGCAGTCTCATTAAAAAAAATCTGCAGAGGAGACAGATGCAGCTGCATTCCCCTACCTCTTTACCAAGCAATGCATTGTTACCAAAACGCCTACAAGGATTGATTGCTACATTTCACATGCTCTTAGCTGTTTTTCCATATACATGTGCCACTCTACATGTGTGATGCTCCTGGGAATTTTTTTTTTTTTACAGTCCAGTATACCTATCTTTGGCTTGCGTTTATATAATTGAGGACACAAGGATATGTTTTGACTTGTGCAGTCATTGGTGGGTCTGGTGTGAACGGACAGAGTGAGAGAGTTGCCTTTGAATGCTGGTACAACCAAAAGAAAATCTTCCATCTTAACCGCTTGTGACATAGTAAGTCAACTTTTGAATGGATGTGGGTTTCGCCTCCTTGGAAAAAAATGCATTTACTGATGGGTCATATCCCTTCGGCAGTCCGTAGTTAATGTGATAGTGACTAATAACACTGCATAATAACTGAGCAGCTTACTTCCCCCATGTATTCTCTGCTTTCAGATTTCAGAAGAGGTCTTGAAAAAATGGGTTCAACTGATTGTTTATTTTTGTGGAGATGAGCAAGAGACGGAGATGTTGTTAGCAGCTGCTGAAGTACTTAAAAGTGTAACATCATTCCTTCTGATCAACGAGAAGCTCATTCTTAGTGAGTAGTTTGAATATTCTTAATCTTCTGGATCTTTTGAAACCCAGTAATATGTGGATATTACTGGATGAAACCCAGTAATATGTGACTCGAAATATGTAAGTATATGTGTACACCGTTTGTACATGAAAATTTTAATAGGAAAATGTACTAAACATTATTTAATTATTCAAACTGTCAGTCTGGGGTTCTTCACAACTGTAAAACTGTCATGTACTGCAGTGAGAAATTAAGGGCATGAGCTGGTCTTGAGCTGCAGTGGTAGAAACCCAGAGTTATTCTCTTCAGAGGGTCATGCAAACATAAACAGTTTTGACTTTTGTGCCTTGTTCTGCATCGTCTTGCTTGACCCCATATTCTTGGAAGTAGAAGTTAAATAAAAATGCAGTTATATGAAATGCAGCTGCAGTCTGTCCAGTAAGCTTCCCTGAAGGACATTCATAAGAGGAGGAGGGCCAGGGCAAGTCAGTACATCCTGGATTCCTTAATTTCTCCTTGATGTTGCTTGAGGCTTCAGTCTTTCTGGAAAACCCATTTGCAGGCTTCCACCTCTCTGGCAGGTATAATAACAGTTCGTCTAGGTGGGAAAGCTGGCCACTGAACTGAAAATGGGATAATTATTCTGCTCCAGCTGTGCTAGGATAATATTATTGAGTATGTTGTGATAGAAAAAAGTAATTTCTTTCTGAAATAATCATACTTTGTGCTATTCCCAAGTAGGCAAGTTATATAAAATATAGGAATCCTTCTTCAGCCTGTGAAGTTAAGTCTCAAGCAATTCGTTTTGCCCAAGCAGTGAAATAGATTTAATTGTCTGGCTAGCCTTGTAATATGAATCTCTGATAGAGCTGCTGATAACGAGCTTGAAGCAAACCAGCGCAGCAATGAAACAATCACATCATTGTTCTCTGTGATCACCAGGAAGTGATAGTATCTAACAACTGGCTGCCTCCAAAAGGGGATGTTTGGGTGGATTCCTTCTATGAGGATGCTCAAGGAGAGCTGAAAAGTCAGCCACCTTAAGCATACCCCAGCAAACCTATGAGTACAGTCTTGTGCGTTTTGTACTTCAGCTAGTCTATCCTTCATTTGATGTTTCTTGTGGGTGATGGCATTTGTGGCCAGCACTACTGGCAGTATCTGAACAAAACTTGGTTTGGCAGCCCCGGTTCTAGGTGGATTGCAACAGGAAGCCTGTGATCACAGTGTGCTAGTGAATTTCCAGTAATAAAACTTTTGCCAAATAGGAATTATGCACTCCTAAAACTGTAGGAAATTTGGAGCACCCAAAACTTAAAGTTCAGTACAGAGCTATCCATTCTATGAACTGGATCTGGAATGGAGTGATCTGCTGTTTAATCCAAGCTGAGTCAACCACCTACAATATGCAGAAAATATTTTGATCATAACCCCAGTCGTCTTCCCAGTGTATTGCCAATGCATTTATCATGCCTCTGTTCCAGTGTTTCACTCAATTTGCCATGTTTAGGTGTGAGAACAGAGCTCCACGGTTTCTCTGAATGTGTGTAAGAAATGGAGTCCTCATTTTTCTCCTTAACTAAATATAGGTCTCTCTGATACCCTTGCTATGTGGAAATGTGTGGTTCTCCTGCTGCAGAATGAAGATTTGATAGTAAGGGATGCTGCTGCTGAGGTTATACAAGTGGCACAGACTCAAAAAAAGAGCAGTAAAGGAGCAGGTATGTTCCCTTTTCTTCACTTTTCAATAATACTGGATACTTGAGAGACTAAGGTAATTGTCTTCTCATTACAAAATTCTTCCTAACTGTAAAATGATCCATGCATCTCTCAAATGCATACCATGGAAGATAACAGTAAATTGAGATTTGACACCCACCATGCTTTATTATTTTGTTTCTACTGTTGTTGGAATAATTTGTGAATGGTTAGATGAGTATGTAAAAAAGACAGCAGCGTTCAGCTTTATGGTTTTTGCTGTGATGAGACACCTATCATGTAAGGAGTATGCTGAAAATTCTTTAATACATGCATTGGTCTAATACAATGCAATGGAAGACACTACTTGAATCCCAGGTCATTATAGTAGCCTGATCATGGTGCGATAGGAATCTGGGAAAACAGTTTTCAACTCATTGATTCACCGTTAGACCTTGAAATCCATTTAGATAGAGATCAACAAAGACAATTCTCAGCACACCCACAACGTGCTCACAAGGACAAGGGCCCTTTTGTCTGCGTGCCCTAGTTTACTCAACCCTGTTAATTTTAAAATAGCCACAAAACTTGAGTAGGCTTAACTAATTAATGTGATTTGCTTTGAGACTCTTTGCTGAAGCATTCTTTCATGTGTTGTGAATAAATAAGAATTTGCCACCAAGCTGATCTCTCTCTGGTGGTCTCTACGGGTCTGTGCTATTCAGTAACGCCTGTACCCACTTGTCTGTGGTCAGTACAGTGTAGTCGACCTGCTCCACGTGAACTTCTGCTAGACTGTTGATAAAGCAGCTCTGTGGTTGAGACAGATGTGGCTCAAAAAGTAGCCATGAATGTGCTCATGTGGCAGACACAATTTTGAGCTGGCACTGTTCAAGCACAGTGCTGTGGGGCAGGAGAAGGTAAAAGGAGGAAAGTGTTGAAGACAGCTTTCATCTTCCTGTCAATTCCTGCGGCTCTGATTCCAGCTCTCTCATCACGGCTCTGGCAGTTTATCTGGTTCCAGCTACAGCTCTACGGAGTATCTGGAGGCCCTGTGTGTGTGTGTGTGTCTCAGGCCCCTGACTCTGACATTTGGGGGCCATCCTCAAATACCTTGAGGCGGCACTTTCTCTGGAAATAATGCAATGATGGATTTTCTCTCTGGCTCCTGTATTTTGTCCCTTTTTCCTGTTGTATCCCTTTGCTGCAGGCTGTTGCCCTGTAGCTGGATGAGGTGTTCTGGGCTCTGTCCTACTGATTAATACTATGATCATATCAATACTTAATGATAGAACTTAACACCTTGTTGAGCAGAAGTGATCGTAATTGAGGAATTAACATCATAACTTCTTCTTAGTTTGAATGTTCTTAATTAGGATAGGGACCCCCTCCTCAAACTTGTGTTAACCCCTTAGTTATACTAAGAATGCTATCATGGAATCATAGAATGATTTGGGTTGCAAGGGACCTTAAAGATCATCTAGTTCCATGAGTATGTTTGTACCATGAATAGCAAAGTACGCTGCTTTTGAAAAGATACAATCCGGTTTCTTTCCTCCTCCATTTTATGTTTTGATTATTGTTCCCTCCTATGACCTTTTTCCACACTAAACTTCTTTTATTTCTCTGTGCTTTGCTTTCTTCCTTTTGGAATAGGAGGGCATGGCTTTTTTGCCACTGTGGCTTTCATTTGCAACTAGATAAAAACATGGATGACCTTTGAATGTTGTTCGTTACCTTCATTTATACCCTTTGTTTTCATGTGTACATGAGACTCTGCAGTATGTTTGGGTCTGCATCTTTTTGCAGACATTTTGTGGGTCACCAGTGCTCTCTGTCCTGGAAATTTTTAGATGACATTCAAATATCTACAAATTCTTTCCTCGTTTCTCATTCCATGGAAGTCTGTTCTTTTACCACAGCAGAGATTTTAAAGCTTCTAAGCTAACACACTAGAATTCATCAGAAGCCATAAAACAACTCTCTAAATCCTTTGTTTGTTAAAAATTCTGGATATCTCACACTGACTAACTTTTCATTTTCATTATACAATGACAACTGTGTATTGTGATGCAGCAGTATTATCATGAGATCAGAATGAAAGATGACTCAAGAGATCAAAACAAGGAATGGATGACTAGACTGCTATTTCTGTACACTCTGTAATTGTTTCAGTTTCACCGCCATTAACACTAGTTAACGTGAGAGAGTAAACAGTCCATTTGAATTTCAGTTTTCCTTGTTCATCAAACATTTTTATGCCCTAATAGACATTATATTTCAATAAATACTACATTGTAGAAACTGGTTGTTGCGAGTGTCACCTTTTACTGCTGTTAACCAGCTGCACGCAAAGCAGAAATGCTGCTCACAAAATCCAAGCACTGGAGTTCTCAGAAATCTTGGCACAAAGATCACTATGTCTGCTCTTCACAAAACTCTCACCTGTGTACACAGCACGGCCATAGCTGCCTATAGAAGAAGTGAATTGTCAGCTTAGAGAACGAACGCTGTAAATGTTTGATTTATGTCTGAGATCCAAAGGAATCTCTGTTTATATAGCCTGAAAACTCTGATTAAGCCTACACAACTGATAACTATGACAAGCTGGCATCTGTTTTTCCTGTGGCAACTGCAGCATGAGGGAGTATATACTTGTAAGCAACAGCTGGGTCGAGCCTGAATTTTAATTCTGCTTCAGGAGAGTAAGATGTATGAAGCTGGACTATTTGCTAAAAGTAGCAAACTTCCAGCTTATTTGCATACATTGCTAACATGACTGTTATAGGACATTTTTCCTTTTGCACATATTGCTGAATTACAGCACACACGTGTAGCTGTATGGTTGTGTCATGTAATAAGTATTTTCAGGTCTTTTATAGGTGGTGAAACTTGAGGCAAATGGGCCTTTCTATTTGTGTGGTTTCACTTCCTGTAACTGCTCCTATCTTTTGTAATCCTTTGAAGTGTTACGTGAGCTTCTAGAAGAGAGTATGAACCTTCTTGTTATCCCCTCATGGCTTTTAGTGAGGGCAAGAAGAAAAAAAAGAACAATTTCCTGGAGTAACTAATCCATGCAGCTTTCGATCACTCAAATGATGAGAGCAGAATCCTTACAGAGTCAGAAACACAGGGTAACAAATGTGATAAAAGAACTGTCAAAATTGTAGTTTTTGTAATTATGTAAAAACTTGTAATTATGGGAGGGTGGGGGTTACTGACGTTGGCTGCCTGCAGTCATTTTCTGAACAGAGCAGGTCAAATAGAATCCTATCTCACTAGAAATGAGAAAACCTTTTGTTTTGCTTGCTAAAAATAACTTATTAGGTAGTTAAGGTTTTACTAATGACTTGAACAATGTAAACCCGATCTGTAACTTGAGGTATTGCATGTACACTTTGTTGTTGTTTCCTCATGCATTGAGGTGTAAACTTCTGTGGGATTGTTTTATTCCTTTTAGTGTGAGGGAGGGTACAGGAAGTATTGTATTCAGTGTAAATGTAGAATAGCTGCTTTGAAATCTAATTAAATTAGTGACCCATGGCTGTGTAAAGTCTAGGCCTATTCACGGGAGCATTGCTTATCCAAGAGGGCTGCTCCTTACCAGAAGGAAGAAAAGGGAGTGTACTTTCTGTATTGATGATTGCTGTACTGAATATCCTGAGAAAATCATTTGCTAGAATGAAAGTAGTGTTCATTGTTATCATTTTCCTCTGCTGTTCTTTTTTAATCTATCTAGAGAAGTACTTTTAAACACTTGTCAGTACTAGAAAAACTTAGACTATTTATTTACTGTTATAGTTAAACCAATGCAATTCTATAAACAAAATACATTTAGACAGCTTATCCTGTATGTTGATGAATTACAAATTGACCTTAAATTGATTTAAGATCTTTAGTGTTGTCAGCACCAATTTAGCTGACTTGATTCAGCTCAGACAACTTTAAAAGTGTAGACGAGCAATTGCAGAGTTGTGTAAAACTTCGAATGTGCCTGAGTGATACAGAAGCCTAATAGTCTTGTCAAATATGATTTAGGCCTTTGGGAACCTCTTGCTGCATCCATTGTGACACAGCAATAGGGACAGAGGTGAGCAAGGTTGCTCACTGGAAGCTGTGCAGCTGCAGCAGAGCTTTGCTCAGCATGTGGAGGGTACATTGGCCCACTCTGAGCAGTGCAGCCACTGGACACATAAGCATCTTAGAAAATCAGTCCCGCATTGTTAATATTATATTTCCCTTGCTTCTTGTGTAATTCTGAGAATAGGATTGGGGCTACGGGTGATGTAGGCAGTTTTGAGTATATTGCTGATTCACTCAACTGGCCAGAAATCCAGGGATATTGATCCTGATCCTTCTGTTCCCATTTCACACACTTTAGGATGGAGCGGTAGAAGGTACAGCTTGTGGCATACTCTTGTGGCAGGAGTTGCTGCATAAAAGGCAATGCAAAACTCTCTTTTCTTCCTGTTTGTTCCCTTCCTGATATATTTGTTTTTTAACCTTCGAAAAAATAATTAGTGGAAATGACAAATATGCTGTTGGGAAAAGGGACAGCACTGGTCTGCACAGCAGATTTGGTTGAGGCTTGTGTGGAAGTCATCGTGCTGCGTATTGACCTGGATTCTAGTGGCCTCTAATATCTCAGCCTCTCTTACTATGTCAGACTAAATGTATGGAGGAGACTCGGCTTTCGGTGACTTTTATTTTGTTTATTGACTAGAGAGTGTGAATGTGTGTGAAAGGAGAAATTAAAATGTGCTGCTGGGTGGGGGAGAAAAAAATCATTAAAATTAGACTAAAGAATTAAACATTTGCAAGGTAACCCCAAATTCTTCTCCAGGCTTTAGCATTTGGCTGGATAGACCCTCTCTGTTAATCATGCTGTCCCCATGGCATGAAGAAAAGCAAAACTGTTTGTTCCTTATCCCTCTGTTTTTTTTTTTTTTTTTTTTTTTCCCCCACACATGAATACTGAAGATAAATGCAAATATAAACTCCTTGACTCTAGAGTAGTTGACTCTATCATGAATATGTGTGCAAAAAGGCTCATTTTCATGTGTTTTTTGGAGGTGAGATGTGTAAATAAGCCTTTAGCATAGGTAGAAAAGGAGAAGTTAAGAGGAGATCAGACTATATTAACATTTGAAAGAGAAGAGATTTTGGTCAGATTTATGTTCCTTTTTCCTATCCTTTAAAAATCCTCTTCAGTGAATCTAAAGCTGTGCGGAAGGTCTCATACATATGTGCCCTGAGAAGATCTTGTAAATCGCTTTAAAGATAAGAGATAACACAGGCTGTGTGATGTTAATGCAACACAATGGCCTGGCATTCATCATCAACACCGCAGGTGATATCAGCAAATCATGGGTAACTGGCATGATCTCAAAACTTGTACCCCAAATGTCCTCTATGACTGATCTGTGAAGTATTCCAGGACAAGGGACTCAAATTAAATCTGTTCTTGTTGCTAGTGAAACAGCTAGGAGTAAATGCTGGGCAAAACGCAGATGCTAAAAATACCATTGCCGTTGGTGGTGGTTAGCTGCAAGATAAGAGCATCCCCCATACTGCACAGGAAGCAGTAAAGAAATGCATTGTACTTCAGTTGCTGCCTCAAGTCCTTGTTGGCATTTGAAGCTGTTTTATTCCTTAAAGTACCTGGAAACTGTGACCCTAGCAAAGGGAGATTTTCTCCCACGTTTGCCATTGGATGAATGTGTTAAACAGATTTATTAAAGCCTGAATTCATCGGAGCATTGAGTTAACCCTTGAGTTAACCCTGTTCTCCCCAGACCTAACCATTTACTCTGACAGTGCTGAGTCTGTGTAGGGGGAACGGAGTTGAGAAAGAACTGGAGTTTAGAGCCTGGGCACCACTGCTGCAAATCTACCTCTCCTGATGAACCATGTGGAGGAGAGGTACTTGCCAAACCTGGGGACAGATCCACCAGTTCTGCTCTGCTTCTGTGCTGGCATTGCCTCTCTTCTAAGGAGGCAAATGGGAGGAGTGGGGTGAATAAAACGAGTTGGGTTACTCTGATCCTGGACAAAGATGAATGTGTAGGGTTCAGCTTTTCTCACACATTGGGTGACTTGCCCAGTGATGTTCAGGTTAGGCTAATAGACCTCTTTGTAAGCTGAGGCCCCAAATAATTCCTTTAATTGCACCTCTTAAAACCAGTTCTGGCAGCTGCCTGGCTTTAAGAAATAGGTGGTAATTACCTGAACATAAACTAGGGAACTGCATGCGTGCACTGCTTTGGGGATGTAATAACTGGAATCCGTGGCAGGGATCTTAGGCGATGCATTTCCATTTCTTGATTTAAGTAATGTTTGTGCATTTTTTCCCTCTATTTAGAGTCTTTAGAGGTTAATGGAGGAGTTTAAAAAAAAAAAAGAACTACAGACAAGTTCTGTAGAGAGCCTCGTGCTGAAACTGTCTAGAGCTCTTCCAGTTGCTAACCTGAAAACAGAGATGTTTAGTGCTGTGGATGGCCACAGCCTGCATGCAGAAGATTGAACATTTTCATTCTAGGTACATGACGTCGACCGCTGTCATGCGGAAAGTTAAGAGCTTCCAACAGCTGGATCGATTTCAAGTCCTCCCGACTGCCCCACGTAGGAAAAACCAGCAAATTGGAAAGAACATTCACATAGTACTTACTAAAACTGATGATTTTTAAGCTACCTGGAGAGTCTTTTATAATTCTGGAGTCTCCTGGTCAGAAAAATCTCCTAGTCAGGTCTTATGATGTGCCACAGGGCACTTGGGCAGTGCCCAGTGCCCAGAGCATTGTCTGGGTTGCTGATGGAAGACTGCTCATTGTGTTAGCCAAAATACGGTGATGTTCCTTGCACTGGGGACAAGTGGAAGGAAGGGTAATGTAATTTTTTCTGGGATCAGCTCCAGTATTTATTTTGCTTTGACAGTCTTCTTGATAACTGCATTCTGTTAAACAGATGCACAGCTGTCCAAAAAGAACTGCTTTTCTAAACCTGACATAAAAGAGGAATTGTTTGAGCTGAATGCTGGGATTTAAATGGGAGGAGGCATTTATCCAAGTGGCCTTTAAGCAGTGGAGAGCAGGAAGGGACATAGACAAGACCCATCCCGGCAGAAGAGGCTGATAAAGATCAGAAGCAATAAAAACAGAAAAAACTCACAGAGAAGCAAGATGATACTCCACAAATGATGTTTATTTCGAAAAGGTTGTGTGTGGAGTCCATGTAATACCCTACGTTAAAATAATACTTACTGCTTGCCACCTCAGAGGCGAAGTGTGAAATACTGGCAGCAGTTTGCAGTGTTCGCATCAAGCCCGGTGTAGGGCTGCGTATTCAGAGACACTGCAAAGTGGTGAAAGCTCTTCGGTTACGTTAGATAAAGCATGCTGACGACAGGAGGAAAGGTCAAACAGCTGTGTGCGCGTTCCTGGAATACACTGAAAGGGGTTCCAGCGAGGGAGATGGAGCGGGTGCTGCTGGGAATTACAGGAACACTCTGCACTGTGAAGTGCACTAGATGTTACTGAAAAGTACTGCAGACCGTGACAGATAACGTCCTTACGCTGTCGGTAATTGTAGGGCTGTAGGTAGAGTAGGGTGCACAGAGATGGAGAACACGCTCTCTAAAATGTTAAGCATTCAGCCTTCTACTTGAGGGCAATACCTCTGCCCGCATCTTATTTTTTTCCCCTTCCATGCTTTTAAGGGTAAATACTTCTGTATGCATATGCACAGAGTAGAGTTGCTGAAAGACCATTTAAATCACAGCAAGCTGAATAGATGTTAAATGTCTGTGGGAACGGGTGCCTACCTGATGACTGGATGACCTTACATTTAAGAAGTTTGTTCCAGAAAGCAAAATGACACGTGGTAGAGATTATGAAATATTTACTGTGGCTAGAAGCTATAATTTGGTGGGTTTTACAACTACCATAATACTTCTGAGAAGGGCACAATTACAGGCCAGCTGCAAGATGAAAGAATTGAGGTCTAGGAGTGTAAATGAATTCATCTGCTCTCTCTGTTAGAATGTATTTAGTTCTGTTCCAAGAGCAGATCTTACCTGTAGCCTAGCTGTATCATAATTTTATGCTCATGCATATATTCAGAATCTTTAACATTTCTTTTACATCTGACATTCTAGTTTTATACCCTAAAAATGTCTCGTATTTTTATGAAAACTACAGGAAGATCTGATTGGGAAGTAATTGCATTTGTAATATGATCGTTTCCTGTTTTACTGGTGACTCTTGAATAACGTGTAGATATTTTCCCTAGAAACAGAGGAAAAGTAGGCTCAAAAAGCTAGAAAAGTGGCTTAAATGTTTTGTTCAGAAAACTCTTTGGAAGTTACCTTTGGGCTCAAGGACCCATTGCTGAATGTATTGTCTGTCTTTGCTTTATTTTATTTTATTTTTTTTTGTGATGCCAGTTCTTTTTTTCTTTATGTACAAAACCAGAGTAGAGGAAGGCTTTGTTACCCACAGCTTACCTGCTAAACTTGGGGTCTTTGTCTGACTAAAACATTAATGAAGAGCCTTTTAGCTAAAGCCAAAGCGAATTCACATCTTTCTGCAGTTGTTTATGAAACTTCATAGGCTTATGAAACTAGGTTTTCTGATACATGCTGTAAAAGCGTTGTCCCTGTTAGCTTAACAGGTCCTTTTGATGCAAGTAAAATAGCACCACTATTCATCCTCTGCTTTTAAAGCACTGCACTTTCTTTCTGAGAAATATCTGTAGTAATTTAGGCTGGATTAAAAAAAAATTGTGTATGTGTTTTTTATTGGCTTACTTTTTACTCCTGGACTGATTATAGAAAATCAAGGAGCAGCGATAATTGTCTTTACTGAAAGAAGTTTTGCAAGCCAGGCTCGTGAACTATGCAAAGTCTGACTCCTCAGTACTAAATAAAAAATTAAGGACTGATCACTCTTCTGAACAGAGTTGTTTCCTGCTTTCTTTCTTTCTCTAAATGAGCTGAAAATACAGAAGAGCACTTTGGAAGCCTTTGGAAAAAAAGTATTCTCTTCACAAGTGAGTGAAAGAATGATAAGGAATGCTAGGTGAAAAAAAAAAAAAATGTATTGTCTGACCTATATTGTCTGGTTCTTACAGCTAGGTCATGAAGAGTTGTGGGTTGGGGTTGGTTTTGGTTGTTTGTTGTTTTCTGTAGCTGGCATTCTACATTGCAAATTCTGGGCATGCTAGGAATCAGCAAAAATCTTCAGCTTCTTCTTCATACCTAGAGTTTTGAAATGTGATCGTTACAGATTTATTAGAGGCATAATAGAGGTTCCATGGTATGTAAAGATTGCAAGACCTAGCCGATGATCTGTATAACATTTCGCTACAGCATTCAGTATTCATACCAAGATTACTCCTACTGTTTCACTATTGCTGTGATAGGGTAAAACTATCCCAAGAGATTTATTTTTGAAGGAACAATGGGTACAGGCTTGTGCTGTTTGATATAGGACAGTTTTTTATTTTATTTTATTTTTTTGGGGGGAGCTAGATTGTATCACAAAACGGTCAGACAAACGACAATGAGAACAAAATCGTGTTACCTTAAGAAGAATTGTTCAATAATTAGGAAGTGGGGAAAGAGACCAGGGGAAAGAAAACCACTGGAATAATGAAAGGGAGTTGCATAGAATTAAAAAGAAAATTATTTCTTTTTACAGGGAGCTCACTTTCTCATAGCATCCAGCCAAGTGTTAGATGTGGTTGAAAACTGGGATGTGGAAGTTGGTGGTAACTTTTCAGTCCTTCGTTACCTGGCACAGGCGGAAGCTGAGCAAATGGGGTTCTGTGGGGCCATGCACAGAAAGGCCTGAGTTACCCACGACCTGCAACTGTCCCCATCCTCTTCAGATTACTTAAGGCAGTGGAGGTCCTGTGAAGGAAAGCAGTCCAAATGGATATACGCCAGCATCTCTGATGTTTTTGGTGTCTTGAACATCACCCTCACAGTGCAGCTGAGGACTGCATTCTGGAAGTTCTAGGTGTATCTGTGTACACGCACTGTGCATTGTTAAGGCTGGCATGGGATAACAACTGAAGGAATACGGTGGGCTTGTGAACTTGTAGAATTTTACAAGTTTTCAATGAATTATTTCCATACTCTGAATAGCTGTGTCCCCTGCAAAACCCATGCCCGCTCCAAGGCGTGCATATAGGATAGTTACATTTATTTGTAATTTCATTTTGCACTGAGAAGTGTTTCACCAAGAAGGAGGAGACAATACATTTCTGCAAGCAGATTTTTGGACACCATTTCATTTGTGTACGTGTGGGTGGGAGTGTGGTGAGGACCACAAATGCATTTGCAGACCAACCTAAAAACCACTAGCTTGTTTTCACGTAAGTCAGCACTTGGCATTTTCAATGACCAGGATAGAACCTAGCTGTGCCAGAGCCAAGCAGCACCGTAGAATGGAAGTTGTTTCCATGGTATTATGAATTCCCTGAGCTGTAGACTTCCCACTGTTTTGGTTGTTTTAATTAGCGGTGGGGTGGAGTCGGGGTGAAAGCAGTTGTGGGGACACAGTGAGCCCTTACTTCAAAACCTAAGATGCGTAGAAGTGGATTTCTTTTTTTCTATAATCAGTTCCAAATGAGCTCTTGAAAAGGGAACTTGGAACTGGCTTGGCTGAACAAATTGATTTCTCATGCATGAGAAAGTCAAGTTAAACATCCTTGGGAAGCCTAGAAATTTAAATTTCCAGGATTATACTTTTTATAAAGGGCTTTTGATTGTTAGATTTAGAGCAGGACTGTTGAAATAATTTTGAGGAGCAGAATTATTTATGGTACTTGCTTACAGTACCAGCCTAATGCCACTTTTGCATGTTTTTAATTTTGTTCCTTTGCGTGGTCTGTGCTGTGTTAATGATCACCTTGTCATGCTAGCAGTGGAAGAGGTTTTTATAAATAATTCCCACTGGTAAGATGAAAGTGTTAACAGAAATACTTCAGTGAAGGTCTTGATTAACTTACACACTTGGCTTGATTGCAGTGGAGGTTAGACTTACAATATCTTCTTACCAGGACTAATAAAACCCATTCATTTTTTCATGTTCCATGTTAATTACCTTTTTACTTTACCTCATGTGCAGATCCACACAAGCTTATTTCATGTTTGTATTGATGACCACAGTTAACACTTTCTAGATTTTTCCTTGCTGTATTCATTTTTATAAATTCATACCCAAACAAAACTCCCATAATTATGGGAAACTCCCATCATTCCCATAATTCCCCAATCTGTATATTGTAACACGAGAACTTCAGAACTGTAGATCGTACACTTAGGCTCTTACACGCATAACATAAATGTTTAAAAAATGCTTTTTTTTTTTTTTTTTTTTAAATTACTGAGTGAGTCAGTTATGAGTGAATCTCTGAATTTAATTTCATTATCTAACCATGAAATATTATTTCCTCTGAATACATGGAACATTCTGCATACGAGTCAAACAGAAGTGTTAATGTAACAGAAGTCTGTTTAATGCTGCATATTAGTACAGTATACCTAAGTAGCAGATAGGTGACGAAGGTGAACAAATCATGCTGAACTTTTATGGACCTGCTGCGTGATGAAACTTGGCATGTAACTGTTTAGGATATAGGGTGCTCAGCTTAACCTACATTTGCCATAAATACTAGAAGATAGAT
Organism: Alectura lathami; assembly: GCA_013399715.1. NCBI lineage: Eukaryota > Metazoa > Chordata > Aves > Galliformes > Megapodiidae > Alectura > Alectura lathami. The sequence continues at coordinate 15,783 of VXAV01008076.1, read as the reverse complement.
TTTTTTTTTTTTTTTTCCCTTCCATTTCCTCATTCTTACTCTGTCGAGTATGGACATTAAGAAGCACAACTAAGAATTAAATTCCATGATATATTGCAGATATACATCACTGTATTGCAATATAGTATACAAACATCCCATACTCTATCAAGTTGTATCGCACAGTACAGAGGACTGGATTGTTAGGGGCTGATGACTCCAAGCTCCCCTAATGTGAGGTCAGTGCAAACGCTGGAATCCAAATAAAAGAGGATGTAAGGAGATCCTGGAGATAAGGGATCTCAGGGTGAAATAGTACTTAAATACAAGGACTGAATCCCGTGCTGGTCTGCAGAACACAGTAGTGGTTTCAGTTCAAACTCCTGGAAGTAGCAGAGACAATACAGGCAGCCCTTGCTTGTTAGCTGCCTTGCTTTGCATTGTATTTTTGCTTTTGGCATGATTATCTCTGTGAAGGCTGTCACAGAGCAAAGGTACATTCTCCAAACTGGGGGATTAGGCATGATTCTCACAAGTAGTGGTGAAGGCTGTGCCATCCATGGCAGGGCGAGGCAGAACATAACCTTCCCTGTAGCAAACTCATTTGAAACATGCAGACTGAAAAATAAGATGTCAAAGACAGAGTGAGTCTTTGCGCTGAATACATACATGTCTATGTTATTTATTTAAGAAAAAGAGAAGTTCCTTGAGCAGTGAAATGAAGGGAGCTTGTTTTTTTCATGGATTTGTTTTGCAGATAAGTGGATTTCCTTATGTCTGATCACTGAAGTTTCAACCTTTTGCTAGGTGGGGCAGTAACAGGGTCTTTTTTCTCTACCCAGCTGGCTAGTTACATGGGAACAAGACTTAGTATTTTGGATTCATTTACCCTTTTTGTCAGATGGGGTTGAAATTGTACAGCTCATTTAGAAGTCATGGTGGGAAACCACGTACACAGAAGCATGCCTGCTGATTTCCTTATTTTCTTAAAAAAGAACAAAAATCCCTTTGATGTTGTTTACTCTTGTAGATTGCCAGTGTGATTGAATAAAATATAGCAGCGCTGTTATTGTTTCTGTGCACTGAGTGCTCCCTTGGTCTCCACCTGCCCTCTGACTTCATCTTGATTTCTTGCACCTTTTCAATAGACCTTCATTGACTTCTGTAAACTTACAGCCTGTTGCTTTTCTGTCTCCATCTCCTCTTTGTAATTTGTCTTGTAAATTAAATGAACTGTGCATGAACTGTGTATTTTTATAAGCGGGCCTGATGGTCTGTTGTTTCCTGACAGGTCTTGTTATAAAGTCACGTTTTTCAGCTACAATTCTTACAATTGTAGAATTGTAATTCTACAATTAAGTTGATTCTTAATAGTTGATATTGACATTTTGCATACTGTGAAGATTTATTTATTTTTTTTAAAGTAGACACAAATCTATATACGAAGTTAGGGAATCATGCCTTCTTTATGCAGGCTACAAAAAGAGCAGAAGGTCTGTTCTTTTGAATGCTGTAACATTTATGCTTTGGAGCAAGATACTTCAGTAAAATGCGTACAAATTTGGCTGAGAAATAAGACTATGAAATGATTCAGTAGAGACTTTAAGGAGTCTAAAAGTCAAAACCTCAGAAGATTTTTGTGTTCACTGAGCAGCTTAGATTTCTCTGCTCCTGCAGCGCTTAGCAGTGTTCCTAGTTGGGCTACAGACTGTGCTATGTGCCAGGAGCACAATGCCTCGGGAGGACTGCAAGTGTTGCTGCGGGCAGCTCTGGGCCAGGCTGTGTTTAGGCACTTGAAGACCTGAAATGCGCTTTCAATAATACCTGCGGGTGGTCAGCAAAATACAGAGAAATGCACTGTCATTTCTGGTTAGAGAAGGGAAAACAGTAAGAAAAAATCAGTGGGCTGTTAAAGAAGTCAAGCTGAGAGGAAGGGAGCTGGAGATGATCTTCAGTCTGGTTAGGTGAGGAGTCTTGTTCTTGCCAAAGTGAGAGGAGGCATAAAGGAGGAGAAAGATCTTCAGCGAGAATTGTGGTGAGAGGAGACAGGACTGGGTCCATCAGAGGAACAATATAGGGAAGCAGCAGAAGGGAGGTAAAAGGGGAACTTGCCTGCATTTTGGGAGACAGTGTGACTGGAGGTAGTTCAGAGGCTGAGTGTCAAGCCCTGAGTTTTCAAAGGAAAAGGAGGACTTAAGTGGTCAAGATAATTAGGCCTATGTTGAGATACTGTTGGGTCTGCTGACTGGGACTAGATAGAAGGTACAGCAGCTGTGCTATCTGTGCACTTCACATCTCCTGTGATGTTACTATTTACTCTTATTCCATTAGTTTCAAGCAGCCGATGTCTGAGTGGTCAGACGTGGTTCTACTGTTTCTCAGACTCATGGGCTTCAATATAATGTCACATGATTTGGATATGGTATGGATTTCTTTTTCTGCTTTGAGACTTGGAAAATTACACATACACGTTGCCATCTTCCCCCTTTCTCTATACCAAGAGTATCAGTAAGATTGCAAGACCAAGAATCTAAAACATAGGAATGCAACCTGAATTAAAACATGTCGTGCTGCATGTATTAAGCAGCAGGGACTAGCTACATTATTGCAGGGTGTTTTGTTTGTTTTTGTCGGTGGGCTTTTTGTTTGTCTGTCCTTAGATCATTCAATAGACAAGACAGGTTTGCTCCTATGATGAATCAGGAACATGCAGTGTAGTAAACATCCCTAACAATATTACCTCATTTGCAGAACTGAAAGTGATAAGGTAAGACAAGATCACAAGAAGGAACATGCCGTAGCCATTTAGTAGTGCTCTTGTGATTTGCATTCTATGCCTGCCTCTCCCAGAGAGCTGTTTTGTGCAGGTAAGCAAGTCACTTCAACCAAAGTTTGGAAAGGAGGTCACTAGTTTGCTGTGTGCTTAGCTAGGTAGCTTGGAGGCATGATTTGCAGGAGTTCAGAGCACATAGAGCAGAAGCCAGAGGCAAGTGCATTTTGAATATTAAAACATGGGTTGCTGAATACTCAGAAAACAAGTCATGAAAAGTCAGACTGGACATCTAAAATCAATCAGGATTTTTAAATCTCAATCTTCATAGTTCTCCTCTCTATCTGCTGAATACAGATAGTGCCATCTCTTATTTCTGTGGACAAGTGCGAGTGACTTGGGAAGCACTCCAAATAATGATGGATGAGTGAGAGTCACAGGTTAGTTAGCCTTTCTGTCTTCCTTGCCTATATGGAGTATTTGGAAATATTTGGAATAAGAAAGGTTCAAAGCCGTGTATTAAATGAGGTGAAAAAAGAGGGGCTTCTTCCCAGTGATTGTTATCTTGTGCAAAAAATGCTTATGTTCAGAGCACGTCAGCAGAATGGGAGAGCAGTCACAGCATTCTCTCAGTTCCCTCTCATTTGAAGAGGAACAAACCAATTCCACAAAGGACTTTGAGAGAAGTGGAAAAGATGAATGTAAAGCCTATACTAGACACATGTATTTGTATCTGTGTTAAACTTTCCATTAAAGAACTCTGATTACCGATGGAATAATATTTGTCACTCAGATAGTTGGTGTGCATGTTCACATTGTATGCAAGACTAAGCAGTTCCTGCTCCTCCTGTAAATTTGCTTCGAAGAACGTCTCAGAGTAAATCATGCAAGCCATGTTGTGATTCAGTGATCCACCTGAGTGTGTCACAGCCTCTGAAGGGCTGTCGTGTCTGATAAAGACGCGGATGAAGTTGCAGGGAGCCACCCCACCGGTGTCTGGGATATGGACATGACAGCCAACAGTTCCCTGGCAAGTCTTGACCCAGCTGTTACTGACCTAACAACAGCTGTTTGGAAATACCTGAGCTTCAGATGCCTCAGCACAAGATACAAATAGGCTGGAAGACTTCCAGAGAGGTGTGGGCATGCCCATATAAAGGGAAACGCACTGGGTTGCTGAAGCTGCAAAATCCAGAAAATCATCTAGCAGACAAGATTTGTATGTGAGAAAAAACCTTTCAGGTGAAATTTGAACATCATCTTGGGAAGAAATGTCATGTAGTCCTGCATGGTACTAGAATTGCCCAAGCCACACTAGGGTAATTAGGCTCAGTAAGCCTTTGTGTTGAGTAAAACTTCTGGTAGCAGAGAAGAGAGGAGGAAGTATGCTTCATCTTGTTGTGGTATCTCTGAAGAAAGCTCAGAAACCAGCTCATTCTCAGATGAAATCATCGGTGCATCATTTGCCTTTGTGAAGGGCAAGTAGATCTCTGATGGACTGAATGTTGTTGAGAAATGGTTCTGAGATGAGTGTTTTCCATTCCGGATTGAGATAACACAGGTGTGCTTATGATTTTTCTGTTAGGCACCCGCAGGAGCTGCCGCCAGGTGACACATAAGCTCTTTCCGCTGGTTCCTTTGGATGGTGCCCTCATGGTAGAGCTGCAGGGCCCCATGCTGCACCTGCCTTCGCAGTGGGGTTTCTGCCTCTCTTCTTGGCTTATGCTGCTTACAGAGGCTAGCTGATTCAGGAGACCTTCTGAGGCTCCTGGACCTGACAGAGGTGGAGATTGGTGGGGTTTTGCACTTTTAAGTGTGTGCTCTTACATGATGGGAAAATGGCCTTAGCGAATTGACCAGCAGAGAACCGTTTTGAGAAAAATTATTGTTCATAAGATTTACGGCACCTTCCATAAGAACAGTCTTACAGTCAGTTCATTTCAAAGGCCACTGCTTTTAATAAGCAATACGAAACAAAGATAAAAATGAAATATAAATAATGTTTTCTTAAAAGCAGCCTCTCCCCATACTATTTAATTGTAGGGTATCAGTACAGACATGAAGACTGAGTTTTTGAGTTTCCCAACTTGCTTTTTGCTCTTCTGCTCAAAAATACCTGCTTTCAGTAAATCACACGTATTCCTGGATCAGATGTTTTGTAGCATGTTACCAGGGGTCTTCTCTACTCAGACATGCTCAGCAGCTGCAGCTTCCTTACAGGAATGTACAACTCTGTGTTAGGACAGAAGTGCTGGCAGAAAGATAAGACATACCAATGTAGATTAACATTCAGGAGACAACATAGAGCAGGGTCAAAGCATAATGTAACCTAAGCAGCCTTGAGTAGTTCAAATATTTCTATGCTTATTTTAAAATGTTCAGTAATCAAAAATTACTCTAAATTCCAGTAATTCAGAAGTGAAGCGTTTGCTTCGCAGTTGTCAGCAGCTGCAACAAGCATGCATCTGGAACAAGGATTACTGTACCAGAAACTTAGGTATGGTGTTGTTGCATGAGTACTTGCACGTAGAAATACAGAGCAGTTTTATGCCTGTACTCGCAAAATAAATCCACCAGCATGTACTTAGCATTTCATGTCGCTTAGTTTAATTAAAGAAAAAGGAGAGAGAACTTCTGCACTGAAACTCATTATTCTCTTGGCAAGATGTATTGGGGTGTATGGTACTTGCTAAAATCGGTGGCTTTTGCACTGAGAACTTAATATTACTTGCTTCTTTTTAAAGAATTAGATTATAGAAAAATGGGTAATCACTATGACCTCTTAGTTTGTACTCCCAAATTTATTTCAACACCTTGCAAGTTGTTCTCAGCCCTCTCATACAATGTTAGGTCATCACGTGGATGAAGGAACTGTTGGCTTTGTAGAATACAATGCCACTAATTAAAGTTGAAAGTGAATGGACTGAATTAGAATCAGCTCATCCATCAAGGACTGGCTACCGATTATTTACCCACAGCACTTCATTTAGCTCCATTAATTATCCAGTGGCACCGTTATGTAAAGGTTATGAGCATGATGTTCCTGAAAATTAAGAAAGAATACATGAAAGATAATGGTATGTGCTCAGCCCTGGAGTGTGGAAGTGGCAAATGTTAAATGAAGTGTTCATGTGAATAATCTATGAAGTGTTTTTTTTTCTTATCAGCATTTTAATTGCAAGTGAATAAACAGGGCAGCAGCTTCCAGATCTTGATAGGCTCCTTATGCAAGCTGTGATGGTAGTGGCTGTATGACTCTGCAGTAATGAAGGAAAGCCTGACTTTTTATTACTACTTTAAAGATATTTTTATGTGTCTGAATGCAGCCCTGAATTACATGGGTTTTCAATTATCGTAGAGAGAAGGATTTTGTCTACAGCCTTCTACATCGATTACCCACACTTGCCTTATTCCTTTATCCCTTAAATAATCAACCTTTCACCTACCTCTTCCAGATAATATTCTTAAATCACAGCTATGATACAAACTGGCTTCCTGTGTTCCTACAGCACAGCTGTAACACACATCTGTCACATCTGGTAATCTTCCTCTGTGCTAGGCAAAAAGTTCCTTATTGGAACATGCCAATAATAGAGTCTTAAGTCATATATTTAGTTCTGGTGATACTAATTTTGGAACTGTAAGTATGCGTCTTCATTTTTCCAATACATAATGCCTAATTTGAGTTAGACATATTCATGTTCTCACTGGCAATGTTCTAAACCACTGGCTGAAGGATAATGTTTTTTTACCTTTTCAGAAGTTAAATTCTGTGGGTTTATCCAGGGGGTATTGTTTTTTGCTGTTTAAATTGGAACATGGCTTTGGGGTGGGGGTTGTTTTTTTAAAAAAAAACAAAACAAACAAACAAAAAAAAACAGTAGTGCAAGTAGTAAAGTCCAAATGTTCATTTCCTGTGAAAGATCAGTTAGCTGTGGTTGTTTTGTGATAAAACCCTTTGTGCAAAGGAGGCATGGCGTGTATGGGAAAAGCTTGTGTGTGTGCATATACACAAACATTTAAAAATAATTCTGAGTTGAAAGATACCGTTCTGTTCATATTCCAAAAATGGGCTCAGAAAGATGATTAGTGTGTTTGTGCTCTTCTGTTCAAGAAAGGACTTTAATTTTCTGCTTGGTCCTGAGCTGTTCGTTTCCGTCATAATCAGAGATGTTATTAACTCGGATCTGTTTGTAATCAAAGTCAAAGCTGAGAGCAGCGTTACTGCCGCTATACTCAGAGGCTGCAACTATTAAGAAATTAGTTTTGATTAGTTTGTTTTGTAATGGTGTTGTGTTTTGACATCGTGTTGCATGATGTCAGGAAGGGCCTCTTTTAAAGTTATTCTGAAAGAGTGTGGCTGTAAAGCAGATTCAGGAAAGAAAATGGAAAACAGATGAAGTAGTTGTACGTCATCTAGGGAATGATATTTCTCGAGAGGATAGAAATGATCTAATTGCCTTTGATTTTTATGGAACACTATGGAAAGGAATCTGCGAGTATATTAGATTTTACATAAATGGTCATTTTATAAACTGGAAATTTTGATGTTTGTAACTTAAATTGACACAGTGCAGTGAACAAGCACCCTGGCAAATAGTCATCTCCCAGCTATCTGGAGGCCACAGTTACCATCTTTGCATTTTCTTTTTTGTTGTTTGACCTTTTTAATCTGCATGGACAGAAGGATGGTAACACTGTGACAGTGTTTACAGAGGCTGAGTGGGAATGAACACCGCTTGCCTTTTCATCTACTGCCACTGCCTTTCTTTTGTCCTCATGTTTTTGTGGTGGCTGGACACCTGTGTGTTGCCCTGCTGCAGAGTTGCACAATTCCTAACTCAAATTAGAACATAACAAGCAGGTGACTTCAACATCAGAAATCTACTTTCTAGCTTCGATATATTTACCAGCTTACACAACTTTTAGGATGGGCCACTGGGATTTTTAATTTTTATCTTTTTAACCTGAAGACATTTTCAGCTGTGGGAAGTCTATGCATACATGAACAGAGTATTTTCCATCTGCAAACCTAACACTATGGGCATTAATGACTGCAGTGCTGGATCTGCCTACTTGCTGGATTCATCATCTTGTTAAGGTGATGTATCAGCCTGAGATTAATCCCTGGTTTTGCTAAGCCATCCCGAAGTGGACTTTGTTGATGCTGATGTCCATGCTCATCTCTGAAGCAAGAATGCTGCTGCCTTACTTTAGCAGGCTGCCATGAAGCACTGTATCAATAGCAAAACAGTGCTGGGCATACCCAGGGAGGCAGGCAGCACGATTGTACCACGTTGGAATATACCTGGTCTACCTAGAATACCTTCTGTAATTTCAATTTCAAGTTATCTTTTACTTTTTCCTTGAAAACATCCTTGCTGTTGGTATGCTGTTCTTCATGAGGCTTTCTCTCAGCACTCTTACACTAAGCTCCCTTGCAGTACTTCTCCTTATGTTCATTCTGAACACAGTGTATACATTTATACAAACTGCATTACCCTTTGATCTAAAATTAACTTTGATTAACGATTTCCAATATGAAAGCAATTACTAAATGGTTTGTTAGGCAGGGAATATATCCTGCTTTTCTGTATTGCCCATATTTTATCACAGTTGTCGTTGAAATCTTCAGTGTGTGTGCTCTTAATACATCCTTTCAGCTCTCCATAATATCACTGAGGCTTTAACAGAGAACAATTGTGTAGTTTGAGGACACGTAATATGCGACTAGAAGAAATATTTACATCTGGCATGATCAAAGCTTTTGGAGTATATGAATGTGCGTGTAGGAGGTCTAATTTTTATGTGGGTGGATTAACAAAGAAGACTAAAACAGTGCAGTGCTTAACCTCTTTCCCTTTATGAAAATTCACTTCCTGAAAATGAAAAAAACATGTAGTACCTGATGGTTATCTTTTGTTTTTCATTTCAAGGAGTAGTATTAATTCTTCTTCTTGTAACTACTTGTTTAAGGCACAGAGAATTTTTTGTATTTCAGCCCCTACGATGGCTTATTTAACAAGATGCTTATCTTGAGCATGATATTTTTACATGTTGGAACGTACGTGTGTTTTAGAGTTTTAAAAAGTGGTAAGTGATCATTCTGACACAGTCTGGTTGGGGCACTACGATATTCCCCCGTGTTTGCTAATGGCTGCATATTCAGGTTCAGTTTCTGCTGGTTTGGCTCCTTTGGCTCTCAGCCAAGAGTGGCTTCTAGAAATCTGTCCTTTGAAATTTTTTATTCACTTACTTAAAATAAATAGTTGCTTACATTACGAAAGGCTATGAATAGCCACCTGAGTCATCTCGGTTAGCATGTTGTTTACATGACTGGTGGTGGAGTTTCGGGTGATGGCTGACCTGACCAGACAGCCTGCTGCGAGGGGAGGCCTTGCCCTCCTCTTGCAAACCTCTCCGTGCTGCAGCAGAGGCTGTGGCACCATCCTGTCCCCAGCTCCCAGCTGTGCCTGTCCTGCCTGCAGGGCAGCCAGCTCAGCTTGCTCACCGAGCAGGAGAGCCCACGCGCTTTGTTGCATGCCAAATCCCTATTTTGCTGTTTGGGGCGTTAGTTCACCACGTGCTCAGCAGAGTGCCTGGGCTGGCAGATGGTACCCAACAAGGCTGTGGCTGGAGGCTGGCAACTGGAGGAGAATCACCTGCCCTTTCTGCCTGTGGTGATCGTCAGCATGCTCAGAGCGCTGCTGAAGGCATAGCGTGAGTCATGAGCCCCGTATCAGGTGATCTATAAATTCGTGGCTTCTTGAAAATCAGTCATGTTTTGCAGGCAAACTGATGTCAGGGGCAGTTCTTGGCAGCAGTTAATATGTCAGTGGAGACACGTAGATTTGTTTTTAGAAGACATGCACCTTTAGTGGGTATCTTAAACGATTATGTACATGCTTATAGCATCCAGTGCTGTTATTTTTAGAGCTGGGGGGTCATCAAAGCCACAAAGCATTTTCCCCTCGAAAAGCATTTTATACCTACTAAATCATGGGTGTGTAGTGACTTTGCTTGCTGTTCTTTATCTGTATCGCTTCAGCACTCAGAAGCTAAGGGAGCTGATTCACCTTCGAATACTTGCGCCATCGCTTTGTTCTCTTGTGGCAGTGGCAGTCCCCAGCTCAGTTCCTGAACAGTGCCAGCATCGAGTGCTTGCGTGAGCTGCTGTGGAAGTCAGCCCATGGCAGCGCACTGCATGAATGGTGGCACCTGGAGAAGCGGTGGAGAAGCCGTGCAGCCATTCTGCTGCCCTGCAGCAGGGGTTGGGGTGGGCTGGGGGGGAGCACAAAGCCTTCAGCTGCCAGGCTTTGATCTGTCCTTCAGTCTGTGTCAACACCTCAAGTGCTGGGAGGCCATGGCAGGCCCAGCGTAGGGAGGCTCTTACCCGAACTTTTGAAGCCTAAGTTTCAGCCTTATCAGAGGGATCCTGCTTAGTTTTCCTCTGGTCTCAGCGTCAGAACTGGTGTGCTTGGTTGGCAGATAGCTAAGTGGTGTCTGCAGTTCACGGAAGGCTGCTCTGTATCCCCTGGGTCAGTGCTGTGTACAGTGTCCCGTGTATTGGACCTCTTTTATATGTTGTTCTTGTAAATTTCCTCTTTGGGGAAAAAAATGTAAATATATAAATTTTAGTTTGTTGTGACACAAGGATTCCCTACAAGCTTGCTATGCTTTTTGACCACAAAACAGCCTTTTCTTCTGTGTTGCATTGTTGAAAAATAATTAGCCAGCGAGTTCAATCTAAGCGGTACCTCAGCATCGCTTGTTTCGCTACCTTGTCAGTTTTCTGCATTTTCGGGTAGTAGCAGGACTTAGAGCCCCCAGTGTATGTTGTGGTGCATTTCTCAGCAGTCCATCCCCAAAGACCCTGTGACTGTATTTGCACTTTAGGAGTTTAAACCTCGTACCTGTCCTTTGGAGCAGCAGGCTCGTAGGGCACAGCAGTGGAGAAAGCAAGCTTAGGGGATTAAAAAAAAAAAATTAATAGGAAGGCTTGGAAAGAAATGTCAGTAAAACCAATACCTAAAATAAATGGTGTGGGAATGTCTCTCTGCTCCCCTGCAGAGTCTCTCTCACTGGCAAAACTGAGGGATGCCCTGATACAGTGATAAGTCTTGACCTGAAGGAAACAGACTTGAACCTTTAATTTTACTGTCTAGCAGAGACAAACCATGTATGTAATGTTATTAGTGTCACCAGGAGATTGACTGCCTACCTTCCTGTTGCTTGTCCAAGGAGATTTCCATTTACCCTCATCTAACTCTAAGATAAAGAAGGGACCATCTGTTCTTTTTTCCCTCACTCCCTTCTTTATTACAGTCCTTTGTCCTCGTGGTCTCAAATCCTAATTTGCCCTCCCTGATGTGCTCCGGACTTTGCTGGGTCTGTCAGATACTGTGCGCTCATCTTTTTGTCAGCCCGTTCTGCCCTCGGTTGTTTCTAGCTCTTCCTTACACGTTGCCATGCCTGTTTCCCCAGTTCTGGTTTGCAGACCACATTTCACTGTACATCTCTCCTCTGTGCCAATGTACTCCAGAAAATGTGCCGCTGGCACAGGGAGCAGGAGGTGCTGCACAGCAGAGGCCCGTGTGCTGCGAAGGGCGGTGCTCCGCTGCGTGCTGCACCTCCTGCGTGGCAGCAGAGGCTTTCCTTCGGGAGAAAGGTTTAAGGGCCCAGTCTGATTTCCATGTCTGCATCAGTTTTTCTGAGTAATTCTGGCTCTACTATTTGCTCTGCTCATAAAAGGCAGTCTTCACGGATGATGCACTCTCATGATGTGACTGCGTAGAAGTAAGACCATTCTGTGAGCACCTGTTTTTTGCTTGTGACTGAGGACAAGGGCAAATTTTGCCAAAATCCATTTTACAGTAATGGGGATTTTACAGCAACTTGTTCATTAGCTGTCTTCCTCCAGTCCTCTTCCTTCATCCCCATTATAAAAAAAAAAAAAATTGCATTGACATTACCACTGGTGAAACTCATATCTGTGAAGGCGGTGATCGGGTCCAGACTCTAACAAGGCTGCTGGCATTTTTATGTATTCGAGCGCAGGCCTAGGAGCCACGTAGTTAAAGCATCATGTGCACAAAGGAGAGCAGTGGGGAAGTTTAGGGAAGAAATACGGCGTGGCTGATGGCTTTGTGTGCAGTTCTGGCAGGATCTGTCCATTTCTTCAGTCCCTGGGGAAAATACTGTAGCAGCTGATAGCAAAAACTGTATAAATATAGCTCATCAACAGCGTCTGCCTTTCCCTTCTTTAGCATCTTCTCTAAGCCTGTCTTGTGTGCTTGATCTCTCTTACATGTGTGCATGTATATATTTGTATAAACTACCATATATAAGGAGAGCGCACACCAAATAACGATTCCTTTTATATCCCAGGCCTTTAGAACGTACAGGGTGCTGTAGGCTTTGAGATGCAGTGAATCATCAGCTCAGATTTATGGCAGAGCTGCACTCTGGCAGAAGTAGTCACCCTGTAAGTGTCAGGGTTGTCTCTGGAGACGTTTTAGCAGACATCTTTGTGTACTTAGACCCATATTAAGGAATGCTGCTTCATGAGCAGGAGAAAGTACTAAGCATCCGTGTTTCGGTTGCTTCATGCATGATTTTGGAACTGGAAAAAAGACTCCGAGTGTCACAGAAACAAATGCTCATCTAAATTCCTTGCGGTCTGATTCATCGCTGTAAATGTGTTTGTGTAAATTCAGCATCTGCTCTCAAGAAACCATTTTTGTGCTGGTTTTACTTGAAAATGGTTTGGGCCTCGCTATACATGGTTGCACTGTTTTCTCTCGCCAGGGTTCACATTTCGGGTAGCGAATGCCCCCCTGGCCCTGGACCTTGCCTTCGGCACGCTGTGCGAGCAGCTCCAGCTGTGGGGTGAGACACGTGCGGGCATCCCAGTGCTGCTGGAGTGGCTGCTGGGGGACGGCGACCCGAGGGGAGGCCCAGAGGCGTCCGCCCTGGTAACTGACAACCGCTGCTGTCCCGTGTCGGGATCGCTGCGCATCTGCAGGCTCGTGGTAGGGGTGGAATGAAGCAGCTGATCAGATGGGGCCATGCCCCGACGGTCATTATGCAGCATCAGTTGTATTACAACTTCAAAAA
>VXAV01008075.1:177681-188427 GCA_013399715.1 Alectura lathami | reverse complement strand
CCGGTGCAGGCCCAGTTACAGCCCCATCCCCCTTCGAATCAATTCCAGTTTATATACCTGCAGAAGTCTTGTTTTTCTTTACAACCCTTGCCAAGTCCAGTTCCAATTTTGCCTTGGCCTTCCTGACACCATCCCTACACAGCCTAGCACCATCCCTATACTCTTCCTAGGATACTTACCCCTCCTTCCACTGCCTCTGCATTTTCTTCTTGCTCTCCAGTTTCACCAGCAGGTCACAGTTCAGCCATGCTAGTCTCTTGCCATCCTTTCCTGACTTCCTGCGCCTAGGGATGGAGTGCTCTTGTGCACTAAGGAAATCTTTTTAAAGATCTGTCAGCTCTGCTCTGCTCCCTTGTTCTTGAGGGCAGTTTCCCAGCAGAATTTTTTGAAAAGTAGACCTTGAATTCGATTACACTTCTTTAGCTGTTCTTTGAACTTTGTTGCCTTTAAATTTATCCTTGCACAACATGAACTCTTAGAACCATACACACGATTCAGTTTATGATCTCCTTATAGCTTTGCTTTGTATATTCATAAACACTATTGTATTTGGCTTTTCTACAATCATATAGGCAGGTCATAGCTATGCTGTGATCAAGTATTACAGCCACATCCTTCACCCTCTGAGTGTTTTCCAGCTAATAACTTCTTGATAATGGGTGTTTTATTCTTTGTAGATTTCTCACATGCATCCCCAAATACATGACTTAACTTTGTTATTAAATTTTATGTGACAAAAGAAAATTTTGAAAGCCAGAACTGTAAAGATTCTAGTCCAAACTGATAGACTTGGGACAAGGAGTATAAAAGGTTAATCTTCTAGTCATAGGACAAATCTTACTATGTACTCACAAGTTTTAAAGTGCCCATCACAATCCTGTTTCACCTGCAGATGGTAGCAAAGAAACTGAGATCTGTTCCATTAAATTCAAAGGAAGGAAGCAGATATGAAAAATCACAGAAGTTTACAGATCACCATTTTATAACATTCTACTCTACGAAAACAATTTTCCAAAATGGAATATGCACTTTAAACACATTAAGCTATGTTAAAATGTGGTGTTCGCTTTCAACGTGAATAGATATAAGCAGTTTATATGGATTTTATGATGTATGTATTTTGGAAGTAGGAAAATTATTTGCTCTTTCAGCAGTAGGTGTCCTGTATAACAGCACAGGTTAGGATTTGTTAGCCAATTTACCCATCTTTAAATGAGTCAGTCACTACCTTTAAAAAAAAAAAAAAAAGAAATATAACCAAAAACATCTATAAAACTCTCACTTCATTTCCACTGATCAGATAGCTTTTTCTGTGGAATTACAAAATGCTAAATGGCTCATGAGGGTGAACTGTAGCAAATAGAATCCTGATGTTCACTTTCTTATTATGCAACATGTCTGTGAAAACGTCCCAATAGGTGTAAGAGGGAAATGGAATGAGGTGATAAATAATTTATAACTAGAGAAAACTAATCAGAACTCCTCAGGTCCCATTGTCCCCATACAGGTGCTCAATTACTTCCTTGAAGAGGCCAAGAGACCAATAACCTGACGGCTGGGATATAAATGAATTTTATTATTAAGGAAGATATTAAAACTTATATAAGTACACTAAAGTAGCTAATCTAAATTCTGTACAGATTTTCTAACAACCTTTCATGTTCCCTTCCTGATGGCGCTTTTTGCAAGTCTTGCTACAGCAATCTGCTGATCTTATGCAAAAATCAATGATTTCACCTTTACCACAGTCAATTTTTATGCAGTCTGTGTGTTTCTTATTTTTTTTTTTTTTGTAAAATAATTTCTTTTTTTTTCCCAATATACTTCTACTGTTTATTTAAAGAACAAAATTTTACCTATATACATGTATATATATGTAATGAAAAACAAAAAATGTATGAGTGCTTCATATACGTCCATCTTCAGAGATCACTGAACTACCACCACACATGCAAGAATAACAGTGCACAAATTACAGCTTAAACAGTGTGCATTGAACATATTTATAACAGGTATTTGGTTGATTTATTTATAAATGAATTAAATATATTTAATGAAAAAGAAATGTTTGATTAAATCCAGTGAGACTGAATAGAATCTTTTAATTAAACTTTTTCTTTAAAAAAAAAGAAAAAGGATTTATTTATTTATAATCCTTAATTAAAAACAAACAAAAAAAAAACAAACAAAACATAGTAATTGTCTTCCTCATGTTTTGGCAAGTCATGCCTTAGCTTCTAGTTTCCCTCTGGAAACCACAGCAGATATACATTATGCTGATGCTTTTCAAGGTCAATTTTGTCATCAAAAAGCATGGATTTCCAGTTGAAATTCTGGCCAATGATTCTCAGTGCTCCTCAGGCTTCTCCTACTCACTTAAGATGTTTTGGTGTTGTACCTTAGCATTCAAAAGAGTGGACATTTATCTTGTCAGGGTGTATGACAGAGTGAAGACAGGGCTAAAATGGCATGTTGTTGAACTGCACATATATTGTGTCCCAGGTAATATTGGTTTAAGATGAGAACTGTTTATAAACATGAGGAAAGAAACAACACATAGTTTCCTGCTGTCCTGGTTTTGGCTGGAATAGAGTTAATTTTCTTCAGAGTAGCTGGTTTGGTGCTGTATTTTGGATTTAGTATGAAAAGAATGTAGGTATTGCTGATCTTTTAGTTACTACTGAGCAGTGCTTACACTGAATCAAGGACTTTGGCTTCTCAAGCTGCACTGCCAGTGAGGAGACTGGGAGTGCACAAGAAGCTGGGAGGAAGCAGAGCCAGGATAGCTGACCCAAGCTGGGCAAAGAAACATTCCACAACATTGTTGAACAATACAAACAGAGGGAAGTTGGCTGGGGGGACTGCCATTGCTCAGGGACTGTTGGCATGGTTCAGATGGTGTTGAGCTATAGTGTTGTGCATCATTTGTTGCTATTTATTTCTTTATTTATTGGTATATTTATTAACATTTTCTTTTATTTTTCTTCCCTTTCTTATTAAACTGTCCTTACCTACCCACAAGTTCTTGCATTTTATCTCTTTTTTGATTCTCTCCTGTATCCCACTGAGGGGGAGTGAATGAGTAGCTGTGTGGTGCTTAGCTGCCTGCCAGGTTAAACCACAACACTTTCTTAGACACCCGCACATGAACAAGCAGATGTTTCTCCCCACTACACAGGTGTAAAAGTCAAATTACCTCTGTGGTTTCCAAAATTTTTAAAGTAAAATAAACTTTTACTGGTAAATCATGATTACCATTAAACATTGCTGTCCAGAAACTGCAGATGAAGTAGATAATATTTGCTGAATAAGATCTGTTTTTCTCCAAACTGATTTCCCTAATGTAATACTACTTACTATGTTTTACTCCAAACTCTGCAAAGTACTGCTCTTCACAAAGTACTGCTCTCATTAAATCATGTGAGTTTCTGCATGTGACTTTCACAAAAGGATATGACCAAGAGCAAGAAGTATTCATTGAACTCACACTTAGTGGAACTCAGTGGATCTCTACAGGTCTTGCAGATTTTGCCCCCACTTCCATGTCTTCTAGTACTTCTTTCTAAACCTTATCCAACTTTATTAAAGCTTTGTAGTTCATAACAGCTCAGTGACTCAATTTATTTCCTTTCATCTGTCTTACCTTTTAGTTAATTTTATTTAATTTCAGATATTCATATTCAATTCCAAAAGACCCCATTCATATATTGTTGCAGTGCTCCTAACAATGACACTGTACCCAGAAATGATACATGCAAAATACTGCATCTTGTTTTCTTAAGATAGTACTTTCTGTACTTATAAACAGATGTGGAATGGTCTATCTGGCAGGCAGCAGAAAGGTTTTTCCTGGAGAAGGTACTAAATAACACTTTTTTTTTTTTTTTTTTTTTTTTATTACCTGCTTATGACCATATTCACAATACTCTAAAGAATATTCATTTCCAGTAAAACATCCTGTGTGTGTAGCATATGGATCTTTCATACTGCATCCTTAGACAAGGACAAAATGACACAACAAACACAGCTGTTTCAGAGATAGGAACTTTGTATAGGTAAAAGGCATTTTTTTCCCCACCCTAAACTGCTGCATTCCCTTCTGCTATTTCTTACAGAGTCTGCAGGATGTACACAGCTCATACAAATTCTTTACCTTGTAGACATTTTGCCTACTGAAAATTGCTCGTTTCAGCCATGATTGTTGAGCACGGACCATTTAATTTAAACAAAAGGAAAAAAAAACACAACAATTCTGCATTTTAATGCAGAACATATGCATGTCATAAATGAATTCAATACTTCAATGTCTTTCTCTCTTCCAGTTTTTAAATCACATTTGGGATACATCACCCTTGAGAACATCAAAAATATTCGCTGCTAGTTTTCCACTGCTTTACAGATACATTTGGAAGAACAATATGGGTGTATCTGTACCTACATCTCTCTATATATTATTTGTACTTTTCTGTAGCTGTTTAAATGCAAACATTGTCAGGCCTGGAAATGCTCTGCTATGTGTTTTAGGAAAGGCTATGAACAACATCATAAGAAATCACTAATTGGTGTCAAAATTCAAAGCTTAGTTTGAAGAAACTAAAGGAGACCCATCCATTTGGCTATGGATTTAGTTTTCTTGGTAGTATAACTACTAAACGCTTCAGCTTTACTCTGACTTGAATTGAATATGCTTCAAATCTTTCTGCTTTCAAATATTTTAAAACTTTCTTCACAAAGAAAGAGACAGTAGCTATGCTGCAGGAAGTACCTTGTCACACTGCAGACAAGATGCACATGAAACAAACCAGACCACTAATATTCAGTTATGCCTTTTTTTCACATAACTTTTTGTTGTGCTTCTCTCTCTCTTAACCGCACATTTTCTGTGGGCCTCACAACTCCCTAGGAGAGGCAACTGATTGCAAAGGTAATGATAGGCAAGTGCTTTGTTGTTTTTCACTAGTCTATAAGCAGTTGCACTTCCCCAATAATTTTGACATCAGTTTTTAGAGGCTTGAGCTTCACAAACTGTTATTAACTTCAGTAAATCTTTCTGGAGTAGGAGGGAACTTTCTGGCAACAGTCTCAAACGACTAAAGCTCATAGTCATACTACTTTGATGAGCAAATGAACCCCAGCTGAAATCAGAATGTTCTCTTGTAAATGGGATGCGTAAACTCTTGCCAATTCAGGGTGTGTGAGCACTAGTGACTTTAACAAGCCCAAGAACAGCAGGAGATTCCCCAGTATCTCTCCATGAGTTGGAAAAATCACTCATTTTCAGAAGCTCAATTTTCTAAATAGAAGCTGTTTTGGTCATTAGACCCTGAGTTTAAAGGACAGAGTCACTGTAAGACCATCATAAACAGCTAAAAGTACTCTGCATGACCTAGAAATATATGTAAGATAAATCGTCTAACATATCAGTGAAATATCACAATTAAATATCAGCCTCAAAACACATTATAAAGGAAAATGTTGTACTTCTTCAAAGACTTAAACAATAATTATCCCTAAATAATTATCCCTACTTGTTCTTCAGTTGGCATTAACTTACAACAGTCCTTGTCTCCTGTTCCCTGTGAAAATGAAAGAAAAAAGGACACTCCACAACACAAACCTTTGAGCAGAACTACATCAATTAAATAATAAATGAATGCTGCAGTCAAATCATAATTAATCTTATCTTTCTGCTGCATACTGCTGGCAGCAATAAGGAACAAATCTAAATATGTGGCTGATCTGTCTTCATTATTATTGAAGAAAATATCACAAGCTCATGTCCTATTTTCCTCCTTGTTCCTCTACCTTCTTTGTTTCCAGTCTCTGCCCAGTACAGTAAAGCTCCCCAAGCAGTCAGAAGTCAATCTTAGAATCACAGAATTATAGAATCATTTGAATTGGAAGGGACATTTAGAGCTCATCTAGTCCAACTCCCCTGCAGTGAACAGGGACACCTACAGCTGGATCAGGTTGCTCAGAGCCCTGTCCAGCCTGACCTTAAAGATCTCCAGGGATGGGGCATCCACCACCTCTCTGGGTAACCTGTGCCAGTGCTTCACTTCGCTTGTCGTAAAAAAACTTTTTCCTTATATTCATTTGAAATCTCCTCTCTCTCTGTTTAAAAGCATTTCTCCATGTCCTATCACAACAGGCCCTGATGAAGAGTCTGTCCCCTTCTTTCTTGTAGCCCCCCTTTAGATGCTGAAAGGCCGCTATCAGGTCTCCCCAGAACCTTCTCTTCTCCAGGCTGAACAGCCCCAACTGCCCCAACTCAACTGCTTCCACAATCAAGTATGTGAGTGTAAAACCATAAAAAGGAAAGAAAATAAAAGCTGTTAAGGGTCAAGTCATACATGGAAACAATACTTGGAAACAATAGTAAAACTGTATTATTTTTATATGAACAATATGTAAAGCACTCTCTGAAATTTTTCCTTGATGTATCCATTTTCCTAACAAATGTCTGACATTTTGTATCTCTCTCTTCTACTCAGAGTAGCACCTACTTAGAAATATCCTTTGATAAGCTGTGAAAACTGATCCTGCAAACCCATTCCTATATAAACATTAAATCAAAAGTTTCTGCATCCCACTGCTATTGGCCATAATTCACGTAGTTGACTGAAACTAATAAAGAGGACCTCTTTTTTCTTCTTTGAATGTTATTGCCCCTTTGAACAGTAACTATGAACATTAATATGCATATAACATGTTGTATGGTGGTATGCATATGATGTGTATGTGACAGCGGGTATTGACATTATGCTCAGTTGCTCCTGCCATGGTTCCTCTCTGTAGGGGATCTGTGCTGGATCTGGAGCAAGTCCCTAGGTCACCTACGACAAGTTCTGTTGGTTAATTGAGATCTCCTTGCATACATTAAGAGAAGGCAGAAACAANTTGATAGGTTTTGGTTTGTTTGTTTCCCCCTCGAACCATATTTAAGGTGTTTAATCATAAAAAAAAAAAAAAAAGACATTTTTTTCCAAGCTTTCCAACTTAATTTTAAAATAATTTTAATTAAAGAGAACAAAATGCCCCAGAGAGAGGATATGAATAATATACTATAAGAAAAGCTTCATGCCTGTGCTATTTCTATCAGTTCAACAGTAGATGGAAGCAGAGAAGCTCTTCCCCCATGATCTGCAGATAAGTAAAATGTTTAGTTTTACTTTTAAGCAAATCCTTATAAAACAAATAAGTGAAAATATTTGTACACTAAATCTTCATTTTAATTCTTATCTGATAAAAATTTACATTATGTTACGCAGAAAATAAGTATTTTTCTATTTGCACAGGAATATTTTCTTCTAGAGTGTACTCAATATTTTAGTATCATCATCATTACTTTATATCTTATTTAACAATTTTCAATAATTTAATACTACTCACTGCATGTACTTACAATACTATAAATAGATGTTTACAAGTAAATAAAAAAACTGATAGGAGGGATTACTGGATGACATTAATAGGATGAAGTTTCATTTCATGTGCTGGTGTAGTGACCCTATCAGTTATGTGGAGTATGTCTACTTTGTAGGACATTCAGTCAGCACACAAACAAACCTTCATGGCTAAATGGCAAAAAATCATGTACTTAATCAGGAAAACCTCGCAGGATATCTGCAACATTAAATAAACACCTGTAGACAAAAGGGTCTCCCTTTCAGAAGAACTTTCTTCATTCAGTTTTCTGAAAGGTATCATCTAAGGTAAATTTTTCTCAAAATGTGAATTATAGGTTAATAGCATCCTCAGTTTTATTTTGCTTGCTCTGTCTGGAAATACATGCTTATAACGCTAGCTTTCAACTTCCTGATACTTGGCTTTGATGTCGGTACAGCATTAAGATGGACAAGGAAAACCTTCACCCCTGTTGGGGCTATTATTCTTGCCCATTTGGGAACAGGGTAAACAATATATAAGTACAGTGATTTATAGAATTAAAGTTCTATTCAAAAGCAGAAGGGCTAGAGACTTTACTTTGTTTAACTGAAGCTCAGATTTCACAAAACTCTGCAAAATACGAGAAAGAACCTCAGGGATCTCACGTTGCCTTGATATGCCGTGAATCACTGCTGTAACTCGTATTAACTCTAATATATTGTGCATCACTGAGAGAACAGAGCCCTAAATTCTGGGAAGATGTGATTATTTTTGCTAGAGGAATTTCACTGTCCTTTCTCATATGTCAAGACACTGCATTATCTGTTGGGCCAGGTCATAACTACCTAATTCTCTAAGGTTTTATGCTTTAGTGTAGTATCTCGGCACCTTCTGCATAAAATAAATTACACTAATAAAATTTCCAGTGAATAAAAATACTGGTTATGTTTTAAAAGGCACAGAGCAGCAATATGAAAGTATGGTGGGAAAATAAATGGATAATTTAATATGAAAGATTTTAGTAGACAGTCTAATTTTTATTTGGCAACTTAATTTTGATAACATGAAGCTAGTATAAAATTTTTTCGTTAAACTGCATTAAAAGAAAAAAAAACAAACAAACAAACAGAATCTCCTTTGTTTTCTAAAACTGATTCACTGAGTAATAGTAAGAGAAAAAGAACTCCATGTTATTTTTATGTATTGTATATCTGGGCATACAATGATAGGTATTCATATATTTCCACTGAAATTTTGTTAAACAAAGTAAACAAAGCCACATAGCCATTAAAAAAAAAAAAAATAAAATACAAAGAAAATATAAAAGGTTTTGTGATCAGCAATTTTTCCTAATTTATTTTCAGTAATATGGTCCTTGAATCACAAAGAATGACTGTTATACCTGTTGGAAATAAGTGTGGTTTTTTTCTTCATAATTTTGTCCACTGATTGCTGATAAAAAATTAATAGTAAGAACTTTGATTTATCGATAGTGTGGAGTTGCAGTCCCTGGAGGTATTTAAGAGAGATGGGGCTATGGCAATTAGGACATGGTTTAGTGACAGACTTGGTAGTGTTAGGTTGACAGTTGGACTCAATGATCTTAAGAATCTTTTCCAACCAACTTATCTAGTTAAAGGAATATTATTTAATACAATAATGTCTTTTTGATGGCTTTAGATCTGATTTCTGAAAAGCCTTTGGCCTCAAAAATCTCTGCAGGCCACATTTCTTCATATGAGAATTGAATAAATAATTTCCACTTCAGAGGGAGGGAAGGGATTCTTGTACTGTGAATTTTGTCATCTACTCATTTGAATATTGAAGGAAAAATTCAAATCGTAACTTCTCAGCAATGGTAACTTGTGACAGAGGAACCATATTGTGTGGCAGAGAGGAAGAGGTACCTGCAGAGTGAGTTAAACTGGTTGGAAGCAGGAATGCCAGAGACAGAGGAACTCCATGGAAGGGAGCAAAGGTTCCTTTCTGAAAAGGAATGTTGCAACATTGCCTTGTTACTAGGACTGAATGAGTGCTCAGGGCCACTTTTGGTTTTTAGATTCCCCTTGTAGGTTATAAACTTAAGTTCCCCTTTAACCATATTACCCCTGCTTGAAACTTTGTCAAGTGAACTCAAAGTTCTTTAAATATCAGAATGCCAAGTTATCAAGTACATATTTAAAGGGAACACATATGGCATGAAGTAGGAACTGGGCATATGGATACCCTAATTAACCCAAGTAAGTGAAAAAGCAACAGCTGGAGAAACAGAAATAGGATCAGTACTGCTCTTTGGGAAAATGGGTTTCAAACCGGTTGGATAAAGGAAGGGCTACTTGTAGTCATACTATTTCCATTAAGATGCTCCACAAAACTTCATCAGTAAATAAAAGTAGGTTGGCTCATCCTCTTTTCTATGAAACAAGAGTGAAATTTTATGTTATTTGCATTAAATTCCTTTGCAGATTCAGTCTGAATTCCTGAGAAGTTAGGCAACGACTGAAAAATCCAATTTGATGCTGAGCAATAGCATATAGAAAGGGTCATATTAATACAGAGTAAAGCTACACATGCAGCTGCAGCAAAAGAAAATGAGACAAGTACAATATGTACTTTCTAGTAACTATGCAAGATTTCAGAAACTTACAGAATTCTTCTATCTATACATATTCACAGATGTGAGCAAACATTTTCAAAGTTATGATAAACTGGTTATTTTGTAAGTAAATTCAAAACGTCTGGGATTTCTTTTTCACGTTTCAGAACTTTTTGCCCTACAAAAGCTGTAGTGAATTTGTCATCGATCTATTGAATTAGTTAAATGTCAAGATCAAGAACTTTGTCAAAGTTTTTAATACACATACACATCAGGTAAGTTGCTGCTCCTTCCAGTTGCTTCTCACGTGTAAATAAACAAATGTATTTAATTTGCATATCTACACTATATAAAAAATTGTAAATAGTAGACATGTACACGATTAAACACTTTTAATGTATTTAAAAGTACCCTAGAGGTTTCTGGGATTCAATGATCTTTTTACAATTTTTATATGTTAAATATCTTTGAATATTGATATCAAAGATGTGCCACAATGCATTTTGCTTACATATATTAATGAAACATCTCAACATCCAGTTTTTCTTCTATTCCTTAAGTACCAAACTGATGAGTACCTAAACATAAAACCCACTCTTCTGAATTTCAGTTCTTTAACTATTAACTACATAAACCAATGAAATATTTGAAAGAGATCATAGTTGAATATATTATCCTTCTTAGAAAATAATTGTCCTCTGAAACTACATTAGGTAAAAGTGAGCTGTCCTTATTTAATTTTCAAGTTTTTTTTTTTTTTT
>VXAV01008075.1:160332-177092 GCA_013399715.1 Alectura lathami | reverse complement strand
AAATGATTATTATTAGAAAACTACAAAAGTTACAAAACACAACATTTTCTCTTTGATCCTTCTTGCCTACAGCTACCAATAGAAAAGTTCTATATTCTATTACATTTTATCTACTATATCTGTTATATATATTACATTTTTTTCACACTTGCTTTTTCCTTGCAAAGCAAGGATATAAATAAGGATCTTTTCCCTACCTTTTCCTGTCACAGGAATATAATGTAGGGTCTGGAATGTAGATGGAGTAAAATTGATGTGCTGTGGAAGGCCTGTGGCCTGACCAAATTAACAACACAGCTGGATCTTTTGCATGTTCTAAGAACTCTAGATGACACATTGCATATGTATCGTATCTTGATTCCCCCCTGGAAAGACAAAAGTAAGCTCTGCAGCTTTTCACTGGATGCCTTCCAAGTGTACTGGGGAGAGCCTAGTGGCACTGACAGAGAGAAGTATTTTTGGTTAGAAAAGCTACACAATATAAAGATAAGTTTAAAAAAATAAAAAAATAAAAAACCAAATGATTATTAAAAGAGAGTACCATCGGGAAATGACAGCACTCCAATCTTAGCTTGCTCTGCTGAGAAGGCACCAACATATTTTATGCTGCTTTATTTGTTTTTTAGAGCACAGTTAATGATTAATTTAAATATTCAGAATAAACAACTGCTGAAATGGAACCATTAGCAGAAAGGAATGGGTGAATGTTTTGAGCCTTTAACTTGAAGTATACAGACTGTAAGTCACATATGAGTTCAATCTCCTGTTGTAAATTAACATTGTATAATGTAGTGACATTAAGAAATTCCTTCATACACAATGGAAGTACAAGCGCTCCATACAAACCAGTCATCTTACAGGTGTTCTTTTTTCCCTGATGAATATGATTTTTGTCTAAGTATTTGCTCTCCAAATTTCTGATACTTGGAATCTTCACGCATATTCACAACATTGGGTGATTTCATGGTGCAGTATCAGTCCCTTTTATTTCAAGTTTTGCTTTTTCCATTTGATTTTTAATTAGAAATATAAGGCAAAGTCTTCATTTCAATGACAAAGTAGCAGAGATCTTCAAACAGACATTTCCATTATTATTTTCTTGTCATAAGAGGTCCAATTCTGTATGTACTCTGTTATATAAAAGCATCCCCTTGAAGAATGTCAGTGGAACACTTATTTCTAGATGTAGAAATTGCATGAATTACTGGAACAATACAATACAATTTAAAAACAAGCAATGATTGAAGATAATATATCAGTAAAACTCAAAACGCTATTTTTTATGTTCGGAAGCTGTAACTATGTCTATATTAACTATTAAAATACTTTCAATACAGGTTAAAATGAGGAGAACGAACAGGGTCCGTTTCCCCTTGGTTTATGTTTTTACTTCTGTTTTCTTTTCAGAATTCAGAAAAAATATTTTATACTGCTTCTGCTTTTGATGTTTGTGTTGAATTTTTAATGATATCTATAGCCTTGCAGTTTTCCTTGACCATAGGGAAGAATTCAATGGGGGAAGAATTAGCTATATTCATGCTCTTTGAATAATAAATATACAAAAAATATAAATTATATAAATTATATTAGCAACTTAAGTTAGGATTCTAGAGAACAGAAATCACAGTTTTAGTTAGGCTTTGTGTGTTGAAATGGATCGCTTTCTGTGAGAAATAGTCTTCGGCCAATAACTTCAGCTCAGGCAGGGTCTCGAGTGAAGTGCTTTTTGTTAACACTATTGCAACAGCAGACAACCTACAGGTAGGCACACCAGACAGATGCCACACATGCTGCTTATATTCCCCATTTCTGACTGCTGGTCCCTTCCCTGTTTCCTCATTGGTTGAGTACTCCAGGGTTTACACCTTTCCGACGCTTCTAGAAAGTCCCGCTTTGGTTTAATCTCCCACTAAGCTTTTTTGGACATCCCTCCCCTTAGTTCTTTCTTTTCTTTTATGGCAGTCCTCTTCGGAATCCTGGCAGGTAGAGAAACCATGGAACCGGTTTTTGCTGCTATGTGTTCTTTACCATGCCTTAAGTACACCATTACCACCCTTTTGTCTTTGGTGCCGGCAGGAATGTGTCCCTTAAGGGGACTTAAATACCACTTGGCTTTATTATACCCATACTATAACAGTAGGTTCTACTATAAACCATCTTCTTGTGCAAGGGCAACACAACACTCTTTCTTACATTAACCCTTCAAAAAGGTAAGTTTTCTTAATTTTAATTCTTCTTTTAATCTAATTTCTACTAAGAAACAGAGTGATTTAGTTAATGTGAACTCACTTCATGTAATCAAACTAGTTTTTCACACGAGGTAATGTACTTAAATGTTCCTATAAAAATTTTACATGTTGCAATTTAGCATTGTCATGGTAGCATATGGCCAAATTTTCAAAGGTATACAGGAGCCTAAATATGCATAGAAGCAGTCAAGTTCCATTCAAGTCCTTGATTCTCAGTAGCATCTGGGAGGAAATAAGTTAATATGTATGAGTTAAGAGTTTAAAAGCCCTTGTGCTTGTGGGTCTAGGTAACTGTAAGGGTGATGTTGTTACTCATTTATTCACTTCTAAAAATCTCACTGGAGGCCTATTTGCACCTGTACAAAGACACTTGAAAACTAGGCTCTTAGGAGGTTAGGTTAATGTCTGCATCTCTAGAAAGAAGAATTATGTTCTGAATACATAGAAAGATGAGAAGTAATTCACCCATTTAGTCCTCAAAGTCAGAAGTCTAATCCCAGCATGTCATTCAGGCCAACTTTTTACTCAAAAGGAAGAGACAGAAAGAGATGACTCCTGAGGGTGATTCATCCTATCTTAAGACCAACGTTTAAGGAAGGTAGGATAAATTGTCCTCAAGAGATGCTTATCTCCTTCCTTCTTAGGATGAAGGAATTAAGTTAAGTGCCTTAGATGACAGGCTGAACTTCAGTTAACATGTTTAACAGTGAAAGATTAGATGAATCCTGCCCTTAATTCTCTAGGCCACATCTGCAGAAGTTTGTTCCTTTTCTTGATGTTCCCTTCCCAAACAGGCTGTACTGGTCCATCCATCGATGTGTACACACTGATTGCATAACAAACAGCAGAGGATAACTTTGCTACTTCTGACGGCTCTGGCATCATATTGTTTCCAGAAGTATAGAAGAGTCAGGAAAAGAAACTGCTTTTTTTTTTTTTTTTTTTTTTTCAGTCATTTAAAAAAAAAATATTCCTGTAGACAGGGGAATTGACAATACAGAACAATCTCACAATGTGCCTACTTAGAAAACTCCTTGCTTAAGATGTTAAATCTGTAAATTTGACAAATCATAGTTTCATGTTTTTGAGTTTTGTTGTTATTTTAAATAACACAAAAACTGACCCATTATTTTCAAGCTCCTATAGTGTACCTAGCCTCAGAGGCCAGTCTCTTCAATATGTTCTTATTGTTTAATACATTGATTGCTGCTCCAGCAAGGATTTGCCAATGTAGAACATCAACAACAAAAAAAGAAAAAAGATTGGCAAATTTGCCAACTACCAGAGAAAATGCCAGCTTTTCTGGTACCAAAGTTAAATATAATAGTTTACACATGTTAGGAATAGGCAAGTGTGTCTTTACAAAAAGAGATGCATGAATATTTATGTTCTTCGCCCTGGGCAGAATGAAGTTGGAATTAATGAGACATATGTTAAAGTGGGGGTACATGTTAGAGGGACATGTTAGTAGGCGGACCGGGGCTGACTACTTCAGCCAATGGGGAAAAGGAGGAGGGAGGAGGGTCACCTGCGGCCGGGCCGGGGTGGGGGTTGGTAAAAGGAGACTGCGGCCTCCAGCAATCCGAGAGACCCCCATAGGGGAATGGCTCGGTGGGCTCTCCCTTTATTCGAATAGTTTCCTGTTGGACTCTTATGTCTCCTCTTTGAACATTCACCTTAGGTAGCAAGATTTTCAGCACACACGTAGTCCAAAGGCAAGCAAATATCAAAACAGTGGAACAATAAGATTCCCTGTGTTATAAAATATTGCTGTGTTAATATATGCTGTAAATTTCAGAATCTGTCCCTTACCATATGGTTTATTTTGTATTCAGGTGAAGTTTAACAGCTGGAAAGACTGAAATTCCCTCTCTTCTTAATCTTTATCTAAGCCACATACTTATAAAGTCTTTATTTTTGTTAATATTTTTCTTCAAGAATAAAAATTTTATTCAAGATGCAGTTCTTGCAGTAGTAATGGCAGAATTTTTTGATCTAGACTGAACTTGAATTTTTTTTTTGTAAATATACAAAACAAAACCCCAAAACTTCAAGATGCTATAAATTATTCTCATTTCTAATAACAGTGGTTAAAAAAACTGAAAATATTAAAGACTAGGAAGTATGATTAATATTTTCTTCCTTTTAGCAATGAAATTGCAGACTTTCTAGCACTCAACTATTTAAAAATTTCATGGTCAATTTTACTGTCTGCAAACAAAGTAATACATCTATTCTTAAATTAGCTTGAAGTTTATTTTTTATGGGGTGAGGGGGAAGAGATCTGAATTCCAACTGCTGGCAGCTACAGAAATAACAGGAGTCTGTAACACTGACATCTGAACAAGTAACAGTGCATGTAATGCATATCTGTAGTTGACAGATGACTGGGTTACATGCAATTCTGAATCATCAGTCATATTTTCCACAGCACAGAAGACAGTAGCAAGTTATCACAGCCAGAAACTCAGCTGAGAACATGTTCTCTCGCGTCAGTGTTTTTCCATAATGTGGTTCTACAGATATTAACATAACTGACAAAGTAAATGTCATGTTGGATAGGTGGATCTATAAAAACAAGTTTAAAATAAGCATGATTAACACAGACTAATGAATCTGACAATTCCAAAGACTTAAATCTCTCCTTGTTGTCAGTTCTGACAACCAAGTACACGTTATACTTATTGATTAAGTACAAGTGCCTCATAGCCAACAGAGGGAAAACCCAGATCATTCAGTTCTGTCTGTAAGATTTGATGAAGAATATTTTTTTTTGCCTCATTTTGATCAAAGGGATTCCTGCAAAGAACACAAATTTGACTGATCAATCAGTCAAATACTAATTTAAAGTGATGTTATTCTTTCATTTCCGTAGGGAAAAAGTTCCAAGGAGATCCAGAACATTATCAAAGGCATTCCAGAAGTTAAAGACAAACCCTGTGGCAGATAGCTGTGTTTTAAGACTAGTTCTAGTCCTTACTTCTGGCTATATTGGCTGAAAATTGCCAGAATGTGCTAAGGTCCTGGAAGGATTGGGTGGGGAGGCCACAGAGAACAACAGTTTCTTATTAAGCAAAATGGCTTAAGTGGGTAGTAATTTTGTGTCTGGTATTTCCGTTCTACACATTAAACTCACATCAGCCATGTTCTCTGCTCTGGTTTAGACGAGCAGCATGGATGTAGGGGCACAGGACAATGATATTGAACACTGGATGTGTCTTAGTCCTGCCCATAGAGATTATTCAGTGCAAGAATATTTTCAAGTAAGAAAGTTTTCGAAGAATTGCCAAATTATTCTGAATATACTTAGAGTGGAGAAATCTTTGTTTAGTCTAGTTGGAAAACCAAATGGTATTTTTTCTGACTAATCAGATGATTTATACAAAAAATTGCCCCCAGCTTATTCAATTCATCATTGAATCAAATAAATATTTATCATGAAAATGTATCCATATGCATTTTTCAAGAGTATTTAAACTAGTAAAAATTGGACTCTCTATTTTGTAAGAATAAAGTATGAGAAGGGGTTTGGAATGATTTTTTGAGTCTCCACTATTTGCAGACCTATTATAATTCCTACACTGTTAATAAGATTGGAAAGGGCTGCCATGTCTGAGGCAGATCTAGATACTGGTGAAGTAAGTATTCAGCTTGTCCACTACCTTGAAATATTAGCTTCCTGCTACTGAGGAAAAGTCAAGTATATGTGATGATAGCTACTGCTGAGTGGCTAGGTACCATCTATCCTTTTTCCTAGTATCAGCAGAAAGATCCATTTCTTCTTATCTCTTCTACTGATAACAAAGCTGATCAAGGTGTTCCTGAAGACTGCAGGTTCAATAATGTCTCATGGAAATAACACAGTTTTATATACATTTCTTTATGTAATACAGAATTTGACTTCAAAAGCAGTGAGGAAATGTAGTCTGGTGAAAATATAGCACCAAGGAATTGATGTAAATTAGAAATAATACAGAAAAACAAAAATTAAATTATTTCAAATTCCTCCATCCAGTTTCCCTAATGTTCATATAAACGCTTGTACTGACTCAAAAGTATCAGCATATGGTCAGAAACAGGTATTTGTGGGACCATTTCTTTCAGCACTGCTGCTGACTAAAAGCAGTAACAAAATAATGGAATAGCAGTCTACAATCACAAGATTAATAGCAGCATAGCTATGAATCCCTACTGTCTCATTTGCTTACACCTTTTCTTGCTCATTCCTGAAGTACTGGGTTCAAGATAACTGTGGGTAGATGCACGTTGCTGCCCTGTGGAGTCACCTCATGCATGTCTTTGTAGGTGAGCAGAATCCATCACAAGCAGAGAAGGTGAAGTCATTGGGGCAGACAAATGTAACTGAACAGCTACTGTAACTGGCTGTATTGGAAATAAATACAGTGAGGAAAAGATATTTAAGACGTTTTCAAATACCTTCTGATGTTTACAGCACAGGACAAGCAGTAAAATTGTACTGCAAGGCAGGGGAGATGTAACATTCTCTCTTCTTTACTGTTCCTCTGCCCATATTTCAATTCCTGTAATAAAATGTGGCATCCTTTAAGCTGGGAAAGAGTTGCATTGCCTGGTTTCTTCTATACCCTCTAGAAACTGTTCTTATTTTACCACTACTTTCAGCCTTCCCAGTCAGAACAATTAGTATAATTATCTCAGTTCACACCTCAGTTCACAATGCAGAGCTTCAGTTTAATGGGCTGAGACACAGATGAACTCAAATGCAGTTCAAATTATTATTCTCATAGTCTCTGTTCCAAAGTAACTGTTCCATGAAAAAATGTTAGAATAAAATTTCTAACTCATATTTACCCACTCAGTTCTCATCTTAGAAAAGACTTTTTTTTTTCTTTTCCCTTTTTCTGCACTACAATCTGATTGCCTCACTCTGTTCTTGGCATCTCTCCTCAGCCAAACTCTCAGATGATCATCATTTTAAAGACTGAAAATAAATACCTCTGGGCTAAATCCTGCTCTGCTATGCAGATATGCCTGTGTAAGTTTAAAGTCACTTAATTGATTTTGTGGTTAGAGAGGCATTGGAAATGGCTACATAGGAGGCCAAGTCTCTTTGAGCCTTTGGCTCCAGATGCTGTTATTACTGATAAACCATTTCATAAGCTGCTTTCCTTTTCAGATATTTTGCTTGTAAACATGAATCTTGCCTTTAGAAAACTGTAATCAAATAAGTGCTCTTGCTGTCTAATATAAAACAGTGATAGCTGCACAGCACAGTTAGTGTAATCTGTTTCACAGTATGTCCTCTTTTAATCTTTTATTTGGTTCACAGAAACTGCCAGGTCAGAACATACAATTGCTTTTCCTGATGGAAGAGTTTGCTAAAAGTTTTCAAAGACAATTTATAAACAAATAAATCCATTAATTAACCTATATACATGTTTTTTTTTCTTCCCACATCTCTTCACTAAAGATGAACTATGAGTTTAAGAAATTTGAGACCATTAGTCCTGCTTGTGTCTCTGAATTTCCTGGTACACTGGGCTGGTGAGTAACAAGTTTTCTGTAGAAAAAGGAACACCTTTCCTCTTACGTGCTTGCTCATCTAAAAGCAACAGGATTTAAGCCTTAGTCCTCGTAATGGGCAATTTAAAAATAAGTTTTTTGAAGACTTCAAAGGTACTTCCATCTATTATGAATTCTGGAGTAAGAAAAGTTTGAAGTTATTTTCTCCTTAGCTTCTTGGTTTTAAACAAATGAAATTAAAGCCCAGTTGAGCTCCATGTTTTGCAAATCCATAAAATATTGAGGCATTCTCACCGTACTGTCTCAACCCTGAGCCCCAGTACCCTGTTTTCAAGGCAGCTAGGAACTAGGCTCTTTCACAATGAAACATTAGTCATAAGTATGACAACAGTTACCTAGAAGTCTGATTTCCAGAGAGCTATGGGGCACACATCCACGTTTTTGTATGGATAAAATTGCCACAAGAAGTCATGATAATTTGTTAATATTTACCTATTCATATATTTGTCTCCATATTATATGCAAACAAATTATGTGACAAATGGAGAGATACATAATTTCAGATCTATGGACCAAATAATAAAAAGGGTAGGAGAAAACCAAAGTATATCCAAAATTTCCTTCTGCAATGAAGTTCAATGTTGTGTTTGGCAGTATAATTGTTGCATTCTATATTGACCTTGCTATTAGTAACTAGACTCATCAGTATTGCTGTCTAATAGCAAGAGTATCTTCCTCAGAATCATTCATGCTAAAATGCCATTATTTCTTGAGCTTAAATCAGCGGAANCTAAAAGTTTTCAAAGACAATTTATAAACAAATAAATCCATTAATTAACCTATATACATGTTTTTTTTTCTTCCCACATCTCTTCACTAAAGATGAACTATGAGTTTAAGAAATTTGAGACCATTAGTCCTGCTTGTGTCTCTGAATTTCCTGGTACACTGGGCTGGTGAGTAACAAGTTTTCTGTAGAAAAAGGAACACCTTTCCTCTTACGTGCTTGCTCATCTAAAAGCAACAGGATTTAAGCCTTAGTCCTCGTAATGGGCAATTTAAAAATAAGTTTTTTGAAGACTTCAAAGGTACTTCCATCTATTATGAATTCTGGAGTAAGAAAAGTTTGAAGTTATTTTCTCCTTAGCTTCTTGGTTTTAAACAAATGAAATTAAAGCCCAGTTGAGCTCCATGTTTTGCAAATCCATAAAATATTGAGGCATTCTCACCGTACTGTCTCAACCCTGAGCCCCAGTACCCTGTTTTCAAGGCAGCTAGGAACTAGGCTCTTTCACAATGAAACATTAGTCATAAGTATGACAACAGTTACCTAGAAGTCTGATTTCCAGAGAGCTATGGGGCACACATCCACGTTTTTGTATGGATAAAATTGCCACAAGAAGTCATGATAATTTGTTAATATTTACCTATTCATATATTTGTCTCCATATTATATGCAAACAAATTATNTCAATATTTATATTTTTTTTTCTTTTTTTTTTTTTTAATTGATGTCTGTCAGTATAGCTAAACACTGACAGCTTGGTTGCTTTGCAACAACTGAGAACCTCAGGTCTTCACAGAGAATATTACACATTCCTTTGGAGGTAAGAATTGAAGAAATATTTTTACCTGCTGATCTGACTCATTGAAACGAAGTACTTTCCCCAGTTTCCAGGAAATATACACAAAAGGCTGGGGGGTTTTATTTGTTTTCTAGCTTCTTCATGGTTGACCTTAGTCTCGCCTTCATTTGAACTTCAATAGTTCAAAAACTCAGAAGACAACCTTTTAAATCTTGCAAGAACAGCTTAACATGGCTGACATTTTCATTGCTCTTCATCTCAAAACAAAGCCCTAATCTGTTCACACACTGAAGTATATACATTTCAAATCTTATAAAAAGAAATATTTGGAAATCCTCAAGAATGCCAGTGGAGCAGAAGAGATAAATATCCCCAAAACTGATTTGCAGGACTTGATATTTAAGTACACAGTGCTTAGCTAGGGTGGACCTAATGTCCACTAACAGATCTTTATAATCCTCAATAAAATGTACTGAGTTGTCTTCTGCTTTTACACTAAGCATGGAGCTTGGAACAGCATATGAAGGAAACAGCTTGTCTATTGTTCAGGAGGTTTGTCAAGAACTATTCCCCTGTTGTAAATCCATGGTGATTATTCCTAGTTCCCTTCTTGCCTTTCACATCTTTGGAAAGGCTTCCCAGGAAGATTTTCTCCATCTTCCTAGGGATTAGGGTGAGACTAACTAGCCTGTAGTTTCCCAGATCTTCCTTTTTTCCTTTCCTGCAAACAAGATTGATATTTCCAGACTTCAAGAACCTCTCCTAACAGCTGAGACCATTCACAGATAATCAAGAGTGGCCATGCAATCACACCTGCTAGCTCTTTCAGCATTGGCAGGTACAACATCTCTGAAACTGCAATCTCTCAATCTAAAATAAAACATTGATATGAATCAAATCCTCTGAAGTCCCTAATCTTAGAGATTCTAAGTTTCTTGGACACTTGAGCCTTCAATAGTAGATTATCATTATTCGCCCTATTTCTATTTGTCACCACAAAAACATTGAAGGCTGGTTAATTCTAGCAGGACGGAAAAAATCTTCAGAACTTGTATATACATTTCTTCTCGTAATACACATATTTAACTTGCATTTAACATGCAAACTACCACAAGTGGAAAATGCATTCTTTCTCAGTCACTTCCAGCAATGTAGCTGCTAGAGCACTTATTTTATTTTCAAAGCTCTCCATAATATTGAATCTGCCCAATTCATCAATAGCTTGAAAGCTCTACCTTTCAGGATAGTTTCTAGTAATCAAAGATCTCTTACACATTTACAAATGTAAAGAATTGAAGGTGTTTTTATATTGGAATACAATTAATTCATTTGCCTACTTAGTTATCAGAACATTCAGGAGGTGAATTTTCAATAGATGAACTTGAGAGAACCTCACAGGGACTGGGGAATATAGAACTGGAATCATCTGTCATGACTGTAAAGAATCGAACTGAATTCAGCTGACTACAACAGCTAAGGCAATAAAAAGAGCACTGGTGCCTTTCATATTCCTAATGGCTTCCCACGCTACCCACCTGTTTTTAAAATGGTAAAATCAGCCTCAAGAAAAGTGTAGATGCATCCTTAGTAGTTTGGTGAGAATTCACAGCTGAGCATCTTATATTAAAAAAAAAAAAAAAAAAAAAAATAATGGTTTAAAGGGATAAATTTAAGACTTTTCTTCTTCCATTACTGTTTTCTTTCTGGTTAGGACTGGGGACTGGTTTTTAGAAAAATTCTTGATGTGGCTGTTATCTCTCTGCTTTCATTAAAATGCCTAGACCATTTTTGGTAATATGCTGTAGTGAAGGTTTATTTTATACTGGAATAGAACATTTGCCTGGAAATTGAAATGTTGTATTTATTTTGTTTAGTTTCCAAACATACATATTCATTTCATGTATACAATCAAATGTCACATTACATACACAAAGTTCATTGTTTATTCATCAAAAAGTAAAGAGTTATTATAGGCTGAACTGTCAGAAAGTTTCTAAATTGCTGTTCAGAATGCAAAGAATGAGAGGTGACCCCTAAATCAATGTGTTCTAGTTGGACACAATGCTTCCTAGTTGTGGAGAACTTCCCCACTAATGGTCACTGTGTTGCTGCAGTATCCATCCTGTTCTGGTGTGCACTTCAAGGTACACTTCTACTTCTTGTTCTGGTGTGTCATGGTGTTGGTCTTGTGGCTAACGTGTGCTGTTGGTGCTAAGGCTGGAGTGAAGATTCAGAAAGGTTGTACCAAAAGCTGAAAACTTATAGTGGGCAGTGATCTCCCTGTCCATTGGGAAAAGGCGGTCCTGTAAGTATTCAAGGAGATTTCCGAAATTCTGTGTAACAAAAAAATGTGTCTGTACGATCGTCAGTTTGAAGGCTATCCTATATCAAAATTCAGCAATAACTTAAAAGTAAACAACATGCTTTCCACAGAAGGTAGATGGGAAAAAAATATTCTGTCATGTTATTTTGCATATCTTGAGCTTGGCATGGATGGTAACGTGACCTCAAATCTTTATTTCATTGTATTGATCTCTGACAGGAATTAGAGTAGCCAACATATCTAAGCATTCAAGATAATAGAGAAAATTGCTGCAATTCCTAAAATTGTTTGACATTCACTGCAGATAGTGAGGTAAAGAGAGATTGCTTCAGCTTTAAAGCCAATGTTATTTCTGTTTCTGTGACTGTAAAATAGAATTCATGAATACTTAAAAATAAGAAGTTTGGGAATTTGAAGATTAAGGAGCATATATATGTATGAGAGAAATAGAACTGCACAAAGCTGCTCACAGAAAAGATCCAAAGTGCCTTAAAGAACCCCTACCGTTTTGCATGGGAAAACGTGGATGAAAACAGGAGCAGAATTACAGATCAGGTGAGAGGTGAATTACAGGAGCTGACAGGAAAAGGTAGAGGGCTTCCAATTGCTTGCAACATTTTCTTTCTAATTCCACCTCCACAAACATTGTTTTTCACCTGATACAGAATTTTTATAGAAAATGAAATACTGAGCTACAGTCCTACTATATAATTGATATTCTTTTTTGTTCTAACAATACACAGATGTAAGTAGGGAAGTTTTGCCTTAGAGACATTTTGCTGAAATTGTATGCAAATAAAAATCTAACATGAGGGATAAAAATACCTATTAACAACAGGATGTGATTACATAAATATGGTTCCATAGTGGTTTAACACTGATGGACAGCTTAGTACCACCACGTATCTTTCTCACTCCACCTGAGTGCAGAAAATACAATGAAAATAAGAAAGGCTCATAAGTTGAGATAAGGACAGGGAGATCACTCATCAGTTACCATCATGGTCAAACCTGGCTCAGCATAGGAAAGTTAACGTAATTTGTTGCCTATTTCAGTTAGAACTAAAACAAAACTAAAACTAACTTCCTTCTGTCTACCCTCTTCTCCTTCCTCTGCCCTTTGTCCCACTTCGTCTCTGCTACTCCTTCATGGTCACTCTCTGTCCCTGTTCTAGTGTGGGGGTCCCTCCCATGGGACGCCATCCTTCCCAAGCTGATCCTGGGGTGCATCAGGCCCAGCACTGCCCACCAGATGATGGAAGGGATTGTCCCACTCTGTGCTGTTGTAGCCTCACCTTGAGCACTGCGTGCAGGTTTGGGCACCACAACACAAGAAGGGTGTAAAGCTATTAGAGAGAGTCCAAAGGAGGGCTACAAAGATGGTGAAAGGTCTAGAGGGCAAGATGTCTGAGGAGTGGGCATGGTCCCTTGGGTTGTTCAGCCCAGAGCAGAGGAGGCTGAGGGGAGGCCTCATGGCAGCCTGCAGCACCCTCACAGGGGAGCAGAGAGGCAGGCACTAACTGGACTTCATGATCCTTGTGCGTTCCTTCCAACTCAGGATATTCTATGATTCTGCTCCGTGCCTGGAGCACCTCCTGCTCTCCTTCTGCACTGCCCGGGGTGGCTGCAGGGCTGCTTTTCCCACAGTTTCCCACTCCTCCCTCCCAGCTGTTGTTGCACAACAGTTTCTCCCTTTCCTAAATCTGCTGTCCCAGAGGAACAACAGCGTTGCTCACCGGCTCAGCTTCAGCCAGCGATGGGTCCCTTTTAGAGCCATCTGGAAACGGCTGTTATCTGATACCTGGCAGCTTCTGGATTCTTCTCAGTGATGCGCCCCCTGCTGCCAAAACCTCGCCACATAAATCCAGTACAGGTTCTATAATGAGTGCTGGTGACTTATGGAACTAAAAATAATGATACCGTGATGTTAAAGCATCTGTCTGATCTTCACTGGTTTTGAATGCTGAATTGTTAGAAAGGGTGTATGCAGAGGATGAATTTAAAAAACATCGTAATTGTGGAGTTTTTAAAAACATGCCAAAAAAAAAAAAAAAAGCAATCAAATACTCTAATTTTTTCATGACCACCACTACATAAAATAACCCTTAATCAGGCTGTAGAAGGTGGAGGTTTCCTACATGAAAATCAATTTTTGTATTTGGTAGTGACATGAAGGTGGAAGTAGAGGTAAAAATAAGTAACAAGCCTGTATCTCCTTTAAATCATGTCATCATATGTGAATAGAGAAAAAAAAAAAAAAAAAAAGCCACAAAGATTAGGACAGTTGTAACCATTGCCCAGAGCTGACCAGATCCAAAACGTGGTAGATAGAACTTCTGCTGGCTGCAAACCTAGGATTTAGTAAGTGGGTGTATATCCCACTACGTATCTTGGAGAGGGATTTGTGAGCGTAACACTTAAAAGTATCGTGAAGAAAAATGTTTGAGATTCAAGTAAGATTAAATCAAAACTGTGGATTTTTGAGCAATATAGCTCTACTATATGTTTTCACTACATTGAGGGAGAATATATGTATATTTTTAATGCAAGCTGCATCTCTGTATCTGATTAGTGTTACGGAATATTTTATCCATACAAAAACATAATTGAAAGGTCAAAGTGTTGATCTTAAAATAGTGAATGTAGGGCTGAACCTTAAAAATTATGGGTTAGCTGGAGTTATTATTCTAATATTAAACTGCAAATGAACCTGAGCTTTAAAATGCAGATAGTATAGAGCAAGTGGAATACCATTGAGATGCAGTGGGGATTACGTCTAAGTGTAAGAAATGTAGGTCTCTGAAATAAAAGCTCAGAGACAGTGAATCACAAAGTGTGAGTAGACTAAGTGATTCGTAGTAGACCATATGCTATTGCAATGTTGACAAGAAGATAATAATACAGTTAAAACCATTTTGAAGAATGACTACTGATCCTTAGAATAAAAATCATAGCTACTCTAGAATAACTTTGTTAAGAAGTAGGTCATGAGTTTTTGGAAAGTTATTAAAATTTATTCACAGTTTCACCCTTCAGACTAAGCCGGGAATCCAGATAGTTAACAACCAGGCAGTCCTATTTTGACAAAGATCTCATCCGTTTTGACCAGTGCTTTCAATATTAACTGAAGCAGTTCATAGTAGCAGCAACAGCAGGCAAAGACAATTCCTGATATCCTTTTGCAACCCCTTGTAAAATTTACACTACTTAATGGCTTTCATTCATCTTCTTTTAGCAGTTCTATATATATATATAAAAGCATAAATTCCCATACCAAATAAATCCTAGCTTTTATTTCAAGAAGTCTTGCATTAAAAAAAAAAGTCACTGTTTTCCCTCACTCTTTAAAGAGGATGTGATTTTCATTATTTAAGCAACTGGAAATTAAATTGCATTAGTCTTGTTATCACGTTTGTTTTTATGGTTGTACCTAAACATACCTCATTCTAAGGAACAAAATCTGGTAAGGTTGATCAGTGATAACAGAGTACTGTACCTGTCTAAAGCCACATCTGTAGCAAAAGAGGTAGCTTGGGAAGGCATTTATGAATTTTCTTGTGAGTGAAGTAAAATACCTCCTTTTATGTGTAACTGATTTTAAAATCTATATTTAAATATTTTTTGAACTGCAGTGTTGTAATTATTGCCTTAACAAGGCTCAGTCAAGAATAGAATTTCATTGTGCCTCTAGGAAAGACTCATCAATGCTCCTTCTTCATTTTCTATTATTCCATCTTTTTGGACCAGAGAAGCAAGAAGGAGCTGGAGGGTCAGATAACATAGTTTAATGCTGTATATCTATGAGCTGTCAAACACTTATCATTTTGAGGCTGAGATTTTTTTTTCAGCTGAGAATTCATTAATTCTTGCTTGCACTTAGTATGTGAGCACTGTAATAAGAATTGTTGAGACTAAGAGTGTGTAAAAAGCACTGAACAGTAACAAATCATATGTCTATACTGAAGTCATAATAGTGATTTGTGTAATGCAGATCTGTGTGCACTACTTTGTAACTAGATAAGTTCTCAGAACATCAAAGTCCAGTGAAGGGCTACTGATTCAAGCATTATATTTGTCAGGTTTTCTTAGTTGTTAACTCAAGTGTGTCTAGATCTTATCATAGTTACAGCAACTGTATTGCAGACACTGGTGGCAAAGATTCATATATATCCTTGTTTCCATCCAGGAATATTTTGAGCATTATCTGTCTGAACCCAGGACCTTTGGAAAAGCGGGTGCTTGCTATGTGTAGTGCATAGTATATGTACAGAAAACGGACAGATGATAGTTTAGTAAGTCTGGTAAAGTAAGGAATAAGCCATAACTGTACAGAGAATAGTTAAAATGATCATTTACTTATATTGAATAAAATAGGAGGTTTTGTGGTTGAAAGAGGGATTCAAAATGTGGTTGTTAACAATGCAGAAACAACTGTTTCTTCAAAATCACCAAGAATTAAACTATTTTATGTAGGTTCTCATAGCAGAACATAACATTTTTTTTTATCTTAGGCTAAGATACATGGACTTTACTGCCTACCCTACAATGCAAGGGAAATGGTATACAGAAACTTGGGTGAGGCAGGGGCAAGAAGACTATTCACGATTAATGATTTGGTTATAAAAATGAAA
Organism: Alectura lathami; assembly: GCA_013399715.1. Taxonomy (NCBI): domain Eukaryota; kingdom Metazoa; phylum Chordata; class Aves; order Galliformes; family Megapodiidae; genus Alectura; species Alectura lathami. The sequence goes on along the minus strand of VXAV01008075.1, from coordinate 160,801 downwards.
AGAATGAAGTGCTTCCAGGAAGCTATCTATGGAAGGTATCTAGCTGAATGGGCTAGAATTAAGACTGCAATAAAAGTAAAATTTTTATTTTATTGAATACTCAATATATTCGTAAAATTTGCAGTTATTTATTTATCTAAAAGTATTAGATTTTTTCATCATGGGTAATCTGACTAATTTTCTACTGTTGTGCTTCAAAGTCTACAGAGGATTTGAATTCTGTGAAGAAAATGCAATTATAAAATAAAATATGTTGCCTTTGTTTCTATTTATATATTATTTAATGAATTTATCATTGCATTTTTGGCACTACTACTGCATAAAGTTTTATTGGATATTGAAACTTATTCAAAGAGGTAACCAGAAAATGAACTACATAACCAGAAGGATGTTTGCTGGAAGAGTGCCAGGTATGGCTTTAGTATGATTAGTATGAGTAGCCTATCTATGCTACAAGAGGGAAAAAAAA
>VXAV01008075.1:134597-144948 GCA_013399715.1 Alectura lathami | reverse complement strand
ACAGCTACTTTCTGATTTAAAATGAAATGAAAATCTAACGTATTAATCTACTTCACTCTCTGGGTAGTCCCTTGAAAATAGCAGTCATTTTAATAGGTTCAATCATTAATCAGACACTTTAGATTGTCTGAGTAGTAGCAATGAAGCCTATTTTTGGATTTGCTTTTTATGACTGTTATTTAATCTGGGCAGCACATGCCCAATGGGTATAAAATAAGTTCATTTACAGCTTTTCACTGATACTTTTTCAAAAATATAACCAAAATAATTGAAACAAGGCAAATCACCTCTTTTCCTGTAATAATGAAAACCGAACATGAAAGAAGCATTTCTTTTCACTGAGCATGCCTTACATTACGGACTAGGATGTGAAGGATAACATTATTTGGTTTCTATTCACACATACAATCAGAAACACGCAGAGAAGAATTCCAATAAGGCCTCTATACTTGTGGCTGCAACCACAAGTTGAGGCAAATTTCATTTTGTTGTGCAAAACAAATGAGTCTTCAATTAGCAGATCTATGATATTTTTTTTTGTCTTTTTTAAGGTGTTTTTCATGGTATTGGCACACAGATTTGTACATGCAAGATTTCTGTCACAGAGACCACAGTGCTCTGGTCCTGCATCAGTGGAAACCAACCAGTTAAGGCCACATGCAACAGTTCTGTATGTCTGAAAACAGGACTGATAATTCAGCTGGTGCCTAACCGGAAAAGCCCTTTCTAGGGAAGGAAATGTTTCTTTTGCAGTTTGGCTAGATAAATGCCACACGGCTCACTTGCATATCCTTCACAGGCCAGAAGGGGAGTCCTCGCAGCAGTCCCTCTGTGAGAGTNATTGGCACACAGATTTGTACATGCAAGATTTCTGTCACAGAGACCACAGTGCTCTGGTCCTGCATCAGTGGAAACCAACCAGTTAAGGCCACATGCAACAGTTCTGTATGTCTGAAAACAGGACTGATAATTCAGCTGGTGCCTAACCGGAAAAGCCCTTTCTAGGGAAGGAAATGTTTCTTTTGCAGTTTGGCTAGATAAATGCCACACGGCTCACTTGCATATCCTTCACAGGCCAGAAGGGGAGTCCTCGCAGCAGTCCCTCTGTGAGAGTATGTCTGAATCGCTATGTAGAAACCATTTCAAAACATTGACTGCAGTAAGAAAAATTAAAAGTGCCTGCTGGGACAGTCCTGCAGAGGATGTAGGCACAGGAATGCTTATTTTCAAGCCCTGATTTGGGTGTTTGGATTGTTATGCCCAGAAGCTGAAGCACAGTTGCCTACAGATGATGATTTCCCATTATGCGTTTTTTGATGCATAATTCTGTTTTAGTCACTTTCACTTCATTTTTTTGTTAAACATAGTATTATTCATTATTATTCATTATCAATATATCTTGAATTTATAGTTGTATTATGATTTTTTTTTGAATTTTACTTGATATACTCCATCCATTAAAACAAAATAATAATAATAAAAAAAACCTTGAAAAATGTCATTAAATGAGTTGGATAATGAATATGTTCTGTGAAATCTACTTGTGGAAAAAACAAAGGAAAAAACACTGCGTGACTTACTTCCTTGTACATTTAAGAGTATTTTCTAAGGACTTTGATAGCACTTTCAGCAATTATAATGCTGAAAATAATAAAATATTTTAAAAAGAGTGTATATGCAGCTTTCTGTTCATGATCCCAAACAGATTTTAAGCAAAAATCAGTGATAAGACACAGAATCATCTATGAGCCAACAGGCTTTTGAGAGCCATGGCTAATAAATCATGGTTAGCATCATGTATTCATTTGAAGAATCTTGTAGTACAGAAATGAAACATCAAATTTTCTTGTATGGTATTTAGTTTAATGTATTCATATGCATTTTTAAGATTTTCTAGTACATTAAGAGCTACAATCAGGGATTTCCAGCAATGGTTCTAGGGTGGACAAGCGTATGTATACAGTGTCTATACTGTTCCTTGAGAACAGTGCAAAGGTGCTCAAAATAATGTGGAGTTAGCTGGAATAGTCCCCTGAAAAGCACTGTGTAGCACTAATTCAGGCACTAAAATCGGTGCAGATGAATTAGCAGCGATAATTGCTATAGACAGAGGCTCAATGAGGCACTTGTCCTGCTTTTGGTGCTTGTGCCACTGTCTATGCCAAGCTATGGGGACTGCTTGCATCATGTGGTAACCTGAGCGTAGGGTATTTGAAAATACTTTTCAGTCTACAAAAGTTTCACATATTTTCATATTTTTTCCAACTCTAAGACTCAATTTATAGTGAAAAATAATACCAGAAATACTAAATAAAAACCCTCAGATATCAGAGCATATGTGTCTTGTCTTTTTTATCAAAATAAACTAAAAAATTGGGTAAATCAGAAAATAGTTTAAGCATATTAGCTAGGTAAGAAACAATATTTTCCCTGTATGGTCAATGGTCATAGAATTATTTTCATTTTTGAACTTCAATATGCATTTTACTCAGAAAAAATAATGCTGAGATATTATCTGGATAATTATAACATAATCTTATGGGATTTTCAAAAGAAATTGTACTGGCCAATCACAAAAGTAAACATTGCTATTGATTTTTTTCTTATGGCAAAGCTTAATAATCACAAAACAAGGTGTTATGAAAGCAAATTTCTGAGAAGTTTGAAATGGTAAGATGTTGGAATTTCTTTTAAATATACTCTTCTGCTGAATTTATTTATTTCTAATTATGATTGATACCTATACACTGGTATCTTCCTATTCATTCTGTCTTTGAGGTTTTTTTTTTTTTTAAGTTTTAAGCAAACTATTACAATCTGTTTATTTAGAGTCCCATGCCAAAGGTATGCAATGAGAACAACATGTGTTATTCCAATATATTAAAATTCAATAGATGTTGCCTGAATATGATAAATGCCAGAATTTGCATTTTATGATTTAGTGAATATCATAGTATCTTACCTGATTCTTATAACTGGAGTGCAACTGCAATGTCCATGCGGTAAACACATAAAAGATCGCTTTATAAATGCGATTTTGATTTTCTTTAAGTACTCTTTTGTTTAAAGCCTAGTGCATATTACAGCCTGCACTTCTTGTATTGGAGCTAGTTTTGTTAGATAACAGAACCTTGAATGTGTTTAGCACTAGTTGAGGCTGACAGAGGGATCTGCTTCAGGGATTTGTAAGGTTCATTATCATACATAATTACACTTCTTGAGAGTAGGAGGATGCTTTGTGAAAATCATCAAGAAATATAAGATAATATTTAAAGACCTATTTGTAGCTCTGGAATAGCAGACAAAGGGATACATTAAAAAACAGATACAGTATGACTCTGTGTGCTGTGCACTACATTGGTGCAGATGTTTTTATCATTGTATCTATAGTTTCTCAAGGTTCCTATTGTCTCTGCTTCTGTTTAGGGAGTTTTTCATGATGTTCCACATCTCACAATGCTTTGCAGCCCAAGATAAATTTATATTAAATATATTTTAAAATTAGATTAAGCCTAACTTTTATCTTAAGGCCGTTCCACAGGCACTGATAAACGTCAAATCGGGAAGTGGGGGGGTCAGGGGTGTGGGAAGCAAGATGGTGAAGGAATCTTTCTGGTTTTTTGTGCTCTTGATTTAACCTTGATGCAATCAGTGAGCATGCACCATTGAATTACTTCTCAATTCAAGCTTTTGCATGTGTGTGATGGAACAAGACTGTGAAAGACTACAGTTTGATAAACACTTCTTCTAGTGCCTGTGCTGACTCAAGCAGTCCCTGCATGTCTGGCACTCCTTATCTTCATTTGCCTTGGTTAAAAATAACTAGGGAAAATGGTTTATTTTTACTCTGGATCAATTTCTCAGTCCTGCGGCACAGAGCTGCAAACAGTTGTACCAGCTTAACTGAGGAGATGGCATAAAGACTACGATGATCGATGAGAACTCCTTAAGCCATAACTGATGCTGAAATGTTCTTCAGAATACACTGCAAAGATATATTTTTAACGAAGTTCATTCTTCTGTTGTGTGTAGATGTGAGTAAAAGAAATGGAAGAGCTGTTCAGAACGAACTAAGCATTGATTTTTCTATTGTGCACTACTAATTTTTTGACATACTTGATACTTGTAGTATATAGCTTTATTTTTTTTTTTTCTTGAACAAATGAATCAGATTTTGTTAAACAAAGTGAAAAACACCAGGAAACTAAAAAATTAGATCCTATCCTACCTATCCAGGAAAATGAGACTTTATTGAATTGCCTTTTCTATGTTGAACTTTGTATTACTGGCTTCATTCAACTACTTTTCCTTTCCTTTGGTGTCTTTTGCATGTTTATTACTTTTTCCCTCCTTTAGTTCCTACATTACAGTATGACAGTATGATTCTTAAGATGATATTAAAAATAAATTTTCTTAAGTATAGAAGAAAACTATATACACTATATAACTATATAACACTGATAACTTATCATTAATGGTACATCCTAGGAAAATGCTGGATAATAGATACAGGAGCCTCTGCTTTCACAGAAAAATGTGACCTGAAGAGGTTTTCTTTGTTAATGGTTGTGCCCATCAGGTTTCAGTTGTTGATTCTCTACTACAGTTTGGGTTATTCTGTATTCTGCTACTTCTAACAAGCTATGTTAGACTAATGCAGCATTGTATATGGTCAAAAGTTATGTATAAAGTTATTTGTTTAAATTAAAGTCTAATTTAAGTTTTTCTAGGATTTTGGTTTTAAGATCTTATCCTTTCCAAGGAAAAATAGATAACAGTGTCATTGATTCTCTCAGTTAAAGATTCTGCCAAGTCTATACTTCTCTACAAGAAAAATACAATAACAGTTATTGTTGTACACAAGGGAGTTCACTGATTGTAAAAAGACAATCTCAAATGTTTTCTGTTTTTAATCTCAGTAAGAGAAAACATACATTTATTTTTGTTGCAGTGGTTCTTTAACATTTTTAATCAATGTCAGCTGCATGTCTTTTTCAGTTATTTTTTATTTTCTCATTATGCTCCCTTTCCTTCATCTTCATGTCATCTTGATTTTTGCAAATGTGATTAGACCGAGCCTAAGTCTATTCTTCTGTGTAGTGCTGTCCCAAGAGGATGTTTTATTGATTACTTGTCATTCCTNTTTTTTTTTTTTTTTTTTTTTAAGGGGGGTTTTTCCTTTTAAAAATTTTTTTTTTTTTTTTTTTTTTTTTTTTTTTAATGTAAGCTTTATGTCATGTTACAATATCAGAAACAAACATTTTTGATTTTGATCCTCAGTCTCCAAAACACTTAAGAAATATGTTGATAAGATCCAATTAAAATAAAAATGTACATCAGTGGGACCTGAGATGAATTGTGAAATATCATACCACTAAGGGTTTGGGCTGCTGATGGCATTCACTATTTACCTCCTTATTTGTCTCTTCTAATTTGGAGAAGTTTTCTGANAAATTTTCAATGTTGCATGAGAAGAATTAAGTCAAATTTCCTTGTAGAAGAACATTTATTATCCTCTGCATTATTTTAATTATTTTTTCAAGGGACTATGTACGTTTATCCCAAGTACTACAAAAAAATCTTCTAGATGACTTTGGAATAAAACTTCTCATATTGTTATCTAAATGTCAGACTTAGAAATCATGTTATTCCACTGCTTTCCTTGTTTCCTCTTTTTTTTTTTTCCTCTCAGGAATAGGTTTGACTTTGAACAGTGCTTTGCATTGACAAAATTGTATGTGGCCTATTCATCTTAATCATTTTCAAGATATATTTGCCCTCTTAGCTCCAATCTTTGATATTTTTATCGTTTTCCTTTCTGATGTAATTTTTCTTTGTATGATAAATATTTGTCTTAGCCACAGCGTGAATATGCATTTTTAAATAATCATTTAACAAATAATTAGCTATTATTCCGTGGTAATAATTCAACATATTATTAATTCAAAATTCATAAGCTAAAAGAGTCACTTTCAAGAAACAGAGAAGTACAGGAGACGGCAAGAACAGTGAGTCTGTCTTTGGATGTACAGGTTTCATCAGAGTTTAGGGAGAGCAATTCACATGTAGAGTGGCTTTCTCGATGCGCTGCAGTAAGTCCTGACCCTACTGTGTGGCCTGTTTCTCTGTTCTTCCTTTGTGAGTAGGCAGGTCATCCAACACAAAATGCAGAAACAGACTCACTTTAGAGCCTGGTGTGTTAAAGAAGAATAGTGCAAACTTTCTTCTTACTATGAGTATATAGTTTGCTCTCTGTGCAGAGGAGTGCAGACATCCAAAATAGGAGCAGGGTGTGTAGCTGTAGACAATATCTTCTCTAGCTGTTTATGAATCTGATCCTTCATATATAAAACAGTTAATGTAATTCACAGATCAAATATTTTTCAAGGTCACTTGCAATAGCCTTCACTGCTTCTGCTCCGGGGTTTTGCTGGGCTTGGTCTCTTTCAAGAACAGCCTTTCAAATTTTGTAGAAAACAGACTTTAAAAAAGTTTATAAGAAACGATTCTAATTATATATTTTGTCGAAAAATAATAACCTCTCCATATTACTTGTTTTTGTTTTCTAGTTAGTCAAATATTTTAGTAGCTGTAGGCTATGAAATCTGTCATGTATTGTGAGAAATGGGGTGGAGTAGAGTTCTTCCCGTCACAGCTGATGATACCTAATTATATACCAGAAAATAGAACTCCCTGGGGAAGAAAAGAATTCAGATCATGCTCAAGTGCAATTGTTTAAGGCTATTTTGGATGGTGTGAGTATTTATGAGGTCTATTAATATTAAATGAACTAATGTTGTAGCTCTACAATTTGCAGACAACCTCATTTGACCGTTGAGAAGATGTTGGCTTTCTGGCAATAATAAAAGTACATAAATATTAATATCCTAAGAAAAAGAAACCTTATCCCTTTGTAATGTTTGAAAATATATGAAATGTTATGAAAAATATGAAAAAGTATTGGGCATTGCAATTTGGGGTAGCTATCTATGTTTCTCCATTTATGGTTTAAAAGCGATGTTGGCTATTTTCTCTGTAACAAAAGCCATTCCATTTTTAGCCCTCAGCCAATTATTTCACCATGAGTATTAATTACTTGTTGAATCATAATGCTGGGGAAATATACAGATGCACAGAATCTTTGTGAGGCTTTGCACAGAACTTTTTGGTGCACATTTTAAACCTGTCCAAAAGCTAAATGAATGCTACATGATATCAAGTAAGCTAAAAAATATGAAATAAGTCCCATGTAAAACAGTACTTATCATGCCCATCATGGAATTTTATGTTGATAGGTATATAGAAACTCACAGAAATGACAATCTTAGAAGATCCCCAACAGGGCCTTCTAAGTCTCTGGTCACAGTTTGAAAATATTGATAATTATAAAGGTTGTTAGCATTTTGTTAGGCTTTTTTTTTTCCTTGTTACATAATTAATTCCACAAAAATCATGCCATAACTAACAGGAAAATGATGCATTCCTACTTTCCATTGTTTATGGTCAGCATGACTAGGAAGCCCAATCATAAAGCAGGACAAAATAGAAAAATAGCATTTGATTTCCTAAAATCTAAGAACCTGCTTACCCACCCTCCTCAGGGTGGGTATTTATATCACACTCCACAGTTACAAAAATAAGCACTCTCCAAACTGGGAGTCAGGATAGTCCTCTTCCTTCCACTTAGATTTACAGCAAGTTTTTGCTTGCTGAGGGATTTCTATGCCATATGATGTAGGTGTATCCTGAGAGTCATCTGCAACCAGGGACAGGAGGGGAAAAGAAGACACAGAGAAAGTGTTAGAAAACTTTCACAACTCTGCAAGTCACATATGCTTATTTCCTGGTGGTTCCAGCAATACTGTGCAAGCTTTATTCTTCGATTTTCTTACAGCTATGCTGTCATTACACAAAATCGGGACAGAACATTTTCATCTCTGAATTCAATCAGCATAACCAGAGACTGTAAAAGATTTAAAAATAAATAAGAGTGCAAGTTAATTGCTTCAATCTCCTGTCAATGAATTTAGTAATCCTATTTAGAAATATAATCATGTGCCTTTATCATCACAAAATTTCATGACTGCTGGTATATTTATATGCCAGATTTAAGAGTAATGTGATCGGAGAACCCTCTGTCAGGAAAGATACATAAAAGCATGAGGATGTGAGAAACTGTAACCCTAAATCCAAAATACAAAGCAGTACCAAGGACACAGCTGTAGTTCAAAGTCTATAGCAGCAGCTACAGAACAGATCTGATTTCTTCCACAGCTTAATACAAGCTTATAAACCAAGCCACTTTGTAAGCTACACTTTTAGCAAAAGATACAGCTCAGAGAAATTCAGTCCAGCGAAAATTCTTTGCTTCTTCTCAGAAAATTCCCATTGTATATTTGTTTGGGTAATTAATCTGTTTTGCATACCACTCCTGCAAGCCAGAGCCTTCTCTTTAAGGGAAATGGGGAGAACAGAACACAAGAAATGAGAGAGGATCCTTTTATCTTCAAATTATTTTCCTATTGTCCTGGTTTCAGCTGGGACAGAGTTGGTTTTCTTCACAGTGTCTGATGTGATGCTGTGTTTTGACTTTGGGAGACAAACAACGTTGGTAACACACCGATGTGTTAGTTGTTGCTGAGCAGCGCTGCACAGAGCCAAAGACATTTCGGTTTCCCAGCTTCTCATCCTGTCCTAACAGTGAGGGGGGCTGAGAAAGCACAAGTTGCTGTGAGGGGACAGAACCAGGACAGCTGACTTAAACTGGCCAAAGGATCTTCCATACCATAAGACATCATGTGAAAAAAATTATAAAACTGTGGGGAGCTGGCTGAGGGAGCAGCCACTGCTGGGGAACTGGCTGGACATCAGTCAGCGGCTGGTGAGCAATTGCATTGTACATCACTTGTTCTGTAAATATACATATATATTTATATTACCATTAGTGTTATTAGTTTCTTTTCTGTATTAGTAAGTAGTTTTTATCTTAACCTACGAGTTCTACTTTTTTTTTTCTGATTCTCTCCCCCATCCCACTGGGAGGCAGGCGAGTGATCGGATGGCTGTGTGGTGCTTAACTGCTTGCCAAGTTAAACAACAATGTTATTGTTGAAGCCTATAGTTCAGGTGCTTTTGCAACAATCTGGGTACCACAATACGTAAAAAATATTAGAAAACCTGCCTTTGTCGTAGTACTGACTCTGAATATTGTTGGTTATCCCCATACTCACAGAGCTGGGTATTTGGATCACATGGAAGAAAGTTACGAAATCCTTCAGCAAGAAGGCCATTATTATTATTATTATTATTTTTTCCAAAACATAACAAATAATAGTCTATGTTAGTATTATCTTGATAATGAATAACCTGTACTACTTTTGTTGTGTATTGTGATGTTCTTTCAAACCTCTGTTGTATTGTATGCACTGATACGTGCTTTCTTATATAACACTACTACAAAATTTTCCATTTAGAACTCTTCCAGCTAAAAAGCCTTAGACTTAACTGGTCTAATTATTCTATAATTCCTCCTGTCCTACTACTCTTATATAGCTGCTATACAGAACTGCGTGCTCCCCAAAATTCTAGACATCCATTTTATTTCTAACAAAGCCTTTGAGACATTAACAGGGTCAAAGATTCACCCTCGTTCACTGAGTAACATTCAACATGAATAATTGGAGATAATCTTACTATTTTTAAGCAGCTAAGGGAATCTCTATACTAATAATTTATTTAAACCATTAGCACAGAGATGGTAATGTTTAATCCACAAATAATTTCCTTTTTATGATCTTCTGTTTTGCTTTTCTGAATCAGAAGAGTAAATCTATCCCACTTATAACAATGTGCAGAAGGCCAGAGGGACTTCTCTACTTTGTTTTAATAATGATAAAACTTGAGAGTTATTGCAGTTGATCGGTACATGTTGGAGAAAGCATAGCATACTTTTCTATTTTTTGAGATTCTTTAATTGGATAGAAAAGAAAATTGTAAAGTGTAGATCACTTGGCATAACCAAAATCTACTGAACACAATATACTTCATTAAAAAAGAAAAAAGTTAATGGCATCTTCAGGGCTAAATGCAGACATCCTTAGTCATTAGAAGCGAGTCTTATTCCTCTGAAGCTGATGATGCATGTATTCTCACAACACCTCTACATCTCACTGAGGCCAAAGGATTTTCCCCCACTGGTGCAGGATGGTCTTCTCTTGGGGTAGTAAGGCATTTAACACATAAAGGAGTTAAAATCAGTCCAAACGTTCTATCAGACTTATTAAAAAATTCTTATTATTTTTCCTGATTTTAAAGAGTTATATAAATTATGATCCTCTTTTTTTTTTTTTTT
>VXAV01008075.1:124210-134573 GCA_013399715.1 Alectura lathami | reverse complement strand
TTTTCTCATTATTCATCACCAAGGTAGTCCTGTTTTGTTTCAAAACACTAGATAGTATAAAACAAAGTACTAATGCCTGAAGATAGGCAGCATACCTGTCATTTAGATGGATAGCATCTACATGCACTATGAGGCTAATATTTTAGATTTCTACTTTTAAAGATATGATGTTTTCCTGAGTCATTTGAATTCTTCCCTATTTTTCAGCTGTTGTTTATCTCTGTAAACTGTGTCTATTGTTGTTTAATCACTGACTGCATTGATTGTTTAAAAGTATGAAAAAAAGGGCATCATTTGAAGCGAGTGAGGTTCTGAATGAACATAAAGGAAATGTTTTTCACTACTAGCATAGCAAAAAAGCAGGCTGCCTAGATAGTTGTGAAATCTCCAGCCTTTGACATTTGTAGACTCAAGTGGATACAGTGGTAGATTTTTTACCCATGGGACTTCTGCTTTGTGGCCTGGGAATAAAATGAGGACAGAAAATTTAGAAGAGCAAAGGGCATTTCTCTTGCTAAAAATATATGTTATATATGAGATGGAAAGCTACCTGTGAAAAAATTATCTCTAGCTTTTCACGACCTTCACATGTCTGTGACCAATTATTTGTTAAAACTCAAGGCTCAGATTTTGTGTATTTTTCTCTTTCCATCTCTTTCAATACTATATCCACGCTTTTATTTCCATTCTGTTCTCCCATTTACTCACTGTGGTCTGGAGTATATTTCACTTGAAGTGGACAGTTTATTTCTGGAAGCATGCTGGCAACAATCTACAGTTGCTGGTTAGCAAAATCCTGGAGCTTTTGTAGAGAAAGTCCACATTTAAGTACAGTAGAGAATGTTCTATGTAAGCAAGAATGTCTGAGGCAAGAGTTGCCAACTATCTTTATCTTGTATATTAACTTTAATTTCTGAATAGCCTCTAAAAGATCAGATTTTAATGTAGAAGACTAACGGAATATCTTTCAAACAAATGCCACTCCCAATCAATTTCTAACTAACTGCTCCAAAGTATGATGGTATTCTGCATCTTAAAAAAAGACTGGCAATTATTTAACATTGGCAAAAGATATACTCTTTTCTGCTTTCATTCTCAGAAATAAATGAACTGTTTTATATGACATTAAAGTTCTTTTTTTTTAAAAAAAAAAAAAAAAACACAAAGAAAATCAATTGGAAGCAATCTTTTAAAATGGAAAATGTATACCCAAATAGATGAAGTTTATTGATATTATGAGGAACTGAAAGCAGAATCTTATAATGAAAATGATCAAGCTATCTTAAAAATAAGTGGTATTACCACCATCTAAGAAAATAACTGCTCAGATATGCTTGGACAAATTAATGCTCAAAAGAATTAAAAGCCATTGTATTTGCAGAAATGCCAAATCAAGCAACTATTGTGTTAGAATGCAGTTTATGTATGTCTTGGTACTGGAATCCTAGTGATGTCCTGCAGTAACCATCTCTGGAGCATTCTGTGCACACACACAACAGACATTTTAATTGCAGTGGTCTTCCATCATTGTCAGCTATGGATCATTAGATGTTGAGTATAGCATGCCATAAGAACAGATTTACTGTCTAGGTCTAGATCTGGGTAAGAATATTTAGTTTGTATCAATGAAACATTGTGGGACTTGAGGTGGTGGGTAACAAGCAAAGTACTGTCAGCTTCACTCTATGCAAGGAAAATTCAAGTACATCTTTACTGAGCTGACTCCTTTTCTAGATAACAATCTGTATTTTCTGAGGGAAATTGTTCTCATTCAGGTCTCAATGAGCATTGTGTGATCAAAATATATGTCACTCCAAGCATTTTGAAAATCCATAGAATAATTCAACATATGGTCTGTACATAGCTGAAAATTTTCTATAAATTTTCACACCATTACAGAATTGAAATGAAGCAATTTTCCTTACATAATTGGGACATAAATGTGACTTACAGTCTCATTCAGTGTACCTTATGCATCGAATTATTTGAATGAAAAAGACTATTAAAAGTCCATGAGTAATATTTGCCAATACACAAGTGTCAAATGCTCTGGTCATGGGTATGAGTCTTGTGTGCTCAGGAAATTTCTTGTGAGGCCTACAGTTTATTTGTTAAGAAACAAAGTAAAGGAAAACAAAGAAAGGAAAAGCAAAGTGAAANAAGAAAAAAAAAAAAAAAAAGAAAAGAAAGTGAAGAGCAAAGCAAAGAAGAAAAAGTGAAAGTGAAAGAGAAAGGGAAGGGGAAAGGAAGGGGAAGAGGAAGAGGAAGAGGAAGAGGAAAGTCATAGAATCATCTAGGTTGGAAAAATTACAATTATTTCAGTTAAGTGCAGCAGAATTAGATTTAAGTAAATTCTACCAGTCTCTAATAACTTCTTCAGCTTAAACTTAAAATGGTCTGCTTAGATAGCAGTTCACTCTATCTAGCTAGAATAAAATAACTTCTGCTACTATATCTCTTCTGAGCCTCCAGCTTCTGTTTCATATGCATAACCTCCTAATAAACTTCTCCAGCCAACAGTCCCTTTAGAATGCAAATAACTCCCAAAATAATTCTGCCACATTGAATTTTGGAGGACATTCCACCCTTTAAAGGAGTTTATTTGTCACTTATTTTGAGGTAGATATGAAAAATACATCCAAAAAAACCAGTTCTAATTCTGAGTGCTATTAACTCATTAACTCCCATGACTACATTAAAGGTACCAGGCAGGAATTTCTTACATGGTCTGTTAATTCCTTACTTTGACATCTTTTGTGTTAAGTACTAAAGAAGATTATTCATTGAGTAATCTGAGTCCATAGAGTAATCCAGAAACTTCTGGAAATCATCTGGTCAAATCCCAAATCTAACTCAGACTGCTTAGGACCTTGAGCAGTCAAACTATTTCCAGTGGTTGGTATTTCAAAATCTCTGGATGATCTGTTCCTGTATTTGACCACAATCAATGGGATTCTTTCTTTGTTTGTTTATTTGTTCTCTTATGCCTAGTGAAAACTTCCATTGCTGCAGCTACTTCCAGTCATCTATGCAGCAGAAAAGAGTCTGGCTTCATCTTCTTTGTAACCCTCCTTCATACAGTTGAAGACTTCACTTAATCTCCCAAATCCTTTTTTCTCTGACCTTAACAGCCCAGATCTCTGCCTCTTCTTGTGCAGCATGTGCTCCAACCCTCAACACTTTTAGTGCTTCTCCATTTAACTTGATCCACTTTCTTTATATTTCTCTAGCATTGATGGGCTGATACAATATTCCACATGTGGCTCAATAAATGCTAAGTAATTGTCTCAATCAACATGGAAGCTATGCTTTTGGTATTGCAGCTCAATATGTAGTTAGCCTTCATCACTGATTCATTTTTTCGCATTTTTTGTTTGTATTGCTGATTCATTTTTTTCATTTATTCACTGATTCATTTTGTCATAAGCTGATTCATCTTCACTTCATCCAGCAGGAGACCCAGATTCCTTGCTATTATCTACACAGTTTTCTACCTGCCTGTGCAATTGTATTGGATTATTTGGACAGGATCTGGCTTCTCTAATTCTGCTCCTGTTTTCCTGAGCAAAGCTTCAGTTGTCCTCCTTGGAAGAAAATCCCTACAACCACTTTTTTGAGTTCAAGCTGAAAGAAGAGTGTTGTGTTCAGCCAAGGTGGCTTGTGCCTTACCCACTCATTTTCTTTTACATTATTCTAGAATCTCTTGTTTGAAGAGGCTGTCTCTAAAACTGAATCTCCTACTTTGTGTTCTTTTGTCCTTCAGGACAGACCCCCCTCTGAATCTGTTAGTAAAAACCTCTCCTGAGGTTCAAAAAGTTTATTTAGGAACCCTTTTCTTAGGATCTTAAACTTTACTATACCATGATCATGGCAGTCAAGGTGATTGATTAGCCATCACACCACCAAATAGCTTTTCCTTATTTGTGAGTAACAGATCCATTGCAATATGTAGTTCAGTATGCTCATCAGAACTTGTGGCAAAAAATTGCTCCCAACACACCTGAGAAATCCATTGCTAGGTGCACTGTCCCACCAGGTCTCTATAGTCTCAGTAATGTCATATCTCTGCAGATCTCCACAGACATCCCATTCTTTGTCCCTCATGCTGCACAGGTCTGCATAGCATTGAGGCAGCAGCAAGCTGCCTGCCCCACTGCCCAGCCAGGCAGCAGGACAGTTGGAGCCTGTTCATGGGGATGGAAATGGGCCAAAGCCAAGCTGGGATGCCAGCCACTGAGGTCAAGATCAACTCTAGTGAGGGGAACCAGGGTCAGACACAGCCTTGGATATTCCACGGGGACAGGAATAGGCCAAGGTCAGGCCAGGATGTCAGCTTGTGGGCTGACTGTCTTCCTGGGAAATTACATTAGTTTGCATTGCTTAGTCAAAGGGACTAAGACCCTGCGGCCATCTTAGTGAATCGAGTGTCCCTCCTGTCACAGCCAGGTCCTGGGGCAGGCAGTGAGATCTGCATCAGAGAATCAGTTCATTTTATGCCCATGAAGGGAGAAATCTATAAGCACCACCCACCTGCACAAAAATGGCTCTAAAGCCTAGTTTACTTCAGTGGCCCACAAAAAGCACAGAATGGGCAATACAGGAAATCTGATACTCTCTTCTTCTGTACTTGCCCCAAAATTTTTGATCTGCTTTATACTCCACAAGAGGGAAGAGAATCCCTAGAAGACTTGTCTAACAGATTTTGTAAAGATGTTTAGTATTACTCCTGCTGTAGAAAACAGAATTTAAAACTCTTAAGGTATTATATATATATTTTAATTTACACATTATATTGATCATCAACTCATGTCCACAAGGATAAAAATCCCTAGAAAACCATAAAAAAAAGCACTGTATCAGGCCTATTTCAAAAATACTACTACTGATAATAATGTAAAATGAATGCAAAAATGCTGAAAGTGCCGAATATATTTTATTTGATTATTTGTTATAAATTTCCATGAAAATAAGCAAGCTCAAAACAGAAATAGGAAGTCTTGAGATTCAGAATCACTTCTTAATGTTGGTCAAAATACTAGATACGGTTCATTAAATTGCTTCTCCTTTATCTTGGTTACCAACCTAATGCATTAAAATGTTTATGCTTAATATATTTTATGAGTTCTGATAATACTTTGTTGTAAAATAGTTCATCATGTTATTATCTCATTTCCATGATTTTTGTTCTTTTTCTTCAAGGTTTCAATTATTTGCAAAGCATATAAATGGAAGGGTCAGTTAAGAGATGCATAAAGGTAATAAAAATAATCTAAATTACAAAGGGAACCATGCCAGGCAGTAGATATTACTGTCTTTTTCTGGATAATAGAAATGAAACCTGAAATGTCACATCATTTATCTGTTTTTGGTAAAACTAAAAATAGTGGAAATGCTCCACAGTTGGATATGATTGAGATACTACAACCGTGTTGTTCTTTCTAAACGCTTTAATAGCTTCCATTTAAATAAAACTCAATTTCCTAATTAATTTAATTTTAAAGAATTTTATTTTTATACCTGCATAATTCATTGCCAAGAGGGACTAAATACTGACATCTATTCTCAGGTTATGACGTCTTCCACCATAAAACACAATACCATAAAACTGTAGAAGCAACACATTTCTTTGACACTTCAGTTAAAACCCAGCATTAGAAGGCCAGTGCAGACTTACATTTCTTTCAGCTGCGGTTCACAGAAGTTCTTGTTTAAACAAAGTATTAAGCTTGCAAAACATCATCTAGTTCCAAGCAGTAAAAAAGTTCAGGATCAAATTCTTAATAGTACTAACAAAGACAGGGTGGAGCAAGGATAGTTTACATCAGCCAACAATCTGGGCTCTGAAAGTAAAAAGCATTAAAGTGACTACAATGTTATTATAAAATTTATTGTAAAATAAATATATCACTAAAAAGAAATAAAAATGACAATACTTTTACCCTTTGCTGGGTTTAAATCAAAAAATATGAGTTTGATGGCAGTGTATTAAATGGCATAATCAAGTCTGCAGATTTGAATTGATGGAGGCAGTGGGGAACAGTATGTGCGAATCCTCACACATATTTGAAGCTAGCTAGTAGGTCAGGACAAATGACTAGGGGGGGTTGCTTTTCTTTGGTTGATATGGTCTGTTTGACTTTCAGCTCGTGGTAAATAAGACTTTCAATTGTTTTTGAGTCATTAGATAGGTGATACAGCCAGCATATTTTTCATCTCAGCTGAGCTGGTATCTCACGATCTTGTCTTTAAAATTGTCAAGGAAATGTGTCAAACTGTTAAAGGAAATGTTTCTACCCTCTAGCTTTTCAATCAAGGTAAACTTCTTTCTGCTTACTTGCAGTATTTAAAGTCACTCATTCCTAAGTACAGAAAATCCACATGAATAATCTTTTAAAACTGTCACACAGAAACTCTCAGGCATCATTTTCTTTCACAGAAGAATCACAGAATGGCAGAGGTGGAAAAGGATCAAGATTATCTGACTCAACCTTTTTGCATGTAGCAGGGTCTGCTAGAGCAGGGTAATCAGGGGCATGTCAGCATTTGAATATCTCCAAGGACAGAGACACCTCTTCGTGCACACTGTTCTAGTGCTCAGCCACCCTCAGAGTACTTTATTTTAATTTTTTTAATTATTGTAGACATATATATACATATTTGGTAAAGCCTATGTGGTCTAAAGATGATTTTTTTTCTTCAGTCCTTTTCTAAATTGACAAGAGGAAAATTCCCTGGTTTTGCTTGCAGTGCAACATTATTTTTACACTGCTAAACTGCAGCCAACATACTATCAAAGCTTCAAGGGAAAGTCAGTGTGCCAGGTCTTTCTTCACAGTGTAATATCCCTGACAGTACAGCAAGTATCGATGACAGCATTAAATGTCTCCTGGCAGGGCTGTGGTAAATCTGGGGAAAAAAAAAATCAAGCCACTCAGTAAAAGTGTGCATGCATCTTTAAAGTCAATACAAGGAAAAAGGGCTCCTTATATGTAAAATGAAATAATTGAAAGCTTTGTGCTTTTACTTTTTTTTTTTTGTTTTACTTTTTTGTTTTACTTTTATTTGTTTTAAAACACTTTCTGGAATGGTTAACAAGAAAGAAAAGCTAACCATAAGTAAAACACAAAATGGCAGAACAGGTAAAGCAGAAGGTGATATGCTAATTTTAGTATAGCCTTGAATTTTTAGAAGAGAGTTTTATAGTACTTAAAGGATACTGAATAGAATGACAGTAAAAAAGTGGCAGGTATTGCTCTGATGACTCCCTTAACAGCTTTCTGAGGAGCACATTGAGAGACATGTTAAATATTGAAGAAGATAGTTAGAACACTTTCTGCTTAAAAATGGGTGGTTACTTTATATACTGGTTTTGATAAATACAGTGGAATATTAAACATAAAAAGTCATACACCCTTGTTACATATCTGGTGTAAAGTTAGTGATTTTTCTAGTACTGGCAATCTGAACAGGAACATAAAAATACGACCAGTAGTGCCCTAGTAAGTGCATAATGCAACATGCAGAAAAGCAGTGGTATATCCATTACCATCCATTTGTTTTCTGCCTCTTCATTTCATTCCTCAAATTCTCTTAGTAACTGCAGGAACAAATTGTAGCCCAAAGCTAAGAGATACATATACATTTCTATTGTGATCAAACTCCATCGCTGGATAATACTTATCTATTGTTAGAATTCAAATTATAATGTAGGAGCAGTAAGGGAAGATACCACTACATACATTCATTCATCTTTGAATCACAAAATGTAGTGAATCTTGACTAAAAATATCAAGTATTTTAATTTTTTCAAGTATTTGTTCAGAGCTCATTTTCATAAAGAAGATGAGGATGTAGTTACAAGTCACTAAGCAAAGCCAGTATACCAAGAACATCTTTACAGTTAAAGAGGAAGAATTTTTTAGCCTCAAAGTTGCTATTGC
The DNA here is from genome assembly GCA_013399715.1 of Alectura lathami. Classification (NCBI taxonomy): domain Eukaryota; kingdom Metazoa; phylum Chordata; class Aves; order Galliformes; family Megapodiidae; genus Alectura; species Alectura lathami. Next base: position 126,633 of record VXAV01008075.1, on the reverse strand, counting down.
TGATAAGGCTGCTGCTGGTTATACAGATTTATGGTCAAGACACATGTTATTTATGGTGTTATTGTAAAATAACACTGCAGTGTTACCATGATTTACCCTGTAGTTTATGCAAAATACCAGGTGGTGTTTTACAGTAGCTGGGGAAATAATGCCAGTTTTCACTGTACCCTTCTGACAGTGACAGTGATTTATGATGCCACCTGAGGATGAGAAGCTAAAGAGAAAAAGAAGGCATTTGGCCATGTATCTTTCCCTGGCATCCCACTACTACTTATGTGCCTCGACATCCGTGACTTAAAGTACAGAATTAAATGGCCTTGCATGGTACTGGCACCATTTTGCTATTAAACCAATTATATTTTCCCAAATGGGGAAAATTTTGGAAGAAATAACTAACTCATAAACATCATCCTTCATTTTTTAAAGAATTACTGACTATTGGCATATCCATTTTTAGGTACTGAATTCTGCAGCCTGCTGTGAAACTAGATGTTTTACATAACAAGGCCCATGTCACGTGTTACTTTTTGGCTGTCCAGTAGAACATCTGATAGAATACATCTTTCCTCTTAATACAGATTTTCAGAGACTTGTTTAAAATATTCTAGATTAGCAATAGAAGGGGAGTCATTAAGAAGCTAGGGACAAATGATATTAGAAGAGTACCGGGTAGCAGTGTCAAGCAGCAGATTATAAATTAGCAGCAGGTAAAAGTGAAATGATTCTGTGTTTTTAGGTATCTAACCAGATGATATTTAGAAAGGGCGAATACTTCAGTTCACAGGTACTTCAGTAATAGTACAAAAAATACATATTTCTAAAATAAGTAATAGCTATACAAATACAATACTTTCTTAAAATTGGACAGCAGTCCTTTGGTAAAAAGAGGTGAGTCAAGATAGGAGTATTTAGGCCGTATGTTTATTACCTGAGTGCTTGCAGTAGACAACCCAACCCTAACCNTATGTTTATTACCTGAGTGCTTGCAGTAGGCTGACAAATCCTAATAGACCCGTTCAATGATTTCAATAGAAACATCAGGTGCAAACAACATTTTTATGTGCCAAAACCTTATTTTCTTGTATATATATCTATGGATCTCTCACAAAGAATGAGATCACCTGCAGTTCCCATTGAATTTACACAACATGCTAAGGCTCAGTACTTGTGTAAATGAATGCACTAAAACAGCGACTTTGACCTAAGTCTCTACTTTTTCTAACATGCTTTTTTCTTTCTAAGTCCCTTCCCATGTAACAAAAGTATTTTGTGTTTATGTACTGCATATGCACACAGACACACAAGAAAGCATTTGCACTCCCATCAGATTTTCAGATTTTCTTCTTTCTGCCTCTTCCTCTTCTCTAGTTCCCCACACAAAACACAATAGCCTTTCCCAAAGTAAGAAGTTCTTACTGTGTTACATACAAAAAGGAAAAAAAAAAAAAAGAGGACAAAGGATGAAATAATGGAACAAAAACATTGAAGAACAAAGAATAGTTTAAAGCTGTGATCAGTCATATAAGAGAGTCCCCCTGCTCAGTGACATCCTGATGCTTTCTGGTTTGAATTTGCTTTTAAGACTAATTTTTTTTCACTCCATCGGGACTTTGTCTGTTTGGTATGCGTGCAGAATCAGACTGACACATACTGAGGTTCCTAACAATTTAACTTGTAGGTCTAATATTCTGTTGTTTTGAGTTTTATAGAGTTCTGGTTACTGAATTTCCTTTGAAGATGCAATGTAGAATTCTCTGATGGAGATTTTCACAAGTACTAATTCATACCCAGAATTATTTGGGATGGCTGAAGTAGTGAGTTATTTTGACTCCTCACCTTGCCCATCTGATGTTTATTTTTCCAAAAGTATGAACATCCTGAATCTATCCTGAATGGGATATTTGACCTCTTTTGACAGGTTTGCAACTCAAAATATTATTGTAAGTTGCTTAAAGAAATCTAGGAAGCTGACACAAATACGCTGGTGGCCCAGCTCTTTAATATTCTCTCTGTGCACTGTGATGACCCAAGAGTGAAAACACATTCTGCTTTGCTATCCTTGTTGCCAGAGTGGTGCTTTGCCAGATGTGGCAGAACTTAGTAACGTCAGTTGGTACAGCTAAAGTGAATGCTACCTTAAATATAAGACACCTCCTCGGAATTCCAAATGTATCCCAAGTAGTTTAATTAACAAATGCAGAGAATTTATGATGAAATTACAGAAAAGGGAAAAAAGAATAAGAAAACATAACTATGAAAATAATAGCAGTCATGTAACAGAAAGTGCTTAAAAATTTAAATTTTATTTCATTTACGTAAAAAGAAAAGAAGAAACAAATCTTCTCAGTACTACTTTCAACAATAGAAACTATTAATATATTTTGTCACAGTACCCTCAGTTGTGTAAAGAACAGAGACTTAAT
>VXAV01008075.1:99023-116701 GCA_013399715.1 Alectura lathami | reverse complement strand
ATGAGGCCACTCAACGTGAAAAAAGGTTGAGTAATTACAGGGTCCTTCTTCAAGGAAACACTGAATTTCAAGTGTATTGGTAGAACAAAGAGGGAACCTAGTACATAAGGAGGTACACTTGAAGTAACAGACTTTGAAAAAGCTGTTTGGTGTAATTGACTTGTTTGTGTGCTTTGCTATTGTACTGTGCAATTTAACAGTCCTGTTTGCTGGATAAATAGAGGCCATTTAAGATTGTAGCATATAGATGAGAATGTCCTTTCACTCGCTTGTGTAAATATGAAAATAATTTTATTTTACAGCCTATTTTCTTGGAAACGCATAGAAGAAACTTCTGTATTTCAAATAGAAATTGCTCTTCTGATCTTAGTGTATCATCTTATCATTTAATTATTAATAGTCTTTGTTAATAATAAATTATGTATAACAGATTATACTTTTGCAGTTTTAAATAGATACAAATCAGATTGATTTGACAAAAATAATCCTGTTACCTTTAATTGTTGATTTGCATAAGTTTGCATAAATTTGCACTGGAAAAATATTTTATACTAGTTCATTAATCAACATTGGAGAGAAGAGCTGCAACAATACATCTGAATGACATAAATACAGTAAAATACAGCCATCTCTATATGCAAAGGATGCAAGGGTGTAACCTATTAAAACTGTTTTCCACAATTTGGAATTGTTGAAAGACTCACATGGGACAAATAAGTCAGTGGAGGCTTGTACATACAGCTCAAAAGCTGAAAAATTATTTTGAAGTAGAGATTTAGAATCAGATTTGTAGCAGAAATAGGGACTTCTAAAAAACAGATATTTTAAGCTCAAAAAAGCAATTCTGAAACCCTCTGTTGAGCTATTCTATCAAAGTAAAGTTGTTTTGTCAAAGAATCACAGAATAGTTGGAGTAGAAAGGTAGCTCTTGGGATCATATAGTTCAAACCTCTGTTCAAGCACGGTCATCTTCAGTAGTTTGACCCGGAGTGCATCAGGTTGAGTTTTGAATATCTCCACTATAACATCTTTGGCCAATCTGTTAGGGTGTTTGACCACCTCCTTCTCTTCACATGGAACGTGTGTTTTCTGTCCATAGCCTCTTGTCCTGTCATTGGGCACTACTGAGTGGCCAGACTCCCTCTTGTTCAATCCTTCCAATACATATTGATAAGACCTCCCTGAACCTTCTCTTCTCCAGGCAGAGTAATCACAGCTCTCTCAGTCTGTCGTGTTCCAGATATTCCAGACCCTTAACCATCTTCACGGCCTTGTGCTGCACACACTGTAGCAAGTCCATGTCTCCCTTGTACGGGGGAGCTCTCAGATGGACACAGTACTCCAGATGTAGGCTCACCAGTGCTGAGTAGAGGGGAAAGATCACCTCCTTCAGACTGCTGGCAATACTTTGCCTAAAGGAGCCCAGGATGCTGTTTGTCTTCTTTGCTGCAAGGACACACTGCTGTCTAATGATCATCTTGCGATCCACCAGGACACCTGGGCCCCTCTTGGCAAAGCTGCTTTCTAGATAGTCAGCCTCCAGCACGTGCTGGCGCCTGAGGTTGTTCCTCCCAAGGTGTAGGACATCCGCTTTGCTAAACTTCATCAGATTCCTCTCTGACCAATTCTCCAGCCTCGTGAGGTCCCTCTGAATGACAGCACAACCATGTGGTATATCAGCCACTCCTTTCAGTTTGTGTTATCTAAGGGTGCACTCTGACCCATTGTCGAGGTCACTAACAAAGAGATTGACTAGTATTGGCCACAGTGTTAACCACTGGGGTACATCACTAATGACTGGCCTCCAGCTGGACGTCGTGTCACTGATCACAGCCCAGTCATTCAACCAGTTGTCAACTCACCTTACTGCTCAGTTATCTAACTGTTTTTGTGCTTTTGTTTGTTTGTTTTTTGTTTTTCCAGCAGATATCAGAATTATCAAAATCCCCCTTGAGGACCAGGGCCTGTGAATATGAGGCTTCTTCCAGTTGTTTGAAGACTCTTGACCCAAAAGCTCTTGATTACCTACTGATCCATTCCAAGGCAGGACTGCATGCATTCAGGCTGCTTTCTCAGAAAAAGGATAACTCAATTTCCTTGCCTTCCCAGCTGTACTTCTTTAAAAGTCTGTATCCCTCCATCACAGCACTCCAGTCATGTGAGATATTCTACCACATCTTCATGATTCCAATGAGGCCATAACCATGCGTGGGGCTAATATTGCTTTATTTGATACTTTTGGGCTACATGCACACAAACAAATATGGAGTTAGTGTTGAGTTATATGATATTTCCAGGCACCATGCACACAAAGGACAACAGTTGTACAGAGGTAGAATAGGAGTGGTATGGTTTAATAAGGCTGCATAACGTTTCCACAGTTCAACAATAGAAGACTGCAGTCCAGTTATGGAATCTGGAAATTTTTAAGCCTGTGGGATGGTTTGGATCACTCATATGAAAAAGGCAGATAATTGTTCTACTGAATAGGTAGACCTAGGTAATTTCAATACTGATTTGTAATTAGTCCTGTATTGCTATTGCTCATTGTTTATTTCTAAAGCTATTGGTCTGCCATCTGTTGCTGTATATCCCAAATCTATAAATTGGAAGGATCATGTTAAACTCTTACACCCTGTTACTGCACACAGACTGCCCTGTATCAGTTCACTGTTAGCATTCCCAATACCAAAACTTCCTTAGAGGTGCATCAGTTTTTAAAATACTGACCATGCCCACATAAGGTCCATTCTTAAACATATAAAGTTTCAAATACAAGATATTTTTTCTGTATATATATATCTAGGAGAATTTAACCTAATAGTTGTCATCCTTCTGTCCTAGCTTTGTATGGAATCTGTATATCCTAGGACAGATTCATAGTGGGTCTTTTGATGTTTTCTGTAATTGTGGCATTAATGTTAACAACACCACGACCAAAAACATTCTATGGTAATAGGTTATTCCATTTTTTTTTTTTTCTTTTAGTGACACAGTAACTACAATTTTAATTTCCTGTGCTAATATAAGCATATGTTTGCTGCTTAGAAGGATATACAAGTGGACATGGGATGTAAAATTTTGTACATTATTTACAGATTTATTATCATAGTTACCATTGTTAACATGTTTCTAAAAGCTGACAAAGATATATAAACACCTACCTATTAGTGTTGTTCATAAACCATGTGGCATATACTGGGCAAACCTGAAAGCAGACATTTCCTACATGTTGTGGTTTAACCCTGGTAGGCAGCTAAGTCCCACACAGCTGCTTGCTCAGTCCCCCAAAGTGGGGCTAGGGAGAGAATAAGAGGTGTAAAAGTGCAAGAATCCATGGGTTAAGATAAAGACAGCTTACTATGTAAAGCAAAAGCTGTGTGTGCAAGCAAAACAAAACAAGGAATTCATTCACTACATTCTACTGGCAGGCCATTTCCAGGATAGCAGGACCCATCACACATAACTGTTACTTGAAGAGAAACACCACCACTCCAAATGTGTGCCTCACTTTCCTTACTCCTTCTTTATCTCATCTTTTACTGCTGAGCACAATGTCAAGTGCTATGGGATATCCCTTTGGTCAGTTTGGTCCAGCTGTCCTGGCTATCCTGTCAACCTCTTGGGTACCTCCTGCTGGCAGGACAGTGAAAAGCAGTGAGAAGCTTGACTCTATAGTCACTGCTCAGCAATAATTAACATGCTGGAGTGTTATCATCAATGTTTTTGTCATAAATCCACAACATGGCACCATATGAGCTACTATGAAGAAAACTAACTTTATGCCAGTCAAAACCAGTAGACTGCATGAATAAAGATAATAAAAAGCCCATCTGTCCAGCTGCAGCGTTAGTGAGACCTACAGAATAGCAGACCACTGCCAGTTGCTGTCATGAAGGTGATAAAGTATTGTTTTGTTTACCTTTCTGGTCCATATTGATGACAAAATTGTTTAAACCATTGTTGTTTCTATGAGGAAATAAGATTTTAGAGCAAGTAACAGAAAGGGACGAAGAGCAGAAGGAGCAAATCAGAATACTAATGAAAGCCATGAAAGATCGAAATGTCATTAATTCCATTAAAGTTCCTGGAAGTACTGATCAAAATTGTCTTTTTCCAAATAAACAGCATTAATGAGGGTTACAAATATTGGACTAAATCTGTTCTTTTTTTAGACAACATAAAATAATCAACTATCCCTATTCAAGAGCTCCCAAGTACAGTTGCTTTACCTAATCAACAGAGTCAAGAGGTCTATATATTCAAATAAATTGTAAAAGAATTTAATTAAAAAAATCAGCCAATAACTTCATCTTTAGGTATTCTTTAAAGTCATCTCATCACAACTTTACACTTCCACATCACGTGCAGGCCTTAAAGTCTCACACGTATCTGCTTCATCAAAAAAATACCTCCCCACCCACCTCCCCCCCAAAAAAGAGAGAAAGGAAAAGTAGAGCAAAATCACAAACAAGAGGCAGAGTACTTGTCTGCTCTTTGTGACAGTACAGTACTTCAATATTTAAATGGGTATAGAGTCCCTCTTTTTAAAACTTGTCCTGAAAAGAATGTACTGTAATTCTCAATGCAATGATCCAATTGGTTACCATAGGAACAGCTGAAGGCTTTCAGTCTTTTAAAGGCTGAATCCATAACAGTTCCTATATATGGCTCCAGAAACAGGCCTGACCTGATTGTGAAAAGGGACATCTGATAGTTAGACATATATGAGACCCTATATAGAGCTACATATATGCATTATAATTAATAAAAAAGAAGAGAGAAGAGCTTAGCGCTTACAGCAAAGAGTCTATCTAGTTAAATGAAAGACTATGATGAATCAGCAAAACAAATGAATCCAAAAGGTATGTCATAGGAAAAGATACAAAGAACCAACAACTTTCTAAGGATATTAATGGAAAATTATTTTTCTTTATTCCTAGTAAGATATCTATATTTGTTAGATCCTCTAAGTTTTATTTCACCTGCACCATATTCGTAGTTGGATCATTATGCTTAATCTGTTGTACTCACTGGCAACTGTTGTGCTTCCTGACTTCTAACACCTTTGAAAACTTGAAGTAAAAGAACACGAATGTGAAGAAGGAAAAAATACAAATGTGTATTACTATATCCAAAATGTACCTTGAAGACTTTAATCACCTATTAGGCTTAGGAGTTATGCACTCATCACCCTGATAAGGCACCCAATGAGTCTTTGTTGACCTGACTGGCATCAGATGGGAGAAGAAGGATTAGCCTTTGCAGCCTGCTGGAACAAATCCTCACTGTTTCTCAACTGGCATCATCCACTATCTCTGCTAACACAGACATTTTGACCCAAGGATGCCTCACTAGCCTGACAACACTTTCTGGCTATTTTGCTTTAGGATTTTACACTCCTCCATGCTGGCTTTTATTTCCTGAATCCTTCAGCACAAAACAATTCAATCTTAACAACTTCAGCTCTGTAATTTTACCTTCCTTATCTCTCTACAGACTTCCTTACAGCTCTTTCTCAGAAGTGTGAATCAAGATTGGGCAGCTGATCCTTGAATCCCCAACAGCTAAACTAGAGAAGAAGGAAAAGTTTTAAAAAGTTAATTACAGCATTCCTTCCCAAAGTATTTATTAAGCAGACCAAATAAAATGCAAGTGAGGAAACAGAGGAAGTAATAGCTGCCTTGGAGCCAAGCTCCCCTCTTATCCTCAGAAGTCTTAGGTCCCTTAGGCCACCACCATAACAAAATCTTAATGAAAGGGTATTGTTCTGAAAACAAGATGGAACTTAATGTCAGGAGAAAGTAAGGAAGCTGAAAATCACTAAGGGAAAAAAATAAAATAAAAAGAGGAAAATTAGTCTATATTTCTGCAGTTATTTGAAGGCTATATGTAGACTTAAAAAAAAAAAAAAGTATAAAAAATAAACAAATAAGCCAAGTTTGCAAAACAAAGTGCTAATGATTTATGTCAGCAGATCTTGTGACAGACTAACATCATAATTTTATGTGACTGACTGCTTATCTATTATTCTGTTTATTCTTATTAAAAACTGCTGCTCTACATTTATGTGTGTGTGTTCTATGTATGAATCTAGATGAAATCTAAGAAGGATTTGGAAGGATGGAAAATACTGAAATATTCTTTTTTAACTGTTTTATCAAAATAAATGTTCAATGTGAACAATAAAACTAGAAAATATGTCAGGAGGTGTGAGCTATTTAGATTATTTAGTCAAAACTTGGTACCCTGATTTAGACTCAAGTCTCTGAGTGTTCTGTTGCCCACACTGCCTTATGTTTCTTTGTTTGTTTGTTATGCCATATCTTACACAGTCTAAGGAAAAAGCATTTCACATCCATGGTCGAATCATCGTAAACAGCATTATTTTATCCTACAAATAATCTTGATACTGCTGATTTTACTTGGGACAAAAAAACAATTTTGTGGTTTAGTTCAGCCACATCAGAACTGCTAATCTGTTTTGAGACCCACACTTTGAATGAGTGTAGGCAGTCATTTATTGCAGGGGTAAAAGCATATTGCTGTCTTTCTGGACATGTAAAGCACAGAACAAAAAAGACTACATACCGGGATAAACATATTGGTGACAACACCTGAACAATCATGCTCTTCATTTTTTTTTTTTCTTGGATCAAAGCAGCGCCTTTTCAAGGAGTTCCTGCTATTTTACAGTTCCTGCTATTCCCCCTTTGAACTCTAGCTTCTCTGGGCAACCTGCTCCACTGATTGACTGCCCTCAAAGGGAAAGATATTCAGTCTTAACTACTTGTTTCATCTTCTGTTGTTTCTCATCCTCCCACCATGGATTGCTCTAAATAGTCTTGTTTTATCTCTTCAGTTATCTCCCTGCAGGTACTGAGGATTTGCTCTTAGGAGCCCCCACATCCCCTCTCCAGTCTGAACAAGCTCAGCTTCCTCAGTCTCTATTCACAGGGCAAGTGCTCAGCACTTGACCAGCTTTCTTAAGAATTGTATAGAATAGTTTCAGTTGGAAGGGGCATACAAAGATGATCAAGTCCAACTGTCAGACCACTGTCATACCCATCAGGCCCAATGGATATATCAACGTTCAACAGCCAAGCTGCCTTGGCTCCAAGACGAGTATTCTCCTTTGTCTCCTCACTTGTATTTTCTTTGGTCTACTTAATGAACACTTTAGAAAAGGGTAACTACTTGCAACTACTTTTTAAATAATACAATTGGTTCCTCACATTTTTCACAAATGAAACATCACTGCTTCCCCAGCCATGGTCCCCCAACTTGCAGGTCAGGGCAAGCCAAGGTCTATCATTAATATTAATGACTGAGGCAACAAAAGCATTAAATGTCTCTATCTTTTCATCATCCCTATTTTTCAAGTGACCAGCTTCAACCTGTAACAGTTGAATATTTTCCTTAAACCTCTTCTTGTTATTAACATATTTAAAAAATCTGGCCAGTTTCAAATCTAGTTGAGCTTTGGCCTTTTGTATTTTTTTCCTGCAAATGCACACTGCAGATCTGTAATCTTCCTGTGTGTTCTGACCTTGCTTAGAGAGATTATTCACTTTCCAAGTGAATTGTGAGAGGAGTTCCTGTTTCCCAAGTGGGTCTTCTGTTCCCTTATTACTTGACTTATGACACAAAGAGATTGCCCGCTTCTGTGCTTTTAAGAGGTGGTTCTTAAAAAGCAACCAGTTGAAGAACTACCTACCTTGACGCTGACTGCCAACTGATTGTAACTAAATAATAAGCAAAGTACGTGCTTGTTTAAAGGAAAACATGATTATCTTACTGCAGTTTGAATTCTCTGTCCAACACATCAGTCTCTCCATTTCTCCTCTTTGTCCCAAGCCTAGCGTGAGTTCTCTAGAATGGAAAAGTGAGTACAATTTTTAAGTAAAAGAGGTGGATGTTTTTGCTTTGATTATCCACTGTTGAACCCAGCTCTGATTCATGAGTGAATTCAGTAAAACTGAAGGCTAAAAATCTTCCATATTTTAATTTCTTTGCTCTCTGTCTGATATAACCACTAATTCATTTACTAGTATTGAATATTATACTTCTTGGAAGAAAAATGTCAGAAGAACTTGGGCAGAGAAGGACTTGGGCGTTGTGATTGACAAAAAGCTGGCCATGAGCCGGCAGTGCGCTCTTGCAGCCAGGAAGGCCAATGGCATCCTGGGCTGCATCAAGAGAGGGGTGGCCAGCAGGGAGAGGGAGGGGATCGTCCCCCTCTACTCTGCCCTTGGAAGGCCTCACCTGCAGTACTGGGTCCAGGCCTGGGGCCCCCAGTACAGAGGGGATGTGGAGCTGTTGGAGCGGGTCCAGAGGAGGGCCACCAAAATGATGAGAGGGCTGGAGCACCTCTCCTATGAGGAAAGGTTGAGGGAGTTGGGATTGTTTAGCTTGGAGAAGAGAAGGCTCCGGGGAGACCTCATTGCTGCCTTCCAATACTTAAAAGCAGCCTACAGGCAGGAGGGGGACCGACTTTTTACACGGGTGGATAATGGTAGGACAAGGGGGAATGGGCTGAAACTGAAAGAGGGGAGGTTTAGGTTGGACATCAGGAAGAAATTATTCACTGAGAGAGTGGTGAGGCGCTGGAACAGGCTGCCCAGAGAAGTTGTGGCTGCCCCATCCCTGGCTGTGTTCAAGGCCAGGCTGGATGGGTTCCTGGGCAGTTTGATCTAGTGAGCTAGTGGTTGGCAGCCCTGTCCACGGTAGGGGGGCTGGAACTAGATGATTTCTGAGGTCCCTTCCAACCCAAGCCATTCTATGATTCTATGAAAATCTCCTAAGGATGGTCTTTTGTCCAGATCTGATCTCAATTCCCATTCACCCACTCAGTAATTCTTTAGGGTAAAAAATCAAGAAAAATAAAAATTAAATGAGGTTTCCCTAGGAAAATTCCTTCTCTTTTCTATGAAAATTGTGTAGGGAGGATGCCTGTATGCATCCATTTTGTAGTTTCTCTCAAAAAGTGTCTGAAGCTCACATTTAGAAAGAGAAAATTTGACAGGATTTGTGAAGATAGTGGAAAAAAGTTTGCTAGGAAAAAAGATCTGCATCTTTCTCTAGAAGTTATCAGAAGAAAAAGATGGGCAATGAGAACTGTCATTGAGCTTGCCAGTGATTTAAATCTTTGTTGCTGGTGTAGTCTGGAAAGTGAGGCAGTTGGAAAAGAAGTGGAAATAATAAAAAGGTAAATATTAGCATTTTTATACCTGATCTCAGTTAAATATATTTATCATGTACAGAAATATCACTGTGTAGAAATACCTATATCACTCACATTTATGCAAAGAACTATCAGCTACAGTTAAATTCCTAGAAACAATACCCTTTAAAAGGAATAGCCAGGGAGAATTTTCTCTCACTTAACTTTGTGTATTGAGTGTCTAGTTTGAATTACATGTATGTGATCTTTCTCTAGGCAGTAAAGACATAGTGGCATGTCTAGAAAGTGATTTTTTCAACCTACCTTAAACGCTTACCTTCTTAAAGAGCTAAGTGCTAAATACTTATCCGTCTCCACCAAAGGTAGAGGGAATCTTAATAACTAGCTTGCACTAGTTGCCTAATGATGGTCGCCTTTAGGATGAATCCTTTTTACCAGTATCAGCCTAGGAAATGTAGCACATGTATCTGATGTACATACACCTTCGTCTTCCAGAAATACCTGTCTCTCACAATTAATACTGAGTCTACAGAATTTACTTAACTTTTAGGCATCTAAAGTTCATGAGGATGAGTATAATCTTTAGTAGCAAATCACAAAATCTGACTTTACATCTGATGTTGCCTCTTTAAATAACTTTTCTATAGTGTTTAGAATCAAAAGGAAACCATTATTTCATCAATGACATGGGTATAAGCCCTAATGTTCCATAGTTCATGCTGACCAAAAAAAAAAAGCCTCTATCTCCCCACTGTTTCCTGATAAAGTACTTATCAGATTTCCTCTGCTTATTTGTTTTGCCAGTGTTTCCTTTTCTTTTGCATTCCACTTTTGGTGGAATCTAACCAGGTCTGAAAGGCTGAAGTAGCTTTGAATGTATAGGGTTGTAAAGCATCTCTTTACAAACAGACGTAACCTGCTTTCTAGAAACACATCAGAGCTGCTGGTAATCACTTTCACAATAGCTGTGCCATTGAAAGCTGAGCAACGTCTTTTGTCCATGGTGGATTTACTCAAATGAATTGTGTGCAAGATTACAAATGCAGTCTTTATTGATGTCAAAAAACATTATGCTGTGAGCCTAATTCTCCATAAAATACTTTATACTTTGATTCTGACATGAGATAAATTACTTTATTCACTTCAAAATAAATTCACTTTTAAAGCACTTTGAAATCCAAAATGAAATAAAAAATCAATTATTATTATTATTTTTGTCTAGTGTTAAGGCAATAAGCAGTAATAGCTTGGGGCTTATTTTGCTTGTATAGGTAAACCTTTCTTTTGCTCATCATATTCTGCTCACCACCTACTTTTCATCACATCATGGCTATGGCTTAAAGAAAGTCTAGTCTCTACTCACAGGAGTTTATAAGGAGAACTGGTGGTTACGTTAGTGGTATTGCCAGTAAATAAGAATTAAGATATGAAAATATTTTGTACATAAATCAAAGAATACAAAAGCTGTATTTGTTATCTTTAGATAAAAAACTCTTGCTCTTTGGGAATGAGGCATAACAAAATACTCTGTGCCCACTGATTCTTTAATGAAGACTATTTCATGCTTAGGTTTGGTTCTCCTTCTAAAACAGATATCGACCTTGACCAAACAAACACTTTCTACTTCATCATTAATTGTCATCACAATAAAAACTGTTTTCCTATAGCTCCTGGATTAGCCATTAGACTATCTCTTCTTTTGTAAGTAAAAACTCTATCACTTCTTAGTTTGTTTTCTGTAAAGTAACTAAATTTTTCTTAATAATATCCTAAAAGGCAAGATGTACAGCCATTAAACGTACTGAATACTTATCTGAAGTATACTTATACTAAAGAATATGTAAGTAAGTAGATAGTATAAAGAGTAGCTTTTGAGGGTATTACACCAGGGAACACAGTTTCAGGAGTATTAGGAACTGACACAATATAAGGAAGGAATTATGAGAACAAGAAAGGCATGATAACCACTGCTGGTAACATTATCTGCTACCACAAGATCAATCTTCTTGTATTCTGCTTAATGGAATCTGCTACTTAGTGTTTGGAAGGCCTCTAGAAGCTATTAAAAATTGCATAAGTAAGTAAATAAACCATTTAATATACATTTACCCAAGTTATTTATATGACTATTTCTATAGAAAGTATGTATAAACTCAAATGTATAGTAGAAAATTATATCTGATCTTTTAGAACTGAAGTTTGGAAATGCTGACAATGTCTGCATATTTTGTAAAAGTATATAAAATCTTATTCACTCATAAAGAAAAAGTAATGCAAAGCATCTTAGCTGTCCTCTCAAATCTTAAAAATGAATTTGTTAAGAGAAGAATCAAAATGGTAGCTAAAAGTCATTTCAATCCCAACAGTTGGAATCCAGATATTTTATGGTGTTCAGTTCCCCACCTAGTATGCAATCACAGAATCACAGAATGCTTTGGATTGCAAAAGACCTTAAAGATCATCTAGTTCCATCCCCCCTGCCATGGGCAGGGACACCTCCCACTAGACCAGGTTGCTCAGAGCCCTGTCCAACCTGGCCTTGAATGCTGCCAGGGAGAGTCCCTCCCCAGCTCTGCTGTAGGCCCCCTTAAGGTATTGGAAGGCTGCTGTCAGGTCCCCCCGGAGCCTTCTCTTCTCCAGGCTGAACAACCCCAATTCCCTCAGCCTGCCTTCACAAGGGAGGTGCTCCAGCCCTCTGATCATCTTGGTGGCCCTCCTCTGGACCCCCTCCAACAGCTTGATATCCTTCTTGTGTTGGGGGGCCCAGATCTGGATGCAGTACTCCACATGGGGTCTCACAAGAGCAGAGCAGAGGGGCAGAATCACCTCCCTCGCCCTGCTGGTCACACTTCTCTTGATGCAGCCCAGGATGTTGTTGGCTTTCTGGGCTGTGAGAGCACACTGTTGACTCATGTTGAGTTTTTCATCAAATGACACCCCCAAATCCTTCTCTTCAGAGCTGCTCTCCAGCTATTCTCTGCCCAACCTGCATCTGTGCTACGGATTGCCCCGACCCAGGTGCAGGACCTTACACTTGGCCTTGTTGAACTTCATGAGGTTGGCAGGGGCCCACCTCTCCAGCCTTCCCTCTAGCATGTCAACGGCACCACACAGCTTGGTGTCATCTGCAAACTTGCTGAGGGTGCACTTGATTCCACTGTCCATGTTGCTGACAAAGATCTTAAACAGCACTGATCCCTGAGGGATCAGACAGCTTCAGTCTTGTAGCTCCGATATCAAAACCAAATCTTATGCTAAATCTTGTGTATATATTTTTAAATTATTCCAATATTTATTTGTTTTATTTTATTATCATAACAGTTAAAAGACAGTATAATGCTCTCTTCCTGTTTCCAGAGATCACAACATTAAATAGCATATGTGCCCCAAATTTAAACTCTACCTGCTTTTTGCAATCATTTGATTTTTAAAGGTCATTAATTCTCAGAAGATATTTCTGATTTTCTTGGCCAATCTAGAAAGATCTTCGTTTGTTTTGCTTTTTACTTCAATCCTCCCCCTACCTTGTAGCCTTAGTAGTGCCAGGAGAAAAAGTGTCCTGCAGGCAATGTCATAAGCCAACATTTTCCAACTTGAAGTTGTTAGGATATATCTCTAAACTCATATATAGATGACTGAATTTCAGCAGTGTTTTCTATATAAAGTATTGCAACTTCATAAATAATTACTCAGCAATGGATAGTTAAATTTCTCTAGTTGCTTCATGCATATAATAATTTTAAGTTAACAAGCTGTTGTGGTTTAGCACCAGTAGGCAGCTAAGCCCCACAGAGCAGTTCGCTTAGTCCATCCGCAGTGGCATGGGAGAAGGAATTAGAAGGGTAGAAGTGTGAAAACTCATGGGTTGAGTTTAATAAGTTTAATAAGATAAGCTTATTAAAGCTTGAGTAAAGTTTCATGCACAAGCAAAGCAAAATAAGGAATTCATTCACTGCTTCCCACTGGCAGACTCATGTTCAGTCATTTCTAGGAAGACAAGGCTTCACTACAACATAACTACAAATGTCCCTCCCTTTCCCCTTCTTTCCCACTAACTTACATTGCTGAACATGGTCTCATGTGGTATGGAATATCCCCTTGGTCCATTTGGGTCAGCTGTCCTATCTGTGTCCCCTCTTAACCTCCTGTGAACCTCTCTGCGGACAGGACACAGTTAGAAACAGAAAAGATCTTGGGTCTGTGTCAAGGCCTTGGCTGCTCAGCAACAGCTAAAACGTCAGAGGATCATCAACACTGTTTTTGGCATAAATCCAAAACATAGCATCATATGAGCTAATATGAAGAAAATTAACTCTATCCCAGACAAAATAACATCAGAAAATGTGATGATAACACTGGCAAAATAAAATAAAAAAGCTTAGTAGCTAATTGTTAAAGTTTAGATACAATTAAACTTATTGTTTCATCCCCTGCTGAATACTCTCATCTCCCATCTCACTTATGGTGCCATTTAGGCAGTAGGATTTTATGTCCCTCATCTTAACGTCATCTTTGAATCAGATTCGTTTTTTATGAACCACACCACTCTTGAAGTTAAGGTTTCATATCTCTTTTTTTTTTGGAAATTTAGAAAAATTATGATCTTGGCCCTTCTGGTACACTGCTGAACCTTTGTTGATTTATGTAACTTTCTAAACCTAAGACTGCAAATCATCTGTTTCTCTTGTGACAAAGTTCTTCATGAAGGACATTCAGTGGCCTGACAACAAATTCTCCTTTTTCACTGAAATTCAAGCAGACAAAAATCTATAGTCTTTGTTATTTCTAATTGGATTTTAAATTTTTGTTTTTCATGTAATTCCCATTGAAGGGTAATTTTGTTGCATTTGATCTTACTTAATTATGAAGCCTTAACATATTAGTATCATAGACTTATAGAATCATAAATCACAAAGGTTGGAAAAGACCTCTAAGTTCATATAGTCCAACCATCAACCTAACACCATTATGCCCATTAAATCATGCCCCTAAGTACCGTATCTTTGTGATTTCCTTGATAGACAACAGAAAAATAAATTATTCTTTAAAATGTTTATTCTCTCAGTTTCTCAGAAATCTTTAACAAGAGTGAATTTTCTTATATGAAAGTAAACTTAACCATTAGTTTATATACCTGAAATGATAGAATTTACATACCCTGAGATGAAAGAGTATGGGTAAAGGCTAGCATACGGTATAAATCCACAATGAAAACATCATGCTGGACATGTCAGAAAAAGAGCTGATATTTGAAGTGTAATCTAAATAATCCACAAATGTATTGCTTCATATTGGATCTACTACCAATAATTGTTACAATCTGTGTCATGATTCCCTCAGGTTCTTGTTGTGGTACTCTGGGTATTTGCTAGGTTTGACTTCAGAAATATTGCTTATTGGTTTCTGTTAGGAAATATTAATTTGACAAAACTAGAATTTTCATTGGGAAATAACTTTTTCTTAAAATGCAAAGATCTTAGATTTTATTTATAAACATCAACAGGAATTAATACCTAAAAATGTGGGAACGGTGGGTGAGAGTAGAAGCATACATAGAAATGTTCATTCCACAGGTATTATGTTTTTGTTGTGTTGTGTTTTGTTTTGCTTGGCTTTTCTTCAATTCTACTTCTTACTGAGCACCTTCTCTCCAATTTCCGCAACACAAAGAAGTAAATAAACAAGGAACACAATCTCTTGATCTATACAGATAATTAAAAACACAATGCTAAAAGAAATTTATAATAAATCAATGTTTAGTTTCCAACATGTGAAAAATCAAAGACTTTTTATTGTTGTTTTGTTTGTTTTGTATAAAAGAACTTTAAAACTTTGAATGGCAATCTTTGCTCATGAATATTTCAAAACACTGGCAATTTTATAATATAATGTTTTTCATTCATTTTTTTTTTTTTTTTTTTTTTTTCTGAAGTAACTTATTTCAATACAAATTGGCTCATTGATTGCTATCTAGTTTTTTATAGAGCACATATGTACTTAACTGCAAGTATTATGACTTCCCCAGAGAAAACATAAATCTCAGAATGGAGCAGTACAGAGTGAAAGAGATTCTGAAGAAATATAAACCAATCTCAACTCTGTCCTTAATATCCCCTTTTAGAGATATTCTTTATGTAGGGTTTTGTTTGCTCTCACTGTGGGTGTATTATATTTCTGCTTAGTTAGTGCACAAAGTTTTCTTTTCCTAATACAGAAACTAATGAATAGCAATGGATGAGAAACTTGGACATGTGCCAAAAAGAAGTTTAGGGGAAATAAATGAAGCAAAACATCAATGAAAAGCTCAGATAAAAATCATAACCCTCTCTCACTCTATATCTCTGCTCAGAGGAACAAATCCAAACTCGAAAAGCATACACAGACTCATTTGAGCACTGTTTGTGTTTTACAGTCAGACTTTAAGGGTCATTCAACCTCAAATATTTCTCTAGTTGTCTTATGCCATCAAGACATTCTTTTCAAGAAATCTTGTTTCAATGACAGAAAACAAAACAAAAAACAAAAGCAAAAATACAAATTGATTGTTTCTTTTTTGAAGTGGCCTCTGTACATTCTGTGCGATTTGGTCTAGGTGTTCCCGCTTCGGCAGGGGGATTGGACTAGATGATCTTTCGAGGTCCCTTCCAATCTCTAACATTCTGTGTGATTCTGTGTGATTCCCACTAACGGGACCCATCCCTGACAATGCATGTCTGTACTGATGATAGTATGTCTAGAGGCACAACTTACCTAAGGACATACAGAAGTTAATTAATTGTTGACACTGTAGACAAATCTTGAGTTTCCTTAGTGGCAAATGTGTTTTTTAATTAGCATTTTATTACATTGCTTGGAAAGGGATAGTGGAGAATGTGAATAATAAATAATGCAAATTTGATATACCATAGAGCATATATAGTGTTGCTACAATTCAGTGAAGAGTATTAAAAGTTCATGAATTTTTAAATACTTCTTCAATGTTTGTTAAACTGCCAGTTAAAAAGTAAGATGGACTTGCTGCACACTTTCAACTAATCTTGGTAGGAATTCAAATTCCATTCATGTGGTTTCAAATCAACATAAGACAATAAATAACCCACCTGATGAATTCATATAATATTTCCATTCTGTCTAGTGTCTCAGAGGTACTAGTGAATGTCTGCTACTTCTTTCACAATTGATAACTCTGAAGGAGGGATGCCACAGCCCCCAAAGACTAATCCCTAAATATATTTATGTTTCACTCTTCTCCAGAAGATACAGAAGTTCTTGCAACAAATGCTACTAATAAACTCTGAAATGTCTGTTATCAGTTATAAACTATAGTATGTATAGATCTCTTTAATGTAATTTTAAATCATGATCAAGAGAAAAATCATGACACCTTCTGCGAAGCAATTCCACAACTTCCATGAAAAGACAGGCAGAAAATATTGATACCATCCCAATTTGGACATCATTGAAATATGAAGAAATATACTACTGGTGGAGTGATAATATGTAATAAGTGGTAATAAACCAGTCTTGCATTAAAAAATAAATTACAGGAAACTTTTCTATGTTACAACTATAGGCAAATGTTATGGCAAAACAGATGGCTATGACAAAGATTTAAGCTGTTGCCTTTTAGAAGAGCTATAGTTCAGAAATGCCAAGATATGAAATGTGTGATAATCTACCCCTAAAATAACAAATCTGTTTACCAGTATTTCCAAAGTCTTCAAATTGAGCAAGGATTTCAGCCTGGCGTTATTTCTTAGGTAACAAGAAATATTCCATTAGCAGATTAAAAAACCCCATGTCCATAGGCAAAACAGAATAGAATGTAGGTAGGTATTTTATTCATTCAGCAGATGTTTGAAGCCAAGAAACAAACCTCTAGTTTAATTTAGAGGATGAGTTTTGTGTTAAATTTTCAATCATTACCACATGAATAGTGCTTGGAATCTAGCTAAACGCCTTTGCAGAAAAAATAGACAAATAGACAAGGCAATAACAATTTTGAAATAAATAACATCTATGAAATCACAAAAAGTAGACGATACCTTTAGGAAATAAAAAAATTAAAAAAAATTAGTGGCTGTACTTTAACAGGAGAAGACCTGTTTCTTTCTACCATTTCTCATTCCTATTCTGTCAGTGAACTTTAACACTTAGAGTTTGTGCAAAAACTTTTCTCTATTTTAATATACCTAATAATTTGAACCATAAAAAAGGAATCCAAAATGGCCACAACTTCAAGATATTTAAAAACCTATTAAAATACAGACAAATGTGTAACTTGACCTGATCATCAAGCATTGAATTTATTTTAGGTTCCCTAACCTTTTACATTGATCTGAATCTTTTAGCATATTCCTTCAAAGTTTCTGTTTTATGGCTTATATATGTTATGTAATGGATTATTTCAGGAACAAATCCACTTTCATTGGAGTTATATTAGGATGCTCAGCTGTGGCAGTACTTTGATGCTGACACTATACTATGCTATGTA